>OX328129.1:59837963-59905463 GCA_946811695.1 Gonocerus acuteangulatus | reverse complement strand
GAGTGAGCGTTGAGATGACGGGAGTGTCCCATCCGTTTAGAAAACTGTCAGTTTCCATATGTGGCTCTTTAAGCTTCCTTCTCTTTGAGATTTTATTTTATATTTTTAACGACAGATCAAAACCTACCGATAGCTGCTATTATTCCTTTACTAATCGCACTTCGGATAAGAACGGAACCGCGCTAAGATGATGCAGTTCCTGCGAGTCGGACTTTTTGAGTTCATAAGCTTGTAAGTACTCTTTTTATAGGCTTCTTGGGCTAGGAAAACGAATGGAACCATTTTCAAGGCGATAGCTTTAACCGTTTTCGAGAAAACTGAAAAAATAATTTTTGAATGCCGTTTTTGGTTTGGGTACTTAGAATCATGGGATTCAGTTGAAACATTTACTGCATGTTCTACTTTCATTAAAACTAATATGTTGAAATTTTGGTTGCGTTTGGAGTTAAGGAAGGGTTAGAATAAAATATTTTATTTACAGACATAAAAAAGTTTTGGTAACTTTGTATACTTTCCTTAATATCTCGAAAAAGGTTCAGAATTTGTGAAACGGAAGAATACCATTAGAAAGCTTACTAAATGCTCTACAAAAAAGGTTCTAATGAAAGTTTTGATTAGGCGATGTCAATCGGAGAAATAAGTGCTTAAAACTTTAAAGTAATTGATTTCGCTTATTCGAACTGTTCTTTTTGTCTTTGATTTTGATACTTAAAATTATTATTTCAGTTGAAACATTTTCTGCATGTTTGAATTTCATCAACACTAATATGTTAAAATTTTGGTTACGTTTGGAGCTAAAATATTTTATTAACAGACATGAAATGTTTTGGGAACTTCGTATACATTCCCTAATATATCGAAGACGGTTAGGAATATTGGTAAACGGAGGGTTACCATGCGAATGCTTACTAAATGTTCTACAAAAAAGATTCTGAAACAATTTTTGATTAGGCTATGTCAATCGGAGAAATAAGTGCTTAAGCTTTGAAGTAATTGATTTCGTTTATTCGAACGGTTCTTTTTGTTTGTTTTTATTCCTTGTTATTTTTTAATTGCTTAAAGTTGGATAATGTATTTGACAATAAAACAGATTAATTAAAATAAGAAAAACAATTCATTGTTAAAAATATATCAGGCTGTACCGTATGAAATGTCAGTTTTGGATTCGTCGATTTCCTTCAAATGTCTTAAAACTGTCGAGGCTCCTACTCCGAGTTCTTTGGCATATTCCCTAGTGTTTTTAATTGCTTATAGTAGTCAAATGTATTTGCCAATAAAACAGGATACGTATAATTAGAATCAATATTTTATTTGTTAGAATTCGAAGATGCCGTATGAATATCTAGATTACAGTACTGGTGTTGATTTCGTTCTTTAGAATTATTCTTGGTATTCCCTATTTTCATCTGTTACCCATAGTTTTTTATTGTTAGTAGGTTTTTCTTATTGATTATAGAATATAAATCTATTTGGCTATAAAACAGGATACGTAAAATTAGTGACAATATTTCGGAGATTTCTGAGCGAAATACTAAGATTTTCTACCACCACGAACGGCTTTTTTTCCTCTATTTTTATCCACTAGATAGGCTTTATTTTGCATATTATTCTATATAAGTTTTATTGAGCAGGGGATTCTGATGAAATGTCTTGTTTTTGCTGTGGATTTTAATTACGATGTGTCTAAGATTAGGTAACATTAGCGAGTCTACATAGTTAAGAACCGACGACGGAGGCAGACTTCTTGCTATGATTTAGTCTACATATCTATATTAAGTCCTAAATCCAACAAATAAACTTCACAAGGGTTAGATACTATGAGCGAATATGGCGGTTCAATTCAATGCCCGTAGAAACAAGGGGGCTGCAGGAAATATACCTGCTAAGAGTTAATCCTCAAGAGCTGTAAATATACCCCAGGTATCTGCCGACACAAATACAAAGCCTAGGCGGAGAACACTCCAAAAACTCAGATCCAAACATAAGGTTATATACTAAATATTCATAAAGACTACTTAGTTGTAAACCGATTCATCAATTAGCAATCAATAGTTTTCAACAAAGATTATATACTAAATATTGATAAAAAGTATTTAATTAGAAAAAAAAACAATATTCCACAAGACTTGTTTTTGGTTCATTTGTGTCTACTCCATAGACTTAATTAGGTATATTATTCTATTGTAGTTGGCCAACTAAACTTTGTTTTATTTTGTTAAATAAAGTTTTTTTTCTTGACTTGTTATTCGTCAAGACTTTTATTTGTCCTTGTGTATTTACTAGATAGGTTTTATTCGGCATATTATTCTATATAGGCTATATTAGGCAGGGTATTCTACTCAATCTTGTGTACTTCTTCTTGATCCTTCTGTACATGGGCGTATATAAAAAAGATTTCGGGGGGGGGGTGGCTGAGACCATTTCCAGGGTATGGAATACTAAACATTTAGAGCTTGGAATTGTTTTAGGCAACTAAAACGCTATTACACGTAAAATAAAATATGTTTTATGAACTAAGTGATCTTATTTAATTTATTTTTAAGGGTTTTACGAGAAGTTTTTATCATCAATTCAAAATTTCGGGAGGGGCTGCAGCCTCCTCAGCCCCCCCCCCCCTCATATACGCCCATGCTTCTGTATCCTCTAGAAAGGCTTTATTAGGCATATTTTGTATTGATTTATAGAGCTTTGCTTTAGAATGAGAGCCAGATTCTGTAATTTCCGCTTTGTGTAAAAGTTAGCTACTGTCGGTGTCCCTGACGCCTTAATATCACTTTTATTCGAGATGTTCGAGAGGATTTTGACAATTTTCACTAGATATATTTAAAAAAAATAAGTTTATTTATTTTCTAAGCTTATCAAATGGCACTAGGGACATGAACGGAACCGCGCTAAGATGCTGCAGTTCCTGCGAGTCGGACTTTTAATAATATAAGTTCACTCAAATCCATTTTCGCTTTTGAGCAATAGCTTCTCGAAAAATGTTTTTCTATATTAGGGACGGTTTTACAGGTATTTTACATTCATATTTAACATTAATGGAAAAAAAGGTAAAGAAAAGAAAAACCTCTCCACACAAACTTATAACGTCCTTCTAAGATATATCCAAGCGAAATTTGGCGTAGAATCGGTGCAAATATATGTAGGACCTATCCCAGATAAAGACAGAAAAAATTAGAAAGATATTTATTTTGAAATACTTTTGGTATACTGGAAACACTCTCGGACGTCATTGAGCCAATTTAAGGGGGGGGGGGTGTATTCGCTCCAGTTAGGAATTGGACATTAAAAGCTTACACGCCAAGAAATGTCAAGAAACCATCGTGTGAAATTTACAATACTGAATTTACAATAAAACCTGAATACATAGTCTGCATAAGACAGAATAACTTGACATGTTTGTACAAAGACATAACATATCTAAAATGTTCATGATTATAAGATCTCATAAAATTTATTTTAATAATTTTTATTGTGGTCTCCCCGTGGTCTAGTTGCTTCTGCCTTAGATTCTTAAGCGGGAGATGGTGGGTTCGCTCCCCACCGGCGGCAGGAATTTTCTCATCTCAAGGCTCGTTGGCAAAAATTTCTCGCTGCACCCTGGATTCAGCGCTAATGGCGTAGATGTCGATGAACCGTAAAAAAAAAAAAAAAATATTTCATTAATTATTTAAATTCCTGTTAATGTATACCGCGTTGTTGTAATGCAAATTGCAACATATTCCTGGCATCTTAGAAGGCATATCTTAATGTGTCCATCGTGCGATAAGAACGATAAGGAGCACATAAAATAAATAATATATTTACACGACAAACTGTTGAGTTATTATTGTGCACCCAACGGCGTAATTTTTGGTATTTTACTACGAAACTTGCAATACCCAGTACAAACGTCAGAAGGAAATAAGAAATTCTGAGAGAAATATTCTCGACGGTTCCGCCATTTGCATTTCCATGACAATAACCAACACGCTACTTTAAACTCAATAAAATACTTTCAACTGATTATGTCTCGTTGAAGACTAGGGAAGACTTTGAGAGGTAAGACAGAGGAAATAGTGTCTAATATTTATCAATACTTAGCCAAAGCTAAGGCTGAAAACACTTTAAGCTATAGCCTGTGCAAGAAATTGATGGTAAAACTTCATTCTGCTATAACGTTATCACTAGAAGGTTTAAAAAGTTTTTAGTTTTAGCTTAGGCTAAGTATTGATAAATATTAGACACTATTTCCTCTGTCTTACCTCTCAAAGTCTTCCCTAGTCTTCAACGAGACATAATCAGTTTATATAATGTTTCATGTATCGTCTGGAGTTTGCAAATGGCGGAAACGTCGTGAATATTATCCTTAAAATTTCGCGCATGCAGAATTGAACTTTTTCGTCCTTTCGATGCTACCAACGGACCGGCCAAGAGGCATAAATGACCCAATAGTGGTTGAATGGCCTTTAAACGCCAAGGAAAAAAAAAAAAGAACTTTTTCGTCCATGTGAACAGGCTCTAATATTACCCATTCTTATTTTCGACAAAACCAGTTCCCTATGCCGAAGTTGTGGTTTTTATGTTAATGGGTTTAATAATGAAAGGGGCGAGGTTAGCTCAGTGGTAGAGCACTCGACTAATGAACTGGAGGACCAGGTTCAAAACCCGAGCGCGCACTAAAGATTTTTTCTTCTAGTGCTGCCGATCGAGGGTTGGATTTTGGGTCCCAGATCGTCCCTAGGCTCACCCAGCCTTTAATTAATTTAATTAATAATGGGTACCTTGGGCGCTAATGACTCTAGCTAGTCGAAGCGCCAAGGGGAAAATCAGGCGGCCGGAGCATAGTATTGACCACACTATCTCCCTAGTGTGCCGTATGGTCAAGAATCAGATACCTCTACAGTATCTGCCCCTCTGGGCCCTTGTGGCCTGTTACGGAACTGATTTATTTTTTTTTTTGATTAATAATGAAAGGAATTGATACATTTAGTTCTGAGTATCCTGGATACATTGTCAAATGAATATCCTTTTGCTGGGTAAAGGAACGATACAAAAGTATCCGACGGAGACGGAATAAATGTATGAAGTATTCTTAAAGATAGAAAGAAAAGATCACTCTTCTGTCTAGTTCGTGACCTGGAAGCTGACATGTCTCTCTGAAACATTTCACTTTCCTCTTTAGTCCCTGCTTCTCATCTTCTTTATTATTTTCATTCTTTCTGACATGTTCCTCTTTCAAGGGATTGGTCCTATGACAGTCTCGCAGACGAAAAACATTCTAGGAATTAATATTTATGAAAGCTCTCCCGAGTATTTGAGATTTTCATCCCGTCTAATCAATAAACGACCTCAGATAGCATTGATTATCATAAAAATTCAGTTTAGAAAATCTACTGCATATATATTTGTCAAATATCACTCACTCACTCACCTATCATTGCCCAGCCCTAACCACTAGACAGAAAATGTTGACATTTTGCATGGGCACTCCCTTCAGAACGTAAACACTCGCTGAGAAGTTTTTTTTTTATATTCAAATTTTTAAATATTTTTAGAGGGGTTTGGTTGGTTAGAACTGGCAAGCTTAGGCAGAATGATTTGCAGGTCAGCTGTTACCGTACTGTATCTATTTCATAATATTATTTTTATTTGCGGTTCATTTCGACTACATTGGCTGTCCTTGAATTACTAGAAATAAACAGTGATTTTGTTCCTCGCTATACCTGGTGATGGTCCACCCGAGGTAATAATATCCCGAACCCTTGCAGACCCTCCTCACCCATCAGCATCCTCAGTCAGAGCACTTCTTGGTAATGCTGGCAAATATAAAGGGTGTTTCCAAATGACATCTTGGAAACATAAATTTTTTTAAATTTTAACTTACATTTATTAAATACAACGAATTTTAACCTGCACTGATTAAACTGCTGTTACTGCTAACCTATAGATAACGAGTTATCTCTATGTTATCTGTTTCTTGAGACTGGTCCTGAGCGCCCCAATGTCAAGAGACATTATACTTTGATTACTTATAAATTGATGAATAACATATAGTATGATGGGGACCGTGTCATAATAAACTGCATAAAATAATATATGTTAGCGTTAATTTTTATGATACATTATTTAAGGCAATAAAATAACTACTTATCTGCCGTGACGAAGCATTAGTATTCAGCTAGTCTATAATAAAATAATAGTAATAATATTAAAATAACAATTCAATTACTTCAAAATCTTAGACTTGTGTTGTCTAGGGATCTGATTCCAGACCTATCAAACGCTAACTATTCCAGACCTATCAAACGCTAACTATTCCTGACCTATCAAACGCTAACTATTCCAGACCTATCAAACGCTAACTATTCCAGACCTATCAAACGCTAACTATTCCAGACCTATCAAACGCTAACTATTCCAGACCTATCAAACGCTAACTATTCCAGACCTATCAAACGCTAACTATTCCAGACCTATCAAACGCTAACTATTCCAGACCTATCAAACGCTAACTATTCCAGACCTATCAAACGGTGACTATTCCAGACCTATCAAACGCTAACTATTCCAGACCTATCAAACGCTAACTATTCCAGACCTATCAAACGGTAACTAATTTAGTTGTTTATTTATTTTGTTAGCTCGCAACTATGGCGACTTAACATAATAAATGCTACACGTTAATACAAATATACACAGTAGACATGTTTCTTGCCATTTGTAAAAGTTAACTTCACATTTTCTGCATTTTCTCACACGTATTTATATTTATTTTATGCGTGTGGGATAATAATAATAGTAACTAAAAATAAATAAATTTGACTATAAAAATAAATAAATAGAGAATCAAAATAAAGAAATAAAAAAAAATTGAATAGAGTAATTACATAAATAGGGTTTAGATTAAGTCATAAATGTTTTCCCTTTTAAGATATTCGAATAGCTGTTCTTTGTAGTGACTTTCATCTTTAAGTAGTTCGTTCATGTTTTGAGGGAGGATATAATTTTGTTTCTGCTGCAGTGCGTGAGGATGTGTTTAATGGTGAGAGTTGTATTACAATACTTACATGCTGGTCTGTCCTTTCTAGTCATTAGGTAAGAGTGAGTCAGTCGTAAATGGCCTATCCTCAGCCTGCACAGGACAACAACGGTAACTAAAGCATTTGTCCGCACGGGTTTACTGGCAAAGGGCTTGCCTGGAAATCAGGTGCGCATATGGTGCAGTAAAAGTGGGGTGTTTATTTAGTGGGGTACATGTTTATATATAAGGCCTGCGCTTGGCCTTAGGTGGTTACTATGTCAGATTCAGACGAAGAATACGTTGTTAACTATTATCAATACCGAAGACGGCGAAGAGCACAAGAGAGATCATTGGGTGGGGTTCGCCCTTATTTCAGCAGGAATGTGAACTCTAGACTATTTGTTGCAGCTAGAGAGCTGCCTCAGTCTGATAGACCGGCAAAACACCACGTGGTCCCGTGCAACCAACGTCTCATGTGTATTACGGTTGTATGTGACTGATTTGAGGTCGTAAAATACCAGTCCCGTCGTACGGTTAATTTTCGGGACAAGTCTTTACATATGCATATCCCTGGCATTAGTCTATATGTTGGCTCCTGTTTTGTAATTTATGAGTCGCGGATTTTACTACCAAGTCCAACGCATAATAGTTAAAAGTCAATTTTAATTTTAAGGGCTGACTTCTGAACTGCAAGAATTAGTCCATAGTTTCTTTTCATTTCTTGGCTTAACTGCTCATTTAGTTTGCTGAATGCTTTCAAAATTCTTCCAAGGCGTTAATTCTTCTCTTACTGGTTGTACTTTTAGTGAAACAATGTCCTCATTATGAAGTTAACTATATCCTCGATTGTAAAAAAGGTTTTGCCAGAAGTCTGCAATAGGTATTTAATTTATGTGCGAAAGTACGATGCGAGACCCGCAAGACCTAACGACCAAGCGTGTCTGCCCGGAATCCTTTCTACATTTTGATGAATCTCTTGGCAGAAAATAATTACCGGTAATTAATATAATTTAGAATTACAAGAATATTCTGGAATAATATAACTATTGGATATATATACGCAATTATAAGTCCTCCAAAATAGCTACTACAATCTTTCGAAGTCATAATAAAGCTAGAACAGTAGGATATTAAAATAAGAAACTAAAATTGAAAAAAAAAAAAAATGGTGTGGCATTTTTGTAATTTAATGATTAGTTAGAGTGTTTTGTTTAAGTTAGTCTTCTTTAATTAATGTATTATCGTGTATAATTAAGGGACCATATTCTATGTTTATTATAATTTCAACAAATCTTGCAGTCTGTCACTACGTGGTTTATTGTTACACTGTAAGCATACGGATTAAAAGCGTTAACAGTCAGTACCCGAACAATAATTCTTGTTTTTTTTTTTTAAAGTTCGTTCTATAGATAATGACTGTTATGTGGTTGAGCTATTGCGGAAGCGAGAAGCATAAAACAACATAGCTCAACACTTCTCTATGCCTGAGAAGCTTCTGGTGCTTTAAGGGCATTAATCTTGTCCTGTCAGCTGGTTATACTCGTAACAATGCAGTCAGTCCAACTACCGCATAACAGGAACGTCTACAATAACTGAAAGTATTTCCTAGCCATGAAAACTAAAAAATAAACACTTGAGAAGTGATATTTTACTGAGACGATAACTAGGAAGTAAATAGTTATGTAAAACACATTTCCTTTTCAGCGGCTTTAACGTTTTTTTTTTTTTTTTTTTTTTTTTTTTTGGCTTTTTAATGGCATGTCAACCCTTTAAGGTCATTAACGCCATTCCTTTGATTGATAATTATTGTTTAGAGATTACACATATACATAGATACACACACACTCATATACACACATACATCCATCACATACATATGCATATCAGTGTCATTTAGCCATGCTTACGGAGGTATTTTTAATTTAAGGTGTAACTAAATTTTGTTGTATTGAATTTTGATATAAGGTTGAATTAAATTTTGTCAATTAACTTCGAGGCATTTAAAAAGTTGAAAAGCCGCTCTACTTGATTACTATCGTCGCCTAAAATTTCATCTAAGGAGTCAGGTAGTTGGTGTTGTTCTTTTAGTTGCTCATAAGCACGGCAATTCGTCAGAATGTGTTTAACAGTGAGTAGCACATTGCATGAGCTGCAAATTGGTGGTGGTTCCTTTGACATGAGAAAGGAATGGGTGAGGTTTGTATGGCCAATTCTCATACGGGTTAACACCACTTCCTTTCTTCTTGTGCCATTTGTTGATGTCTTCCATGATTTAACACGTCTCTTTATTTCTCTGAGTTTGTTTTCCCTTACTTGTTGCCAAACAGTTTGCCATGTATTCCAAATCAAGTCTTTCGAGTGGGCCATTAAATCAAATTTTGAAACTTTATAGAAAGGCATACCTTCTCTAATTGCTTTCCTTGCCAAGGTGTCAACTTGTTCATTTTTATTTATTCCGCAATGTCCTGGAATCCATACAAATGTAACCTTTTGTTCCTTTAAATTTAGCTCGTAAATTCTTTTAAATATATTCACTATTATGGGATGCGATGAATATGGATCACCTATAGCAAGGAGAGCAGATAGAGAATCTGTAAATATTGTTAAATGGGATTTTGTTGGAAAATTAATATTCAGGGCTTTGTCAATTGCTAGTAGCTCAGCTGTATAGTTACTGCAGATCGCTGGGAGAGCGAACATACAGGATCCTGATGAGCTAAGTACTGCAGCACCAACTCCATTGTTGTCTTTGGAGCCATCCGTATATATTTCATGACCTTCAGGGAGTGTGGTTTTTAATTTTTTATATTCTGTCACAAATATGTAAGGATCTGTGTTGTTTTTATTATACTTTGCTAGCGTTAGGTTAATAATAGGATGTGGTAATTTCCAGGGCTCTATGGATGAAACAGAATCGTGATCTATGGTTGGTATTGTTATATTATGATCTATTAATAATTTGTTTATTCTTGTAGGGAAAGATTTCTGGGTTAGACGGTTTCTAACATTATTGTAAAAGTATTGATTTAGAGGATGGTGTTGTGAAGCTCTAATTGAGAAATAGTAGCTTAGCATAAGCTGGTTTCTCCTGTACTGTAATGGGAGTTCTCCTGCTTCTACATAGAGACTCGAGATAGGGCTCGATCGGAAAGCTCCGGTTGCAAGTCTAAGTCCGCTATGATGAACAGTATCTAACATCTTTAGTGTTCTACTTGATGCGGAGTCATAAGCCATGCAACCGTAGTCCAATTTTGCTCTAACAAATGCTTTATAGAATAGTAACATGCATTTACGGTATAGAATAGTAACATGCTTTAACGTTTGAGCTTATCTTTATGCAAATTCCTACACCTCATTGGAAATTCAATAAGAATCGCGTCTTCGTTTCTTCCAAAAGAGCCCAAACCAAGAAATCAAGAAGTCTCCTTTCGTTCAAAATGTGTTTTTAGTGTGATTACTCACTGATGAAGAAAAATGTCGGTGTTTCAAAATCCATCTATCATGAAAACGCTTTCTTTCAAATTATACATGCATATATATATACAGGGTATAAACTGGCCACAAGTGAAATAACAACTAAACCGTTTAAGATATCAAAATTTTTCAAAGGGGCAAAGTTGTAGCTCTCGTGGAGATCTATAAAATGGAAATGAGAAAATAACACTTCTAAGGACTCAAATAGGCCTTTGAAAAGAAGGGTTTCCTCTCTACCCATATTTTGCATTACATTTTTAAAATGTCCTTACAAAACAAGGAAGAACCGTGCAAACGGGTATTTGATGCGTCAAGTAGTAGTTCTCTGTAAAAATACGTTTTAATTCGCATGTATTCCTCATCTGGAATCCCCCCCCCCAAAAAGGCACTTGAATTTATTTAAATAGTATTTTTGTTAATTCTGCTTAGGAACATGTGCTTAGGATTAAAAATTGTATTAATTAAAAAAAAAATAATTATTTATTATTTGTGATGTGTTGTTCGACAACTCATGCCTAAAGCTCAAATTTTTATGTATTTTCTTTTTTAGTTTACACTAATGGGAATCGTTTTGTTGAGTGCTGAACACATTCTCCTGTGCTGGATTGCCTTCCCCTTAACAAAAATACTATTTAAATAAATTCAATTGCCTTTTTTTTTAAATTTCAGATCACGAATACATGAAAATGAAAACGTCTTTTTACAGAGATCAAGCATTAAAAAATAATTTTAAAAAAAAAACAAATTCATATTAATTGTTTTTCGTAACTACCAAAGAAATTCAGGAGTCATATATCCCGATCATTGGCAATGAGGTCAATGAATATGAAATTATTAAATTCCAGAATGTAATTAATTTGAGTAATAGCTATAAGGCATTTTAATTAAAACTGCGAGATATTAAATTTCTAATTACACGCCCGGAATTATTAAGTCTGCGGTGGCTTGGAATTGTTTCAATGTCAAATGACTAAAACAGGGCCAATAAATATCATTATGATTCAATAACATTAGGAATTTATTGAATAGCGGTGGTAAAGTATTCCTCTTACGTAAGTAATGTATTTATTATTCCCTCCAACCCATGTATTTATTGCAGTAGAGCTGTGAGAAAAAAACTGTTGAACTGTTTTTGAGCCATCCTTTTAGCACAGTTCCTCCCTCCCTCCTTAGGAAAGAAATCCGCTTATGATATATATATATATATATATATATATATATATATATATATATATATATATATATATATGTTTGTCTGACCGCACTCTTGACGATTCAAAAATAGTACGATTTTGATGACATTTGGTACACAAAACTGTCGTCTGATTTGAAAGGTCAAGATAAATAACCAGCAGAATCCTTCCGCCAGAACGTGGCTTTTGGAGCGAAATTCGGAACGCTTACGTTTTCGAGTACATATGCTGGTTTCTTAATGTATAAAAACGAATGAAATCATTTTTAAAGCGATATCTGTAACCTTTTTCGAGAAACATTGAAACACCTACTTTTATTAACTAATTTTCAGTTCGGGTATTCAGAAACGATTAATTCAGTTGAAACTTGTTCCAGACGTTTTATATTCATCTAATATATATATATATATATATATATATATATATATATATATATATATATATATATATATAGGTAAATTGTGTTCCCGTTTGGAGTTATGTAAGTACTAGAAATAAAATATTTTATCAACAGGCATGAAAAGTTTTGGGATTTTTGTATATTATCTAAAATATCTCGAAAACGGTTGGGAAATCGTGGTAAATGGATGGTGATCATTCGAAAACTTACTATAATCCCTACTAGAAATGTTCAATTTTAATTTTCGATGGGGCGATGTCAATCCGAGAAATACGTGCTTAAAACTTCAAAATGTAAGTTTTGTTCTTTTCAACGGGGTTTTGAAACCCGTTGAAACCATCATATTGGACGACTGGCAAAATGGACGAAATCCGAAAGCAAGTTAAGACAGATTAAAAACCCAACAGGAAACTGGTTGAACGAAAACCTCATAAGACTGGAGGTTCAATTGCCCTCCATCTACATTAAAAGTAAAAATCGAATTTACATAATTTTAATTTAAAATACTTATAAATATTCCTTGAGAGGAGATCGTTGACCGTAGATGATGCAAGGTAGGGATTGTCGGGGTTCGGTCACTGCTACTTAATAAAACTACATTTTATCATAAAAATGGTTTTATTGTGCCGACGTTTCGGCTTGAACTTCAAGCCTTCATCAGGGCTGTAAAAAACAAGTAGGACGGATGTAATACTGAAATATACATATATATATATATATATATATATATATATATATATATATGTATATATATATATATATATATATATATATATATATATATATATATGCCTACATACACAAAGACACATACATATATGGAAAAAGACAAAACATAAAATACTAGAACATAATATATAGAAGAACAATGTGCTCTAGAAGTGTTTGGATTATTAGGAAAACAGATATAAGAATAACAGATTACATATCAGATTAGATATAAGAATAACAATATGGGCTTACCGATGGGAAGATAGAGAACTATTCCTCACAAATGCGGGATCATTTCTGACAGTTAATACAGGGAAACATAGGAAGAAAGGAGTTGGTGAGGGGGGGGGGGTTCTGGACCACCCAATGGACAGAGAACATAGAAGATGAAAGAAAGAGCGGCGAAAGCGGCAAAGTACAGTAAGGGGTCATAAAGTCATAAAATGTTGTGTTAATGGAAAGGGAGGCAGGTATAAAGGGCTATATTGCAGGCGGTATATGGGATTAGGATGGAGTTTTTAATAAATGGAAAATGTTGGAGTAGGTAGAGGAGATGATTTCTTTGTCAATTTTGTCAATAACTGGGTTATTTTCTAGGTGGATAAAAATTGATTCGGAAAGGAGGTGTTTGTCTTCGTTGGATTCAGTGGAAAGGATGGAGTATTGGTCAAAACCAAAGTCATGTCCGTCTGTGATGGCATGTCTAGTTAAAGCTGTCTTTATGTCTTTATTCCGTATATCGTTTTTGTGGTTGTTGATACGTTTTCTTACTGGGTTTTTAGTCTGTCCAATGTACGCACTATTGCAGTTGGGTGTGATGCAAGGGATTCTGTAGACTACATTGGTCCTGTCTTTTTGTGGGATAGGGTCTTTAAGAGTCGTATGTAAGTTTTTCAGTTTGTTCTGTGTCGATAGTCCTAGTTTTAGAGTGGGGAATGTATCGCGTAGGGATTTTTGGATTTTTTCTGTGAGGTTTGGGATATATGGGAGGCCTCTGAATTGAGGGACAATATTGTCTTGGGTAGTGGGGATGGGTTTAGGGTTATTAAAAGAATTTATGAGACGGGTGATAACAGAGAGAACTATCCCGAATACGCATTTCCAACGTTATTACAAACCACCTACACCATCCTTCCCTCAAATCCCCCAAAATTTCTCCCCTACTCTACAAAGACATAATAACCACCCGCTCCTTCCTTAAATCCCACAACGAATTAATCGTTACCCGGGCTGACAAAGGGAACAAAACCGTTATGATGGACAGGACTGAATACACGGAAAAAATGATCACACTCCTTTCTGACAACACCACTTACTTACCGACTTTGGTTTTGACCAATACTCCATCCTTTCCACTGAATCCAACGAAGACAAACGCCTCCTTTCCGAATCAATTTTTATCCACCTAGAAAATAACCCAGTTAATGACAAAATTGACAAAGAAGTCATCTCCTCTACCTACTCCAACATTTTCCATTTATTAAAAACTCCATCCTAATCCCATATACCGCCTGCAATATAGCCCTTTATACCTGCCTCCCTTTCCATTAACACAACATTTTATGACTTTATGACCCCTTACTGTACTTTGCCGCTTTCGCCGCTCTTTCTTTCATCTTCTATGTTCTCTGTCCATTGGGTGGTCCAGAACCCCCCCCCCCCCCCCCCCCCCCCTCACCAACTCCTTTCTTCCTATGTTTCCCTGTATTATCTATCAGAAATGATCCCGCATTTGTGAGGAATAGTTCTCTATCTTCCCATCGGTAAGCCCATATTGTTATTCTTATATCTAATCTAATATGTAATCTGTTATTCTTATATCTGTTTTCCTAATAATCCAAACACTTCTAGAGCACATTGTTCTTCTATATATTATGTTCTAGTATTTTATGTTTTGTCTATTTCCATATATGTATGTGTCTTTGTGTATGTAGGCATATATATATATATATATATATATACATATATATATATATATATATATATATATACATATATATATATATATATATATATATATATATATGTATATTTCAGTATTACATCCGTCCTACTTGTTTTTTACAGCCCTGATGAAGGCTTGAAGTTCAAGCCGAAACGTCGGCACAATAAAACCATTTTTATGATAAAATGTAGTTTTATTAAGTAGCAGTGACCGAACCCCGACAATCCCTACCTTATAAATATTCCTTTTAATACATATACCTCAGTCTATATCGGTAATCCGAGGAGTGAACACGTATTGAGCTCTGACAGATTAGTGAACCAGACAAACCCAATCTTGCCATTGGGGCGCAGCCCTGAATAATTCTTTCTCTCTTTTATTGCTTTATTCATTGCGAGTTATCATGGAATTTTCAAGTCCATCGACATCTGAGCCATGGAAAACTATAAAACCACATAAAAGGAAAAGAATTGCAGTCTCTCCACCAGAAGATCAATTCAAGGTACCAACTGCTAATGTTTTTGAAGTTTTTTCTGATTATTCAGATGATGAAAATACAGAAGAACCGACTAGAAGAACATCTCCCATTAGAATACCACCCATAGTTCTTTATAGTCAATTCACTTCTTATAAAGCGTCCATAGAGCATATAAGAAAATTATTAAAAAGTGAGTTTTCATTTAAATTCAAAGGGAATAGAATAATTTTATACACCAAAACTAAAGAAGATTACAATGTTCTAAAGCAGGAAATCTCTAAAAGCGGAGGAGAATATCACACATACACCCCATCTGAAGAAAAACAACCAAGATTAGTATTAAAAGGTCTACCTCCTGACATTCCTGTAGAAGAAATCAAGGCTGATCTTGTAAGACAAAACGTTAACGTAGTGGAAGTCACCCAGTTTATGAAGAAGAGTGATAGCCAGACATTAAAACTCCCAATATTCACCATCAAACTCAACGATTTAGAGCAACTCAAGTCTACCACTAACATTAAGACAGTTCTAAATTGTATAATAAGATGGGAAAGGCATAAGCAAAGAGACTCTCCAACGCAGTGTTTCAAATGCCTTTCCTATTTTCACATAGCGAAAAACTGCTACAGAAAACCTAAGTGCTTAAAATGTGCTCAAAATCATCTAACACAAGAATGTAAACAAGAAGAATCCATACCACCCGTATGTGCAAACTGTGGAAAAGAGCACCGTGCAAACGATAGGACCTGTGAAGTAAGAATCCAGCAAACAGAACTCAAATACCGACGTCTGAACACATGGAGGACTAGAAACCTAGGAGCTAATCAAGAAAACTACAGGTACAATCAGGAAGCCTTCCCATCCTTACCCCCAACAAACCCACCACAACAATTTACAAGATCTGAAGGAACCAGTAACCCAAGCAGCGGAATCTCCAGCATCATCACGGAATTAAAAAGTATTATAAGTATAATAGACATACCTAAAATTATAAGAACAATAAAAAATACAGTTAACAAACTAAAAACAGCCCCTGGACCAATAGACAAACTAACTTGCATAATAGAAGGAATAATTGAATGTTTTGACTAATACTATGAATCCAAAAATTAACAATTTAGTAAAAAATTGCCTTAACTCAATTTTTTGGAACTCAGGTTCATTAAGAAACAAATTATTAGAATTTAACTATTTCCTCAAACATAATAGTGTAGACATAGCTGGTCTATGTGAAACAAAGCTCGACCCAAACATCACTATTTCTAATCCGGATTATAACATTTACAGAGTGGATAGAAATTCAAGAGGTGGAGGAGTAGCAATATTCATTAAAAAAAATATTAAACATTGCCCCATACAGATTCCTAATTTATTAAATATCGAAGCAGTAGCAATCAAATTAGAATGCAACAATCACAATTATATTATAGTATCAGCCTACCTACCGCCCAGCAAAAATCTATTAGAAAGTGATCTGAAAATATTATTTAGCCTAGGCCCTAAAGTAATCCTTATGTCCGATTTAAATTCAAAACATGTTGCCTGGAACTGCTATAAAAATAACAGAAATGGAAAAACGCTTCTAAAGTACATGTTAGACAATTATATAACAATAATATCCCCTGACCAGCCTACATTCTATTCAAGTGATTCCAGGAAAAAACCCGACATCTTAGACATTGTACTAACTAAAAACACAAATATAATAACCAAAGTTATATCAATAAATAATCTAGCTTCCGATCACAATGCAATTATTTTTAGAATAAATTCAAACTGTGACCACATCCCACAAAAAACTATGAACGAAAAAACCAACTGGGCATCCTACAGAAAATTATTCTCCCGAAATATCAACGCTAACAGTGTTATTAATTCAATCGATAGTCTCGAACAATTTATAAAGTTATTTACTGAAAACATAATAGCATCAAAAGATAACTCAGTTATCAGCAGAAGTACAACAAATAAAAATAATCACCAGCGTCGCTCAAAAATAGTTGAAATCCTTCTTAAGTTTAGAAATAAATTCAGAAAAATGTTCCAAAAATACAGAGAGAAAATACATAAAATCATAGAAATCGCCTTGTCCAAAGTTATAAATAATACATTGTGGAAAGACAAAAACGATAAATTTAACCATCAGCTGTCAAAAATAAATTGCAGAACTAAACTTTGGGACCTCCATAAAATATTTAAAAATAAAAACAAAACTTACTTCCCGCCAATAACATACAATAATGAAACCGAAATAACTCCAACAGGAAAAGCAAATCTGCTAGCAAATTACTTTCAAGATGTACATACGCAAAACCAAAACATAGGCAGTAGATACACACTAAGCAAAATTACAAAATCAAATAAATTAATCTTGAACAATATAAAGAACATTGAAACTCCAGAAAGTGAACTGACATCATATTCTGAAATAAATAAAATTCTTAAAAAATCTAAAAAACGAAAATCCCCAGGCCATGATGAAATAAGAAATATCCACCTTAAAAATCTACCCCCAGACGGCATCAAATGCCTCCAAAAAATTGCTAATAGTGTTTTAAAATTTCAATATTTCCCAACAGTCTGGAAGCATGCAGTAATAAAAGCCCTCCCAAAACCCGGAAAAAATTTACATGAAGCCAATGGCTTCAGACCAATAAGTCTTCTTAGCTCAATAGGAAAAACAGTTGAAAAAGTAATACTAACCCGTATAAATAAACATTTAAACAGAAATAATATATTAATAAACGAACAATTTGGATTTCGAAACGGTCACAGCACAGCTGGTCAATTAGCACGGTTAGTCGATCATATAACCGAAGGATTTAACAATAAAAAACACTCCGGTCTCCTTATTCTAGATGTAGAGAAAGCCTTCGATACTGTATGGCACGAAGGACTTATATATAAACTAAATCAATTAAAGTTCCCTCCCTACCTAATCAAAATAATACATTCATTTATATCCAATAGAACATTCTCGGTAAAAATCGACAGCTCAAATTCATCTGTAAGAAAAATAGAAAATGGTCTGCCGCAAGGGTCGGCCCTTAGTGCCACCCTTTACAATATATATATTAATGACATACCCAAAATCAAAAACACCAATTTATCCCTGTTTGCAGACGATACAGCTATATACACATCATCATATCGTCTAGATACCATCAAAAATAGACTATCATTGAGCCTAGAAAGGCTGAACCGTTATTTCAAAAAATGGAAACTCAAAGTAAACGCTCAAAAAACACAAGCCATAATATTTACTAAAAGAAGACCTCAAAATACACAGCCACTTGAAGTCGAAAATATTGTTATACCGTGGTCAAAAAATATAAAATATTTAGGAATAACACTAGACAAAGGATTAACCTTCACAGACCACGTCAATGAAATATGTAACAAAGCAAACAAAACACTCTGCCAAATCTACCCTTATTTTAACAGAAAATCTAAACTAAGCACTAAAAACAAAATTCTACTTTATAAAGCATGTATTAGACCAGTATCGACCTATGCATGCCCTGTTTGGAGCTACACTTCAAACACTAATTATAAAAAACTTCAAGTAATGCAAAATAAATGCATTAGAATTGCCTTAAACCTCCCCATCTACACCAGAATTAAAATACTGCACAAAATTACTAACTTACCTCTGCTTAAAACTTATATCCACAGGCTGACCTCAAAATTTTTTAGATCTTGTAGACTTAAAACCAATTCACTAATTAAAAAAATAGGTAACTATGACAAATCAAGCACCCGTAGATACATACACAAGAGGACTAAACACATCTTACTAAAATAAAGACACTAGACACCATCCTACCAATAAAGACAAACACAGACTGGATTAAGACATAAAGCTGTAAACAATAAGCCCTACTTATTGTTATCATTAGAAAGTCTATAAGATAGCGAGAAGGATCCAGGCTATTTTTTCTCTCGCATTACAATTACTGTTCATTAGTATCTAAGTTCATTTATAATAAATAATTTCGAAGTTATGTGGTCTAGAGGAACACTATATTGTAACTGAATTACAATTGTAATATTTATATTTATTGAATAAAGAAATTAAAAAAAAAAAAAAAAAAAAAAAAAAAAAAAAAAAAAAAAAAAAAAAAAAAAAAAAAAAAAATACATATACCTATATATATATATATATATATATATATATATATATATATTTATTTTCTATTACTTTATTTATTATTATTTTGTTGTTTTTAGTTTCATTTATTTTGTTATGCTTTATAACTATTTATTTCATTTTATTTATTTATTTCTCTTTTTCTTTTGGACTGAGAGAGATTTTCATAGTCATAAAACTGTAAGGAGACCATCGCCAAAAGTTACGGGTCTCTGAAAACAAATAAAAAAATAAAAAACGAGGTTTTGTCACTGTTTACCCAATGTTTTAATTGGTTATTGTTTTTCTAATTGCATTCAACTTTGTATTTTAATGAAGTAAAGTATGAAAATGAGAAACGTATTGGTAATAAAATTTTCCATGGAAAACGTCAAGAAGATAGGGGGAGGCCTTTCCGCTTAGACTACTATCAGTTTCCTGTTGTGGCACTTTATATTTTCCTTCTCTTTGAGATGTCAGTTTATATTTTTCGTGAAAAATCAAAACCTACCAATTACTGCTTCTACTCCTTTGCTAATGATACTAAGGATAAGAACGGAACCGCGCTAAAATGACGTAGTTCCTGCTAGTCGGATTTTCTTATTTAATAACAAATATTCTTTACGTTAAAAATACAGAAAATTGTACATAATTGCTTTTCCCTTCGGAATCGGACCATACTTCAGATGAACTTTTTTGTTGAAAATTATTTCTAGAATCACCTACTAGAGTTTGGCTACTTAGACCTGAATCACCATATATAAATATAAATAAATTTTAATATGAGGGTGGTTAATTTTCTGTTTCTAGGTGGTAGTAATAATGAATTGTATAATTTACCGTGTATTATTTTACAATACTTCATTTACTAATTGCCTTCCACATGTTGACGTACGCCATCAATTATCCCTGTTGCAATCGACATATTTAAGAAAATATATTGCTTAAAACAGAGACAAAAATTAAACCGAAAATTATATTCCGTTGATACCAGGATGAACATTTATTTTAATATTTTCCTTTTATTTCAATATTCTTTAATTCGACAGAATCGCGTTATTTTATTCATTATTTAGGGGTCAACTTGTTTTATTTTATAATTATTTTCTTAGGGTGGCAACCTGTAGATAGCCCGGCGCTAATAGCCAAATAGTTGATGCGCCGTTAAAAAAAAAAAAAATATATATATATTTTCTTTCAATAATAGGTTGACAATACCATTTTATATAAGAATATTGGCATTTCTATTATTATAAAATAAATTTAGAAACTTCATTTCCTTGGAAGGAAATAATTTTTTTTCTGTCCACTTGTAAAGCCAAAAACCTATTTCCTCGGGAAAAATAATTTATGTTTTATGTTGAAAAGTAATGGAGTTTAGGGGAGAATATTTTGATATAATTTGCGGAGGAAATGAGTTGAAAACATGGAGGACAGGAGACATCAAAAATAAATTAGTTTTCTATTGCTGAATTTTAGGTTTCGTCATTATCGGTAGAATATCGTTGGGGATTATATTAAATTTAAAATTTGTAAAATATTAAAAAAAAAGTATTGTTATAATGTATGCTTGTATACAGGGTGTATCGCAAGTTAATGACAATACTCCAGGGGTAAAATTCGACGAAAATGTAGTTCAACACTACCAACCACACATTTCTATTTAACTCTGTTCCAGACATATGATGTTTTCAATGTTCTTTAGAAAAACCTGTGTTTTCTCCATTTTCCTGTTATTTCTGATAATAGCACAATATGTTTTTGAAAATAAACACAATATTATTTTTATGGATTTGATGTTTTTCACTCTAGAATTTCAATCACATTATGAATTTCAGAAGTAATCTCAGTTCTGAGTATACCGTCGGAAATATGATTAAAGTTTACAACTTTTGTGACATTCGCCAGTCTGCAGGATTTTTTTGGGAAGATTAGTGATTTTGGAAAAGTTTTAGCTAACCAGAAGGTTTTATTAATTTCTACTTTTTGAATTTATATAACTGTTTGAATAAGATAATTGTGGACATTGAATGTCCATTAGCCTTAAAGAAAATTTGATGTTTTAAAAAATGCAATGGCTCATTGAAAAAATGTATTAAAAAACTTATGTATTTATTGAAGTAGAGTTGTGAGAAAAAAAACTGTTGAACTGTTTTTGAGCCATCCTTTTAGCACAGTTCCTCCCTCCCTCCATAGGAAAGAAATCCGCTTATGATATATATATATATATATATATATATATATATATATATATATATATATATATTAAACATTTTTTTATTTATTTGATTTCAGAGCCCGCAACAGGGCGATTTGCTCTATAAACACCTAGGGTGCAAACAAATTAAAAGATCTAAAAATCCAAATTTTGAAACATTAAAAAGAAAGGCAAAAAGAATATATATATATATATATATATATATATATATATATATATATATATATATATATATTGTGTGTAAAACATAAAACGTCAGCTATAAATTTATAAACAAAAAGGTGGTAAATTTAATAAATTATTTTCAATAAACTAAAATTCGACTTTTCGGTTTATTTTGTACAAATAAAATTTAATAAATGGTGAAACATATTAGATTAAGGTTTTATAAATTTGCTCGTACATGTTTATCTGTTTTAAAAAATGTAAAATAATGGATATGTGTGGGCTACCATCTGTCAAAAGTTCGTACATATCATGTGGCATGTTGATGTTTTCACGTTTCCTGCAGTCTGTTAGTAAGTGTTTTACTGTTAATGTCTTATTGCATTCTGTTCATAGTGGTATGTTTTGTTTTGTCAGTAAGTGAGAGTGAGTTAGTAGATTATGTCCTATTCTAAGTCTTGTAAGGACTAGTTCTTCTCTCCGGCAGCTTCTATAGCTGGAGTTCCATTGTTTTATGAATGGCTTTATCTCCCGAAGCTTGTTTTCATTCAAAGATAACCATTCAGCCTGCCATTTATTGAGTACGTGAGACTTACAACCTGTTTCATGTCGGGTTCTGTAATTTGTAAAAAGTCTTCGGTACATTGTCAGGTGGCTAATTTTGCCAGAAGGTCCACGTCAGTTGATTTCAATAAGCTATAAGATATATATATATATATATATATATATATATATATATATATATATATACACGTTTGTCCGACCGCGCTCTTGACGATTCAAAAATAGTACTATTTTGATGACATTTGGTACACAAAACTGTCGTCTGATTTGAAAGGTCAAGATAATTAACCAGCAGAATCCTTTCGCCAGAACGTGGCTTTTGGAGCGAAATTCGGAATGCTTACGTTTTCGAGTTCATATGCTGGTTTCTTAATGTATAAAAACGAATGAAATCATTTTTAAAGCGATATCTGTAACCTTTTTCGAGAAACATTGAAACACCTACTTTTATTAACTAATTTTCAGTTCGGGTATTCAGAAACGATTAATTCAGTTGAAACTTGTTCCAGACGTTTTATATTCATCTAATATATATATATATATATATATATATATATATATATATATATATATAGGTAAATTGTGTTCCCGTTTGGAGTTATGTAAGTACTAGAAATAAAATATTTTATCAACAGGCATGAAAAGTTTTGGGATTTTTGTATATTATCTAAAATACCTCGAAAACGGTTGGGAAATCATGGTAAATGGATGGTGATCATTCGAAAGCTTACTATAATCCCTACTAGAAATGTTCAATTTCAATTTTCGATGGGGCGATGTCAATCCGAGAAATAAGTTCTTAAAACTTCAAAATGTAAGTTTTGTTCTTTTCAACGGGGTTTTGAAACCCGTTGAAACCATCATATTGGACGACTGGCAAAAAGAATGGACGAAATCCGAAAGCAAGTTAAGACATATTAAAAACCCAACAGGAACCTGGTTGAACGAAAACCTCATAAGACTGGAGGTTCAATTGCCCTCCATCTACATTAAAAGTAAAAATCGAATTTACATAATTTTAATTTAAAATACTTATAAATATTCCTTTTAATACATATACCTATATATATTTATTTATTTTCTATTACTTTATTTATTATTATTTTGTTGTTTTTAGTTTCATTTATTTTGTTATGCTTTATAACTATTTATTTCATTTTATTTATTTATTTCTCTTTTTCTTTTGGACTGAGAGAGATTTTCATAGTCATAAAACTGTAAGGAGACCATCGCCAAAAGTTACGGGTCTCTGAAAACAAATAAAAAAATAAAAAACGAGGTTTTGTCACTGTTTACCCAATGTTTTAATTGGTTATTGTTTTTCTAATTGCATTCAACTTTGTATTTTAATGAAGTAAAGTATGAAAATGAGAAACGTATTGGTAATAAAATTTTCCATGGAAAACGTCAAGAAGATAGGGGGAGGCCTTTCCGCTTAGACTACTATCAGTTTCCTGTTGTGGCACTTTAAATTTTCCTTCTCTTTGAGATGTCAGTTTATATTTTTTGCGAAAAATCAAAACCTACCAATTACTGCTTCTTCTCCTTTGCTAATGATACTAAGGATAAGAACGGAACCGCGCTAAAATGACGTAGTTCCTGCTAGTCGGATTTTCTTATTTAATAACAAATATTCTTTACGTTAAAAATACAGAAAATTGTACATAATTGCTTTTCCCTTCGGAATCGGACCATACTTCAGATGAACTTTTTTGTTGAAAATTATTTCTAGAATCACCTACTAGAGTTTGGCTACTTAGACCTGAATCACCATATATAAATATAAATAAATTTTAATATGAGGGTGGTTAATTTTCTGTTTCTAGGTGGTAGTAATAATGAATTGTATAATTTACCGTGTATTATTTTACAATACTTCATTTACTAATTGCCTTCCACATGTTGACATACGCCATCAATTATCCCTGTTGCAATCGACATATTTAAGAAAATATATTGCTTAAAACAGAGACAAAAATTAAACCGAAAATTATATTCCGTTGATACCAGGATGAACATTTATTTTAATATTTTCCTTTTATTTCAATATTCTTTAATTCGACAGAATCGCGTTATTTTATTCATTATTTAGGGGTCAACTTGTTTTATTTTATAATTATTTTCTTAGGGTGGCAACCTGTAGATAGCCCGGCGCTAATAGCCAAATAGTTGATGCGCCGTTAAAAAAAAAAAAAATATATATATATTTTCTTTCAATAATAGGTTGACAATACCATTTTATATAAGAATATTGGCATTTCTATTATTATAAAATAAATTTAGAAACTTCATTTCCTTGGAAGGAAATAATTTTTTTTCTGTCCACTTGTAAAGCCAAAAACCTATTTCCTCGGGAAAAATAATTTATGTTTTATGTTGAAAAGTAATGGAGTTTAGGGGAGAATATTTTGATATAATTTGCGGAGGAAATGAGTTGAAAACATGGAGGACAGGAGACATCAAAAATAAATTAGTTTTCTATTGCTGAATATTAGGTTTCGTCATTATCGGTAGAATATCGTTGGGGATTATATTAAATTTAAAATTTGTAAAATATTAAAAAAAAAAGTATTCTTATAATGTATGCTTGTATACAGGGTGTATCGCAAGTTAATGACAATACTCCAGGGGTAAAATTCGACAAAAATGTAGTTCAACACTACCAACCACACATTTCTATTTAACTCTGTTCCAGACATATGATGTTTTCAATGTTCTTTAGAAAAACCTGTGTTTTCTCCATTTTCCTGTTATTTCTGATAATAGCACAATATGTTTTTGAAAATAAACACAATATTATTTTTATGGATTTGATGTTTTTCACTCTAGAATTTCAATCACATTATGAATTTCAGAAGTAATCTCAGTTCTGAGTATACCGTCGGAAATATGATTAAAGTTTACAACTTTTGTGACATTCGCCAGTCTGCAGGATTTTTTTGGGAAGATTAGTGATTTTGGAAAAGTTTTAGCTAACCAGAAGGTTTTATTAATTTCTACTTTTTGAATTTATATAACTGTTTGAATAAGATAATTGTGGACATTGAATGTCCATTAGCCTTAAAGAAAATTTGATGTTTTAAAAAATGCAATGGCTCATTGAAAAAATGTATTAAAAAACTTATGTATTTATTGAAGTAGAGTTGTGAGAAAAAAAACTGTTGAACTGTTTTTGAGCCATCCTTTTAGCACAGTTCCTCCCTCCCTCCATAGGAAAGAAATCCGCTTATGATATATATATATATATATATATATATATATATATATATATATATATATTAAACATTTTTTTATTTATTTGATTTCAGAGCCCGCAACAGGGCGATTTGCTCTATAAACACCTAGGGTGCAAACAAATTAAAAGATCTAAAAATCCAAATTTTGAAACATTAAAAAGAAAGGCAAAAAGAATATATATATATATATATATATATATATATATATATTTGTGTGTAAAACATAAAACGTCAGCTATAAATTTATAAACAAAAAGGTGGTAAATTTAATAAATTATTTTCAATAAACTAAAATTCGACTTTTCGGTTTATTTTGTACAAATAAAATTTAATAAATGGTGAAACATATTAGATTAAGGTTTTATAAATTTGCTCGTACATGTTTATCTGTTTTAAAAAATGTAAAATAATGGATATGTGTGGGCTACCATCTGTCAAAAGTTCGTACATATCATGTGGCATGTTGATGTTTTCACGTTTCCTGCAGTCTGTTAGTAAGTGTTTTACTGTTAATGTCTTATTGCATTCTGTTCATAGTGGTATGTTTTGTTTTGTCAGTAAGTGAGAGTGAGTTAGTAGATTATGTCCTATTCTAAGTCTTGTAAGGACTAGTTCTTCTCTCCGGCAGCTTCTATAGCTGGAGTTCCATTGTTTTATGAATGGCTTTATCTCCCGAAGCTTGTTTTCATTCAAAGATAACCATTCAGCCTGCCATTTATTGAGTACGTGAGACTTACAACCTGTTTCATGTCGGGTTCTGTAATTTGTAAAAAGTCTTCGGTACATTGTCAGGTGGCTAATTTTGCCAGAAGGTCCACGTCAGTTGATTTCAATAAGCTATAAGATATATATATATATATATATATATATATATATATATATATACACGTTTGTCCGACCGCGCTCTTGACGATTCAAAAATAGTACTATTTTGATGACATTTGGTACACAAAACTGTCGTCTGATTTGAAAGGTCAAGATAATTAACCAGCAGAATCCTTTCGCCAGAACGTGGCTTTTGGAGCGAAATTCGGAATGCTTACGTTTTCGAGTTCATATGCTGGTTTCTTAATGTATAAAAACGAATGAAATCATTTTTAAAGCGATATCTGTAACCTTTTTCGAGAAACATTGAAACACCTACTTTTATTAACTAATTTTCAGTTCGGGTATTCAGAAACGATTAATTCAGTTGAAACTTGTTCCAGACGTTTTATATTCATCTAATATATATATATATATATATATATATATATATATATATATATATATATAGGTAAATTGTGTTCCCGTTTGGAGTTATGTAAGTACTAGAAATAAAATATTTTATCAACAGGCATGAAAAGTTTTGGGATTTTTGTATATTATCTAAAATACCTCGAAAACGGTTGGGAAATCATGGTAAATGGATGGTGATCATTCGAAAGCTTACTATAATCCCTACTAGAAATGTTCAATTTCAATTTTCGATGGGGCGATGTCAATCCGAGAAATAAGTTCTTAAAACTTCAAAATGTAAGTTTTGTTCTTTTCAACGGGGTTTTGAAACCCGTTGAAACCATCATATTGGACGACTGGCAAAAAGAATGGACGAAATCCGAAAGCAAGTTAAGACATATTAAAAACCCAACAGGAACCTGGTTGAACGAAAACCTCATAAGACTGGAGGTTCAATTGCCCTCCATCTACATTAAAAGTAAAAATCGAATTTACATAATTTTAATTTAAAATACTTATAAATATTTCTTGAGAGGAGATCGTTGACCGTAGATGATGCAAGGTAGGGATTGTCGGGGTTCGGTCACTGCTACTTAATAAAACTACATTTTATCATAAAAATGGTTTTATTGTGCCGACGTTTCGGCTTGAACTTCAAGCCTTCATCAGGGCTGTAAAAAACAAGTAGGACGGATGTAATACTGAAATATACATATATATATATATATATATATATATATATATATATATATGTATATATATATATATATATATATATATATATATATATATATATGCCTACATACACAAAGACACATACATATATGGAAAAAGACAAAACATAAAATACTAGAACATAATATATAGAAGAACAATGTGCTCTAGAAGTGTTTGGATTATTAGGAAAACAGATATAAGAATAACAGATTACATATCAGATTAGATATAAGAATAACAATATGGGCTTACCGATGGGAAGATAGAGAACTATTCCTCACAAATGCGGGATCATTTCTGACAGTTAATACAGGGAAACATAGGAAGAAAGGAGTTGGTGAGGGGGGGGGGTTCTGGACCACCCAATGGACAGAGAACATAGAAGATGAAAGAAAGAGCGGCGAAAGCGGCAAAGTACAGTAAGGGGTCATAAAGTCATAAAATGTTGTGTTAATGGAAAGGGAGGCAGGTATAAAGGGCTATATTGCAGGCGGTATATGGGATTAGGATGGAGTTTTTAATAAATGGAAAATGTTGGAGTAGGTAGAGGAGATGATTTCTTTGTCAATTTTGTCAATAACTGGGTTATTTTCTAGGTGGATAAAAATTGATTCGGAAAGGAGGCGTTTGTCTTCGTTGGATTCAGTGGAAAGGATGGAGTATTGGTCAAAACCAAAGTCATGTCCGTCTGTGATGGCATGTCTAGTTAAAGCTGTCTTTATGTCTTTATTCCATATATCGTTTTTGTGGTTGTTGATACGTTTTCTTACTGGGTTTTTAGTCTGTCCAATGTACGCACTATTGCAGTTGGGTGTGATGCAAGGGATTCTGTAGACTACATTGGTCCTGTCTTTTTGTGGGATAGGGTCTTTAAGAGTCGTATGTAAGTTTTTCAGTTTGTTCTGTGTCGATAGTCCTAGTTTTAGAGTGGGGAATGTATCGCGTAGGGATTTTTGGATTTTTTCTGTGAGGTTTGGGATATATGGGAGGCCTCTGAATTGAGGGACAATATTGTCTTGGGTAGTGGGGATGGGTTTAGGGTTATTAAAAGAATTTATGAGACGGGTGATAACAGAGAGAACTATCCCGAATACGCATTTCCAACGTTATTACAAACCACCTACACCATCCTTCCCTCAAATCCCCCAAAATTTCTCCCCTACTCTACAAAGACATAATAACCACCCGCTCCTTCCTTAAATCCCACAACGAATTAATCGTTACCCGGGCTGACAAAGGGAACAAAACCGTTATGATGGACAGGACTGAATACACGGAAAAAATGATCACACTCCTTTCTGACAACACCACTTACTTACCGACTTTGGTTTTGACCAATACTCCATCCTTTCCACTGAATCCAACGAAGACAAACGCCTCCTTTCCGAATCAATTTTTATCCACCTAGAAAATAACCCAGTTAATGACAAAATTGACAAAGAAGTCATCTCCTCTACCTACTCCAACATTTTCCATTTATTAAAAACTCCATCCTAATCCCATATACCGCCTGCAATATAGCCCTTTATACCTGCCTCCCTTTCCATTAACACAACATTTTATGACTTTATGACCCCTTACTGTACTTTGCCGCTTTCGCCGCTCTTTCTTTCATCTTCTATGTTCTCTGTCCATTGGGTGGTCCAGAACCCCCCCCCCCCCCCCCCCCCCTCACCAACTCCTTTCTTCCTATGTTTCCCTGTATTAACTGTCAGAAATGATCCCGCATTTGTGAGGAATAGTTCTCTATCTTCCCATCGGTAAGCCCATATTGTTATTCTTATATCTAATCTAATATGTAATCTGTTATTCTTATATCTGTTTTCCTAATAATCCAAACACTTCTAGAGCACATTGTTCTTCTATATATTATGTTCTAGTATTTTATGTTTTGTCTATTTCCATATATGTATGTGTCTTTGTGTATGTAGGCATATATATATATATATATATATATATACATATATATATATATATATATATATATATATATATATATATATGTATATTTCAGTATTACATCCGTCCTACTTGTTTTTTACAGCCCTGATGAAGGCTTGAAGTTCAAGCCGAAACGTCGGCACAATAAAACCATTTTTATGATAAAATGTAGTTTTATTAAGTAGCAGTGACCGAACCCCGACAATCCCTACCTTATAAATATTCCTTTTAATACATATACCTATATATATATATATATATATATATATATATATATATATATATATATTATTTTCTATTACTTTATTTATTATTATTTTGTTGTTTTTAGTTTCATTTATTTTGTTATGCTTTATAACTATTTATTTCATTTTATTTATTTATTTCTCTTTTTCTTTTCGACTGAGAGAGATTTTCATAGTCATAAAACTGTAAGGAGACCATCGCCAAAAGTTACGGGTCTCTGAAAACAAATAAAAAAATAAAAAACGAGGTTTTGTCACTGTTTACCCAATGTTTTAATTGGTTATTGTTTTTCTAATTGCATTCAACTTTGTATTTTAATGAAGTAAAGTATGAAAATGAGAAACGTATTGGTAATAAAATTTTCCATGGAAAACGTCAAGAAGATAGGGGGAGGCCTTTCCGCTTAGACTACTATCAGTTTCCTGTTGTGGCACTTTAAATTTTCCTTCTCTTTGAGATGTCAGTTTATATTTTTTGCGAAAAATCAAAACCTACCAATTACTGCTTCTTCTCCTTTGCTAATGATACTAAGGATAAGAACGGAACCGCGCTAAAATGACGTAGTTCCTGCTAGTCGGATTTTCTTATTTAATAACAAATATTCTTTACGTTAAAAATACAGAAAATTGTACATAATTGCTTTTCCCTTCGGAATCGGACCATACTTCAGATGAACTTTTTTGTTGAAAATTATTTCTAGAATCACCTACTAGAGTTTGGCTACTTAGACCTGAATCACCATATATAAATATAAATAAATTTTAATATGAGGGTGGTTAATTTTCTGTTTCTAGGTGGTAGTAATAATGAATTGTATAATTTACCGTGTATTATTTTACAATACTTCATTTACTAATTGCCTTCCACATGTTGACATACGCCATCAATTATCCCTGTTGCAATCGACATATTTAAGAAAATATATTGCTTAAAACAGAGAGAAATTAAACCGAAAATTATATTCCGTTGATACCAGGATGAACATTTATTTTAATATTTTCCTTTTATTTCAATATTCTTTAATTCGACAGAATCGCGTTATTTTATTCATTATTTAGGGGTCAACTTGTTTTATTTTATAATTATTTTCTTAGGGTGGCAACCTGTAGATAGCCCGGCGCTAATAGCCAAATAGTTGATGCGCCGTTAAAAAAAAAGAAAAAAAAAAAAAAAAAGAAAGAAATATTTTCTTTCAATAATAAGTTGGCAATACCATTTTATATAAGAATATTGGCATTTCTATTATTATAAAATAAATTTAGAACCTTCATTTCCTTGGAAGGAAATAATTTTTTTTCTGTCCACTTGTAAAGCCAAAAACCTATTTCCTCGGGAAAAATAATTTATGTTTTATGTTGAAAAGTAATGGAGTTTAGGGGAGAATATTTTGATATAATTTGCGGAGGAAATGAGTTGAAAACATGGAGGACAGGAGACATAAAAAATAAATTAGTTTTCTATTGCTGAATTTTAGGTTTCGTCATTATCGGTAGAATATCGTTGGGGATTATATTAAATTTAAAATTTGTAAAATATTTAAAAAAAAGTATTCTTATAATTTATGCTTGTATACAGGGTGTATCGCAAGTTAATGATAATACTCCAGGGGTAAAATTCGTTTAATATGGGAATGCTAAATACCAAGTTTCAAGGCAAAACTATAACGCTACGTTAAAAGGCTTCTAATTACATGTTTTAAGTATATCACCATGTCGTTTAATATGGGAATGCTAAATACCAAGTTTCAAGGCAAAACTATAACGCTACGTTAAAAGGCTTCTAATTACATGTTTTAAGTATATCACCATGTCGTTTAATATGGGAATGCTAAATACCAAGTTTCAAGGCAAAACTATAACGCTACGTTAAAAGGCTTCTAATTACATGTTTTAAGTATATCACCATGTCGTTTAATATGGGAATGCTAAATACCAAGTTTCAAGGCAAAACTATAACGCTACGTTAAAAGGCTTGTTGGGGTTAATTAATTGTCTGTTTATTGGTCAGAAGGTCCCAACAAAGAATAAATAAATAATAGGCGTGTTCATAAAATAATAAATATATTCCTCTTGAATAAATAAAATAATAAAATTTAACTTCAACAAATAAATAAAATTATAAGACGACTGTCAATAAATAAATGAAATAAATAATTGTTCATAAATAAAAAGTGTTCATAAATTAGAATCATAGTTATCGGAGTTCGATAGTACGGTATGACGTCACTGGAGATGATGTGCGGATCTCCATGCGGAGAGTTGGTAGCCGGGAGCTTGGATCTCGCTGGTACTGCTTGACTTGAGAAGGTAACCTAGGGTTATCGCAAGCTGCCTTAAATCTAGTAAAAAGTTTAGTACTTGCGGATAAATCCTAGTGCACCGAGATGTTGGGCTGGTTTTGGTGGATCTCTCGGAGCAGGCAGCAGGATACAAATTGCTAGGAGAACGACACTTGGCTTAATCTGCTGAGATGCCGAATCCTCCGGTTATCTGCTCACTATCTGGATACTAACTCACAAAACTCTAACGGTAAAAATTATTCCCGCGGGAAAGCTCCATTAAAACTTTAGTGCAGCGGGCTTTTCTCCCGCGGAAAAATATGATTTAAAACAAGCTCCGCTACAGCACTCCCCCCCTAGTGACGGAGTCACTGAAGCTAAGTCTGCGCGGGGGTTTCACTAGACGCCCTGTCCTGGTCCGGTATGAAGGTTTTACATGCGGAGGTGCGTTTACTTCTGGTCGTTGGTTCGGCTGGATGGACGTCTCCAACTTTGAGGCAGGTGCGTGAGGTGGTTTCGGAGGCTTCGATGGGTCCATCCTTTCCGGGTTGTCTTCCTCGAGGAGATAAGCCGGCTTGACGCGGTCGACAGAGACGTTTACTTCCCTGTCACCAACCAGCAGGGTGAAGATCTTTTCTCCTCTTTTCTGAACCTTGTGCGGTCCTGTATACGGTGGTACGAGGGGTTTACGAATGGCATCTTCTCGTAGGAAAACATGCGTGCAGGTGTCTAGCTCTTTATGCCGGAATGTCTTCTTGTTTGAGGCTCGGGGCTCCGCTGGCTTTAAACGGCGTAAATCTTCCTTCAGTGATTGAAGTGCTGCATGAGGTTCCTGAGTTTCTGGGGCTCCGAGGAAATCGCCTGGTAGTCGGAGAGGGCTGCCGTACACTGCCTCAGCTACGCTACCGCTCATGTCCTCACGGAACACTGACCTTAGTCCAAGCAGGACTGTGGGTAGGACACGTTTCCACCTGGTCGATGAGAGGTGTGCCATCAAGGCAGCTTTAAGGCTGCGGTGCCACCGTTCAACGCATCCATTACTCTGCGGGTGGTAAGACGTAGTCCGTAACTTGGTGATGCCCAGGAGTGCACTCAATCGAAGGAACAGTTCTGCCTCAAACTGCCTGCCCTGATCGGTGGTAATCCTTTGAGGTGTTCCAAAACGTGCGATCCATGCGCTGTAGAAGGTTTCGGCGACAGTTGTTGCCGTTATGTCAGAGATCGGAACTGCCTCAGACCAGCGCGTCGTGCGGTCCACCATTGTAAGGAGATAACGCATGCCATCGGATGGTAGCAGAGGTCCTACAATGTCTAAGTGGACATGATAGAACCGATCTGCGGGTTTGAAAGTTCCGAGGGGTGCGGCTGTGTGTCGTTGCACCTTGGCTCTTTGGCACGGAATACAAGCTTTCGCCCATTTGCCCAGGTCTGTGTTCATGTCAGGCCAGAAATATCGCTGCGTAACGAGTTTTCGTGTTGCCCTAACTCCTGGATGGCTGAGACCATGCAGCCTTTCATATGTAGAGCGACGATATCCTGGTGGAACGTAGGGTCGGGCGTTATCTTTAGACGTCTCGCAGAGAAGCAACTTGTCACTACCAGGTATAGGAAAAAGCTTGAGTTGGATGCTCGGGTTCTTCTTGAGGGTCTCGATGGTGCCGTCCTTCCGCTGTGCTGCTGCTAAGTCTTCCATGTTAGAAGGCAAATCAACTTCCTCTATTCGGGATAGAGCGTCAGCCACGATGTTGTCACTGCCAGGTTGGAAACGGATGTCGGTTGTAAACTGGCTAATTAAATTAAGATGGCGTATTCGACGGGGCGATGCCGTTTCCGACCGCTGGGAGAAGGCATGAGTTATGGGTTTGTGGTCGGTGACTATGAAGAAATTGAGTCCTTCGATGAGAGGTCGGAAATGCTTTATGGCCTCATAGATAGCGAGAAGTTCGCGGTCATAGGTTGAGTAATTCCTCTGAGTTTGAGACAGGGATTTCGAAAAGAAACCTAATGGTCGCCATTCACCCTCTTTCCTCTGTTGAAGGACTGCACCTATGCCATGATCTGAAGCATCGCAAACTAAAGAAAGCTCGCCGGTAGCCGATGGGTGTGCTAGCTTTGCCGCTTCTGCTAGGCTCAGCTTGCTCTTCTCGAAGGCTTCGGCGGTCTCGGGTGTCCAAACGATTGGCGTCTTATCTCGCTTCTTGGCGTTATGCAGGAGTTGGTTTAGAGGTGCCTGGGTATGTGCGGCATGAGGTAAGCTCTTCCTATAAAAGTTTAGCATACCCAGAAAACGCCTGAGTTGGCAGATGGTTTCGGGGCGAGGAAAGTCTTTGATAGCCTGCACTTTGTTTGAAAGTGGGTAAATTCCTTGGGTGTCGACCTTATATCCGAGAAAGTCCACCTCTCGCTGACCAAAGATGCACTTTCCGACGTTTAGTGACAGGTTGAATTCGTCCAAACGCTTAAAGATTTCTCGTAGATGGTTCTCGTGTTCCTCGGGAGTTGTAGAAGCCACCAGGAAATCATCCAAGTACGGGAAGACGAATGGGAGATCTCGGAGCATAGAATCTACGAATCGCTGCCAGGTCTGCGCGGCGTTCTTCAGGCCGAAAGTCATCCGCAGAAACTCGAACAGGCCAAAAGGAGTAATCACCGCTGTCTTTTCTACGTCCTGAGAAGCAATAGGTATGTGGTGATAGGCGTGTTTGATGTCCAGAGTACTGAAAATGGATTTCCCATCGAGACGTGTGGTAAAATCCATTAAGTTGGGCACAGCGTACCTGTCTGGGATGGTTAGGTCGTTTAAACGTCGGTAATCGCCACATACTCGGAGACTGCCATCCTTCTTGGTGACGACATGAAGCGGGCTTGACCAGGAGCTTTTCGACGGTCGACAGATGCCTTCATTAATCATCCGTTGGAACTCCTCCTTTACGACGGAGTACTTCTCAGGAGGAAGGCGTCTGGACTTGCTGCTAACCGGGTGGCCTTTAGTCTCGATCTGGTGCTCGACAATGTCTCTAGGAGGTCCACGAAGAGGAGTAGGCCTTGTGATGCCTGGAAACTCTCGAAGGAGATGGGCGTAGGGACAACTGCCGGGAATCGTGGAGATCGAAGGCACTGAGACTGTGGAGACCTTTCCGTTGGATTTGAGGCCTGTGTTTTGATCCTTGATCTGCATGCGCCTTATATCAACGGAGAGACCGTGGTGAAAAAGGAAGTCCGCTCCAAGGATTGGACGTCTGACATCTGCTATGACGAAAGTCCAAGGGTATACGCGTCGGAGACCAATGTCCAGGTGTAGGGTTCTCTCGCCGTGGGTTGGGATAGGGGTGTTATTCGCGGCAACAAGGGTGTATTCAGAAGCTTCCCGATGCTTGCGGGGATCGCGAGGCAGAATGGAGATGGAAGCACCAGTGTCCACAAGGAACCTCAGTCCTGTCCGTTTGTCAAGTATAAACAGGCGGCGTTGTGGGTGGGCTTCAACGGCTGCCGCTTGTTCCGTTGGCCCCTCTAAAAATCCTCCTTCTCCTGAGATTTCCAGTCGCAAGGCGGTGTGCATTTCCTGGCCCTGCTCCTGAATTTCCTGTGGAAAAAGCAAAATTTCCGGCCTGGGGACTTTGAGCGACCACGCTCCCGAGAAGAGTCCCGTCGACTACCGCTGGAAGATCTTGTTCGCCGCCGAAGATCAGCTACCTCAGCGCGAAGACGCCTCAGCTCCTCCATGATGGCTGCGTTTGTGATGGGATCACCTGATGTTGATGCTACGGGTGTTGAGACTGCGTAGACTTCCGGTCGCTCAACCTCCATTATTTTGTCCGCGACAGAAGTTAGTGCGTCCACGTCTTCTTGTTTGGTGGCCGCTAAAATTTCCTGCACACGCGGAGGAAGATTTCTGCGCCACAGTGTTAAAACCATCTCCTGGCTGATTGTAGATCCCGCTAACTGTAGCATCTGGCGATATAGCTGCGATGGGCGTTGACTCCCTAGCTGTGTGTCCTGCAGAAGCTTCTTAATCCGCTGCGCCTCGGACTCACCATAAATTGTAATCAACCGGTCACGCAACTGTTTATAGGGATCTTCGTAGTTACCGGTGAGTAGGTCCGCCACCTGCGTCAAGACATCAAGTTCAAGCCCAGCCACGACGGCTTGGAATTTAATTTGTGAAGACGTCACTCTTGACGTAGCGAAAACTGCGTCTGCTTGCAAGAACCATAGCGTGGGGTTTGATTTATAAAATCCGGGTAGACGCGACGTGGTGCCTGCGAAGGCAGATATGTCCGGCTTGACTTGCTCCTGCTCATCTGGCATGCTGACAATTTATTTAAACCAAAACAATAAACACTATCGGGGTCACCACTTGTTGGGGTTAATTAATTGTCTGTTTATTGGTCAGAAGGTCCCAACAAAGAATAAATAAATAATAGGCGTGTTCATAAAATAATAAATATATTCCTCTTGAATAAATAAAATAATAAAATTTAACTTCAACAAATAAATAAAATTATAAGACGACTGTCAATAAATAAATGAAATAAATAATTGTTCATAAATAAAAAGTGTTCATAAATTAGAATCATAGTTATCGGAGTTCGATAGTACGGTATGACGTCACTGGAGATGATGTGCGGATCTCCATGCGGAGAGTTGGTAGCCGGGAGCTTGGATCTCGCTGGTACTGCTTGACTTGAGAAGGTAACCTAGGGTTATCGCAAGCTGCCTTAAATCTAGTAAAAAGTTCAGTACTTGCGGATAAATCCTAGTGCACCGAGATGTTGGGCTGGTTTTGGTGGATCTCTCGGAGCAGGCAGCAGGATACAAATTGCTAGGAGAACGACACTTGGCTTAATCTGCTGAGATGCCGAATCCTCCGGTTATCTGCTCACTATCTGGATACTAACTCACAAAACTCTAACGGTAAAAATTATTCCCGCGGGAAAGCTCCATTAAAACTTTAGTGCAGCGGGCTTTTCTCCCGCGGAAAAATATGATTTAAAACAAGCTCCGCTACAGGCTTCTAATTACATGTTTTAAGTATATCACCATGTCGTTTAATATGGGAATGCTAAATACCAAGTTTCAAGGCAAAACTATAACGCTACGTTAAAAGGCTTCTAATTACATGTTTTAAGTATATCACCATGTCGTTTAATATGGGAATGCTAAATACCAAGTTTCAAGGCAAAACTATAACGCTACGTTAAAAGGCTTCTAATTACATGTTTTAAGTATATCACCATGTCGTTTAATATGGGAATGCTAAATACCAAGTTTCAAGGCAAAACTATAACGCTACGTTAAAAGGCTTCTAATTACATGTTTTAAGTATATCACCATGTCGTTTAATATGGGAATGCTAAATACCAAGTTTCAAGGCAAAACTATAACGCTACGTTAAAAGGCTTCTAATTACATGTTTTAAGTATATCACCATGTCGTTTAATATGGGAATGCTAAATACCAAGTTTCAAGGCAAAACTATAACGCTACGTTAAAAGGCTTCTAATTACATGTTTTAAGTATATCACCATGTCGTTTAATATGGGAATGCTAAATACCAAGTTTCAAGGCAAAACTATAACGCTACGTTAAAAGGCTTCTAATTACATGTTTTAAGTATATCACCATGTCGTTTAATATGGGAATGCTAAATACCAAGTTTCAAGGCAAAACTATAACGCTACGTTAAAAGGCTTCTAATTACATGTTTTAAGTATATCACCATGTCGTTTAATATGGGAATGCTAAATACCAAGTTTCAAGGCAAAACTATAACGCTACGTTAAAAGGCTTCTAATTACATGTTTTAAGTATATCACCATGTCGTTTAATATGGGAATGCTAAATACCAAGTTTCAAGGCAAAACTATAACGCTACGTTAAAAGGCTTCTAATTACATGTTTTAAGTATATCACCATGTCGTTTAATATGGGAATGCTAAATACCAAGTTTCAAGGCAAAACTATAACGCTACGTTAAAAGGCTTCTAATTACATGTTTTAAGTATATCACCATGTCGTTTAACATGGGAATGCTAAATACCAAGTTTCAAGGCAAAACTTTTGGTTGACATTTTCTTGTTAACAGGACTTATAAATATGAGGGCCCAGAAGTCAAGGGGTCTAGGTGAGATTTTCAAAAAAATGTGTTAGATGCAGGAATAGGTTGTGAAAACCGTAATCTTGCTGATGGTAAAGAGATACAAGTTATTTTCTTGATAGTTTCTACCATCTAGCTTTTGTTCCCTTGAGTATTGTCTCTTTTTTTATATTAAGTCCTAAAGGAAATTAAGGGTCTATGTGCGGATTCTCAAATTCTTTTGCATATTAATCGTAAACCGGATGATTTGCATATTTTGTATCATAGATAATAAACAGCTAATGTCTTGTATGATCGGACTTGTAAAAATCTAGTTTTTGCTATTACCACATATGTTCAACTTAGACTCAATTTTCCTCAAAACAGAGTTTGTTACTTACAATTAGACCCCTTGACCTCTGGGGTCCTCACATATGTGTGTGTATATATATATATATATATATATATATATATATATATATACATATCAAATAAGTATATACTTTAAAAGGCGTCATTTTAGTTGTCTAGTAGGTAAATTCGATGAAGATAAATAAAATATCTTCGGAAAGAACAAAAATATTAAACCAAACTGTTTGAATTGAGATTATTCTCGCAGGTCCAATCCTTCCATTTGAATAATCCATAGGAATAATATACATCTGCCCTGACGAGGATCCTTTGTGAGATACGGTATCAAGTTTGGAATAGAGATGAATAAAAAATAATCCACCTGATGCCCCCTTTTATGGTATTTGATTCGTCTGATTGTTCCGCTGACCATTGTTTCCGAAAACTCTCTGATCATTATTCAACTGTAAATTGTTTCCTGTCAACCGAGATACAATTTTTCACAAATTGAACTCTCCAGCCGGAGGGTTCAATTTGTGAAACAGATAACCGATATGGCCGTAACTGCTGTCAGTAATGATTTTTCTGGCTTGCATTTTGTTTGTTTACCGCTTGAAATTATGTTTACTCCAATCAGAAAACGGGAAACTAGATATGTAATGTAACTAACTAACCAAAATTGGGCACTACATTCCATGAAGAACTTCCGTCAACATCTTTGGCTGTTTCTCTTGGTCATGTGCCAGGACCATCAGTTCAGGACTTATAGCTTTTGTAAATCACCCTCTAGTACATATCGTCCCTACCATGTCAAACTGTCGAATATGCAATATCTCGTTTTTCAAAAATTCGAGACTTAGCTCTTGGATTGTGGACGATACGGCTTGTCGCAAATTGTCACAACTCTAACCCCTTTCGAATAACCTTTAATGCCTGAAATAAAGTATCGAATAAGACCATTTTTCAATATATTACTTCATCAATAGATAGAATATTTTCGTTCTCTAGTTTGCTCCTATTTGCATATTCGATAGTTTGACATGGTAGGGACGAAATGAGGGCAACAACCGACCGCTTTAAGATTTTATCCGGCCCGAGACATTTAGAAAAATACACACTTCTTACTCACGCTCATTCCAAATGAGGAAGATCGAGTGAGATAGGGTTTGTCACTTGCTCCTGAGGAATCAAGTGAGCGAGTAAGCCGAGTGCCGGCGATCATCAAAGAGGCCGGCGGCAAATAGTAATTGATTTTGTATCGCTATTTAACTTTCGTAGTTTTTATTAATTCAATATTTCACGATTTAATTATAATTTTGTACCTATTTATTCATTTAATTTTGTTATTTTAATTAATTGCATTAGAATGATATTGTCGTATTATTTCATGTCCGATGTCTATCGCTAAAAATGATCAAAACTACTTGGCTCGTGGACGTATTTGCACACTAAAGTTTGGCCCATAACATGCCAAAGGCTGCTCATACCTGCTCTAAATCTGAAGTTACGGACTTTAAATCTTTAAGAACCTGAAACTATTAAGAGTTAAAATTTAAAGAGAGTGGTTGCCCCTTTACGACAACTGAAACGCGTTTTGTGGGAAAATCATTGACCTGTGAAAAAAATGAATAGTATCTGATACGGGTTTAAACATTTGAATACGCAGTTGACGTCTATGTTTATTTCCATCATGTTGAAGGGTGTAAAAAGACAGAACAAATCGTAGAAACCAAATTCAGTATTAACAGATTCATAAGTCTAAAATTTCATTATCTACTTTAAGGCTTTTTGAGAATTAATGATTTCGAGTACTTTCTGAAGGAATTTAGATTTTGAGGTTGCATTCATGAAAGATTTTTTGAAACATTTCTTGACATCTTCATCAATCCTACCTACTTGATTCCTGCATGATACACAACCTAAATAGATTTTTGATTTTCATGCAAACTAAGACATTGGAATTTCGTTTACGCTTGGAGGATTAAAAAAAAATATTATATATATTTTTTAGATTTTAGTATGTATTCTTAAATATCTTGATAAAGATTGGGAAATCGTGGTAAGTGGAAGACAACCATTTGAAAGCTTACCAAATGTTTTACAAATGTTTCGAAAGAAAAAGTTCATTGTAATGGGGAAGAAATAAGTGCTTAAGACCTCGAAAGTGTTCGTTTCTTTGATTTGAACGGTTCTTTACGTTTTTTTTCCTGAGTGTTTTTTTTCTTTATTTTTGTTTTTTTTTATAATTTATTTTACCAGTCATATGAATCTGATAGCGTAAAGTCATCTATTTCCTTGTACTAAATGAAGTAAATGGACAGAGATGAACGAGAATGTTGGTTGTCCAACATTAGAGACTTGGGAACAATTAATCTGCAGCCGCTGCGCCTGGGGTATTTACATAGTAAAACAAGACGCTTAAAATTAGAATAAATATTTGGTAGTTTGAGGAAGAGCTTTCCGAGTAGAAGCCCAGAAGGCCGAGCGAATCATTTCTGCCACGATACGTTTTCAGTACATAATGGAGTCCAAATCTCACTTTTTTCAAGATTTCATAGGATGAGGTGTTCAAAATTTTTACAAAATATTCAGTGCACTTTCCAAATCACACCAGGAATAAGAAGTTATGGACAGCTAATATGTACTTTTTATTTGTAGACCGAGAGCCAGCAACGCATGACGCAGCAGCACTTTTCATGAAGTGTTTTATGCACCCTGAAGTTTTGCTATAATATACCTCTTGGGTAGACAAGAAAGTATATATGTGTTTCCTGGACATACCTTGGTGCACCAGGTACTGCGCATAGGGGAAAGGTGCAAAACAATATTGCCTAAAAGTAGAGTTTTATTCAGAAGCCAACTATTATTAGTGAAATAAATGGCAAATTAAGGCACTTTTCAAATTAATAATAAATAAGGCAGGCACTTTTAAGGGGGGTTAAAATGATAATAATAAAAAAAAAAACTAAGTACCTAGTTTTTATTTGTAATAATTAATGAAATGCTTTATTCACGCTGCGATTTAAACAGCTTCTTCTATAAACATATTTGATATTTGAAAATAATTGCAAAAGGGCAGACACTTTTATGGGGGTTAATTAATAATATGAGGGGAATACACTGCGCGTAACCGTAAGAGTGTATGACACGACTGCGCAGTGTTGGTTGTTTTCTGTGCTCTCATTGGTTCTTGCTCACATGATCTTGTACAGCTGTTCCGGTTTTAATGGCAGCGAAAATAAAACTCTCATTTAAGATTAGAATAAAAACAATTATTATTATTTTTTTTTTACGTGTTATACCCCTTAAAAGTGTCTGCCATATTTATTATTCGTTGTAAAATTGTCTTAATTTTACATTAGAGATAGTTGCCTTCTAAATAAAACTCTATTTTTGGGAAATATATTTTTGTACCTTTCCCCTATGCGCAGTACCTGGTGTTCCAAGGTATGTCCAGGAAACACATATATACCTTCTTATCTACCCAAGAGGTATATTATAGCAAAATTTTAGGATGCATAAAACACTTCAAGAAAAGTGCGTTGCTGGTTCTCGGACTATTATTTCTACTTCCAAGATATACTCACTGGATCCTACACACTGAAGGATATTTTAACTTATTCAAAGAAGACTAAATATTGAATGATTTTATTAATAAATAAAAATATTACCTAGCTGACTTATGCATAAAAAATAAGTAAGGCTGGTATTTAGGATTATGCAATTAAATGCGTTTGTTATAATAAAAGGAATAACGCTTTTAATGTGAAGCTTTTATAACTTGATCATTGACATGAGAGATTAAAGTGAATTTAGTGTCTAAGTGGATTCCAATTGTCATTTTGTCTTGACACGAATTGAACTGGAAACGAATGGTTAATTTGTCTGAAATTTCATGCACTCACTTTTCTCATTAACTTTTATCTCTGTAATGACTACACATTGAACCACTTTACAATCCTTTTATGCATTAATTCCCATTTTTGCACTGGATTATTGTTTAATTAATCTTTCGCCTATAATTTTATGGAAAATGTTATTTTCATTATTACTCTTGTATTTAGAGGAAATCGATTATAATGTATCGTTGGTCGCAGGGAAAACACACGAATTTACGAGATGTGAAGAAACCCAAATCTATAAAAGTCTGAAACGATCAAGGCTGTGATTTCTGTGGTAAACCAATTACATACATTATCCTCACCTCTTTCCAGTTTTAACTACTTTAATGGAGAGTCCGTAACATTCTGGATTTTTCTATCTGGGAACGGTTATAAGAATATGAAATTTCTATGCCATTTTTATGCCAATCAGGTTGACAGGCACACTGTCCAATGCCTTTTTGGATTTCACAGAATGTGAAGACAAGTCACACGCCTATCACAAGACATGAAAATAGGCATATCACAAAAAACACTCTGCGGCCTGACATTCTACCATAAAGGTCAGGTGGTGAACCAATGATATGATACTTTTTCTTCTTATTGAATCACTTATTTTTTATTTGGTATTATAAAATGTTCTTTTTTATAATTTTGCAATTTTATCATGGCACAAGGTCCATGGTGTATCCGTGAATATCTTCAATTGACAATAGCTGCGTTTGCGTAAATCGAAAAATTTCCGTAATTTTTTTATATTTATTTTAAGTATAAAAAGTAATAATCCGGAAAGTGTTCATGCTAGAGACCTTTCCTAAAATTTCCTATATTGTTACATTATTTACAAACGTCAAAATTGAATAAAGACACTTTAACTTCCACTATCTAATGTGAATTATTCACTTATATATACAATTGTTTCTTCTTCTTCTATAGCAATAAAAAGTCCGCCACGCAGGGGCTGTATATTTAATTACATTCCTCAGCATTGAGGACAGTGCACACCAAATTCCTGAAGCATTTGCTTAAAATAACCTAAATAAATAGAACAAAAAATGTGAATAGTTCTGCTCTATTTAAATTGCCAATAAATAACTGCCTCTATCAAGAGGAATCCCCTAATTTCTAATAAATCGATCTTGGTTGGGGTTTGTTTGACAACCAATATTCCTCATTATACGGGCACAAAATTTCGTAAATAGATGGTGTAAATGGGAAAAACCGACTTTCGAGCGCGCGCTTGATAGCTAAAAACAAATCTTTTGAGATTATTGAATGATGCATTGAAAGTTCTCGATGAGAGCTAAAACTTAAATACTTTGCGTTATTCTGATATCTACAATGGTTTAAAAAATATTTCAATTGTGGCAGCCATCTACGGGGTTTTATTTAATACTATTTTATGGCGAAACTCCATAAATATCTCACCTTGACAAACTAAACGGTTCACGATTCCTTATCAATTTATTTCTTTACGTTCTTTCGCCTCTACCTTTTTAGCCCTTCGACAATAATGATTTTTTATTTTTAGAAATAAGAATCCATGTTTCATAATAGATACCTTGTTTACAATGGTGGGGAGTAATTAAGCTTCAATTTAGATTAAATATACATCCGACCCACGCTGGTTGTTGGGTGGAAGCAGAAATAATATAATTCTTTTTAATTAACACAGCCCACCGCTCTTGGTACTGTAAGTGCATTAACCTAAAGCAAACAGAACTCCCCCCCTGAGTATACAGGGGCGTGTAGTCTCCCCTAACTCGTTTCCTCAACAAGTGGAAGGGAGTGGGAGTCGATATCGACCAAGGCTTCTGGAATCGCTCAGGGTCCGTCTCTCGGACCCTTGTTATTCTACGCCCACGCTCGAACTTCGACCATTTTTCGATGATTGTTATCTTGAAAAGGTCTTTGTTGACAAAATAGGATAGAAATTACACAATTTCGATTGGGGCGTACTGACTGAATGCTTAGCTATTGAGGGTGCTCGCATATTGAAAAAAAAAAAAAGTTTCAAATATTCATTGGTCCTGTTCAAATCGACGGAAAAGCTCGATTATATATGCCTGAAATTTTTAGGGAAATATTCCCGACGCACAGTCATCGTGTTAAAAAAATGCTACAGCCTCTAAATCTTAACAGATTTCCATGCATTTTTCTAAAAAGAAAGCTAATAAATTTAGAACGACTTTGTCTAGTCAGATGTTTATTTTTTGTTTCCCTTGTTCATTAAATTACGTGTAAATAAGTTTTACAACTGAACATAAAATAAAATTTAATTTTTTATCTAACTTAATAACAACACTAATATTGATGAAATTAAAAATTAAAATTCTGATCAGACTTGGAAAACATCTTTATAAAACGTAAATTTAAGATAATTCAAGAATAACATTGATTGAAATAATATTTAGTACAGATGATAATTATAGTTCATTACATAAAATTCTGAAATATTATCACTGTTATTAATTTTTATATAAACTATTTTATAAACTTTTCAGTAATTATTTTATTCACAAGTATTTACTTGCAGTTTTTCTAGTAAACTCCTATTTTTGATCGAATAAAGATAAGTTACTTTGTCAAGGATGTAATTACTTCAAAATTTTAAATGTTACTCATATGCAGCAATTATATTTTTAAAATTAAATTTCTGACTTCTACTCATGTAGTACCTATAAATGTTTTTTATACATTTAATGGTAGTTGGAATCTTAAAGTTCTAAGAACTCTTTTTCCCAGCTGTGCACATTTTTTTTTTTTAGTTTCTAGTAATTTTAATATTTTTAGGTCACTTTTTTTGACACATCTGTCTAAATATTATTATTATTTTTTTAACCTGATTACAGTTATTGAAGATGTTTCTGTTTTTTATCCTAATCCGATGGTGTCCCAGCTCGTCACTAGTAATCCATTTCTCACCAGCTGTATTATCAATCTTTGTCAATTTTTGCACTCATTTTGTGACTCGTCGGATGTAAGCGTCCGCCTGGAAATAAAAACATTGAACTGTCTTTGAATCATGAGTCATCGGAACGGACCGGGTCGGGAGTACAGAATGACTTTAGCTACCTGTGTTGAGATATTTGTGGATCGGGTCCAATGTAGGTTCACCCTTAGGGAACACCTGATTACTATTTCATTATGAAAGAATAAAATAATATGTAAATAAATGTAATATTAAATATGTATTTAAAAATATATATATATATATATATATATATATATATATATATATATATATATATATATAAATGTTCTAAACTAAGCTAAAATTGTGTCATCCTGACCCTTTGTAACCTGTCAGACTTTTTTTCCTTATTTTTCATTTAATTTTATTATCATACGAGAAAAGACTGCTACAATAATTAATAAATGAATTATTATGAAAGATGAATGAAGGCAAGGCTTCTATTGGTTGTAGCTAGAAGTGTAATGTAATACTCCGTTGAAACAATGTCAGCGGCATTAGCTGTCGCTTCTGCTAGGAGGATAGTAATAGGTTAGCAGCACATTGTTACCATGGTAACCGGATAGTAGCCTTTTGTTGCCTTGGAAACAACAATGCGCCTCATTTACTAATTCAAACCCTTAGACGTCAGAACGCTCTGGGGGGTGGAGTTGTCTCTAACGGGAGTCTTGTAGTATTCTCTTCAATCACTTTCTTATTTAATGCCTCGAAAGCCTACAGCAATGACACGTTCAGACACTGTCCTTGGATGGGTGACCGCCTTTGATAACAACATACCTTGTCCGTTAAAACAGGTTGGTAACGTGTACATAAACCAGTATAAATATCTCAGAAGTAGATAAGCCGTAAAAGGACAATATTGTGACGACTTTGTATACCATTCATTTGACTAGAAAGATATTTTTCGCGTCCGCCGTTTGCGGAAATGTACAACATAATTGAACTCCGTTCCTTTTAAGGATGTCATTATAAGGTTCTAATCTTTTATGTGATTCGAAAACTTAATATCTCCGTTTCAACGATACTAAATTAACACCTTCAACTCAATTAAAACTTCAAACACTATTGTGCTGGACTGAGTAATTCTTATTAAAACTTACACTAGAAACTTTATTTGGTCTTCGAGAGTCAGCTTCTATTTAACACGATTCCTCAACCATTATCTGAATATTTATAGTCAACGATCATTAAAGTTTGAATTAACCAAAATGTATGTATCCTAATTTATATTTATGGGGTTTTAATTTTTTGGGACGTTAAAAGAAAAAGAAAAAGAAAAAAATCTGCCTGAAATGATAAAGATATAGTACAGAAAGTCTATTCAATTCCCCATGTTTGGGCATAGACATGCGTACTTTAGAATATTTTGCGGAAAAAACAGTGTTCAGTTAGTCGGATTCCGTCACGAACATGAACGTTTGATTTGGGTAGAGTATTTTGGAGGTAAATATTATTAAAAGTTGAACATTTTGATAGATTCGTTTCTAATACCGCTGAGGAAGGAAGCGAAAATAAAAAATACTAAAATAAAGAAGCCAAAAAGAAGCAAATTTAGTAATATCTGCTTCTTAACTTGAGTTTGAATCTATCTTTTTCCAAAATATTTTTATATGTATAAGGAAATACAATATACTTAGTAGCTACATGCCAAGACACTCATTATACACTATTTATAACATATCCTTTTGACATAGAAAAATAAGTCTTTCTGAAAATGTTATCATAAAGATAAACATTCTTCCCAAGAAAAATACAAACTTTTCATACAAAATTTAAAAAAATGCCTCCTGTTGTAAAATGACCGAGTAAGTGAAGATTTATTGTTTAATCAGTGAAGTGGAATTTTCATGCACTCGAGAGCGCTTTATTCTCTCTTTTGTGAAATATGTATTTTATTTATGAACCGTCACGTTTATTTATATCCTACTTAAATAGGTTTTTTTTTTTTTTGTCTTAAGAAATAAATAGTCCTTACAAGGTTTCGAATTGGGCTGACATTGCTAACTCACTCCTACTTAATGGACACATACAGAAAACAACATTACTCGTAAACAATAAGCAAACGCACTGCAGATAACGAGATTTTAACATACTACACGATAATACACCCGTGGTGCGCTAATTCTTTCGATTCTCTTGCGGGAGATGGTGGGTTCGAGTCCCATATGCAGCAGGGGTTTTATCATTTTAGGGCCCGTTGAGAAGATTACCGGCTGCACCATGCTTGTCGGCACTAATGGCCTAGAAGTCAGTGCGCCGTAAAAAAATAAATACAAAAAAAAAACAACAACACATCTTTCCATTTCTGTGTTATCTTTTGTCTGTATAGTTTGCCACGAAAGTTTTTTTTCCATCCAATGTAAAATTATTTATGACCTATAAACTTAATAATTATATCTCTTTAATTGTATAGACCTTTAAGTTTTACTGCATCAACCAACCTTAATAAAACATCTCTTCCGGTTGTGGGCTCTTAAAACCATATTAAAAAAGTTATATAAATTAACGATAATATTATCTATGGACGAGCGTTGTCGATTAAAAACAAAATTGTTTAACTTAAAGTTTTCGTAAAACTGAAGTTTAGCGTTCTCACAACCGATTACTATCAATTTCTGCACTATACGAATTTTAATGCACGAATCTGTTAAAAAAAAAAAAAAAAAAAAAAAAAAAAAAAATCGCTCTCGACTAGGAAAGAAGTTATTAAACACTAAAGTTCACTGTTAAAGCGTATTTGTGAACATGCGCATGCGCAGACATCTAACATTCGGAAACAAAGAACTCTCATTTGAAATGTTGATAAACTATTTATAACCTCCGCAACATCGGAATTCTATCCTTAACAGCGAGCTGGATTGACTAGAGTTTTGATATCTTCATGAGCGAGCGTAGCGCACAGCACGTCTGCCCAAAAGTCGTCCTAGACATTCTTTTTAATATGCATGTTTATTAATACGCTGTTTACGCCAACTTTTTTAACCTCGATAACAGTAAACTTTAGTGCTTAATAACTTCTTTCCTAGTTAAGAGCGAATTTATTTTTAACGGATTCATGTTTAGAGCATCAAAAGACGTTATAGTGCAAAATTTGAATGTAATCGGCTGTGAGGACGCTGAACTTCGGTTTTACCAAAGTTTTTTTTTTTTACGTTTATTCTGAACTTCTGTTTATAAGTTTTGCAATATTTATCTGGGTTAGTTTATTGTTGTGCGAGGCTTAACAAAATTGACATGGCGAGTAAATTGACGTTAGCACGCTAGGTAAACAGAAAAAAAGAACAAAAAAAAAAAAAAAAAAAAAAAAAACGTTCAAAAGAGCAAAATTAACAATCGCGAACTTTCAAGCCCTTCTTTCTCATCTCCCCATCAAAAATTACATTAGAGCATTTCTGTAAAGGCTTTAGTAAGCCTTCGAATGGTTTACCTTCTACTTACCACGATTTCCCAACCATTTTCTAGATATTTCCAAGGATAAAATCCGCAAACTTTTCATGCCTCTTAAGAAAATATTTTATTTCTAGTACTGCTTTCACACCAAACGGACCTAAAATATATTATCATTGACTGGATGAATATTAAACGTCTGGAAAAAGTTTCAACTCAATTAATCGTTTCTAAATACCCAAACTGAAAATTAGTTAAGAAAAGTAGGTGCTTCAATGTTTCTCGAAAATGGTTACACATATCGCTTTAAAAATGGTTTAATTTGTTTTTCTACGTTAAGAAACATATAAAACGAGTACCTGCAAGCATATGAACTCAAAAACGTAAGCGTTACGATTTTTTACGAATTTTGCTCCAAAAAGCATCTTCCGGTGGACGGATTCTGCTGGTTAACGAACATGACCTTTTAAATTAGACGATAGATGTTTGTAACAAATTTCATTAAAATTGGACCATTTATGAGCGTGCTAGAGAGCGAACAGACAAATGCCGCGCTAATGTATTTAGATGTATATATGTAATAATTTTTTCTGAGCAAATCGCTGTAGCTGTGGATGCTCATAAATAAAACGATATTTGCATTGCGTTAGGGGGAAAACGTACTAACACTCTCAAGCAAATATAGAATATTGTATTTGATATATGTGAACTAATAAATAAATTCTATTTAAATTAAATTAACCTTTACTGTGAACCAATGAAATGAGCTGTGGAATTTCACTAATCTTTGAGAGAAATTCAGTTTTGATGTCGGGCTAATAAATACTGAACCAGGACCCTCCTCTCCAACAAGACGGGGGGGGGGAGAAGTTGGAATGAAATTTCCACTTTATATTGGAACCTTTGTGATGAATGTTTCGTTCAGTAGACTTAATGTGAATTCAACGGTACCCTCTCGACAAAACATACCTTTGACGACTTCTAGAATTGTTTTACGATGGTATCTGCTGACATTTAATATAACAAATTGCTTTTAGATAATTGTGGAGATTATGTGAGCATGGTATTATTAATATTTGAATGGCCCTTAGCCTGATGGCGCGCACATAGCCCTTTGAAATCCTAACAATTGTGCTTTAGGCCCTAGAAATCCATACCGAAGGTCGAGTTGTGAATCCGAGGTAATATTGGCGCTGATTCCTCAAAGAAGAATCTGAGAACTCTCTTTCTCCCCTGCTCTTCGAATTCAAAGCAAACATGCCAATGGGGTTCGTTTACTGTCATAATACTACCTACACCAGGTATGAGCAACCTTTGGCGGAAATGACACATCAACGTTCGCCCTAGGAAACCACTACACCAATAAGTTTCTCATTTTCTTGCCTCCTATTACTAAAATACTAATTTTACGAAAAAAATCGATTTAAAACAAAAAACAACAAATTAAACAGAGAGTTAAACAAACACAAAACCCCGTTTAAAAGAACAAAACAAACACTTTTAAATTTTTAAGCACTTATTTCTCCGATTGACATTGCCCCATCGAAAATTACTTCTGAACCTTTTTTGTAGAGAATTTAGTAAGCATTCGAATGGCCACCTTCCACTAAACCGACCGTTTTCGAGATATTTACGAAAATATAAGAAGATCCGAAAACGTATATTGTCCACTAATAAAATATTTTTTTTTGGAATACTTCCTTAACTCCAAATGTAACCAAAATTGAAACATCTTAGTTGGAATGAATTTAAATGATGTAGAAAATATTTCAATTGAATCCCACGATTCTAAGTAGTTAGAACTTAGAAATTAGTTAGTTCCACTTTTCTCAAAATCTGTTACAGATATCGCCTTAAAAACGGTTTCATTCGGTTTGTTGTGTTAAGAAACCTATAAAACAAGTACCTGCAAGCATATGAACTCAGAAATGTAAGCATTACGATTTTTTTCGCGAGAATTTCGCTCCAAACACTATGTTCCGGAGGACGGATTCTGCTGGTTACCGAAAATGGCCTTTCAAATTGGACGAAATTTTTTGTATATATATATATATATATATATATATATATATATATATATACAAATTTGAACCACCGTTATTTTCGTGATCTATAGGACCTGAAACGTTTTCTAGCCGGCACTTCCGGATTGCGTCATGAGGTCAACCTTATAAGCGGTCTTCCTCCTTATGGAGGGAGGGAGGAACCGCGCTAAAAGAAGTCGTCTTCAGTTTGCAAAGAGTTTTGTAACTAGCGAGGGTATTCGCTTAATGTAATTACATGTGAATCAAGATTTATCTGTTACGAATATTTGTTAGCATAGTTTTAAATGTACATTATAGATTTAAGTAAAACGTACACTTCAGAGAATAATTATTTGGAAAAGAAAAAGTTGTATTCCATGAAAAGGTCCTATAATAGAAAATCTATTGATCTACCTTGGTTTAACCAATACTCTAAGAATATAATCCAATATTTCTGCTTATACGTTTGCTAAAGAGATTTTTTTTTCTCAGAGATATGGTCAATATTGTTGAAGCGTATGGAGTTACATGGAAGAGGATTATTTCCGCCCTACGGGTTTACCATTCATATCCTATTTCATGTAATCCGCTCAAACATTATCTATGCTCTCTGTAATACAGGCTTCTAGGAAATAACATTTTTTCTACCGCGTTTCCTTCCTCTCTATGTAAAAAACCCGCTTATTATATAGAAAATAATTGTCTACTAAAAATCTAGAACATGGATGGAATAGCTAGCTACTCATAAAAAATGTCTTTTTCTGAACTAAATGATCTTATTTGATTTATTTTTAAAGTTTTTACAAAATATTTTCAGCAATTAAATCAAAATTTTGGAGGGGGGGGGTCCAGGCCTCTCAGACCCGTTCCCTTATATACGCACATGTATTATGGTTTCTTTATCCCTTTAATCTTCCGTAATTTCACATAAGACATCCATGATAACACTGAACATGAGAGATTTTGGTTTGTAATGACTAGCCTTGTGTGTGGAGCCAAGTCACCAATCGGTCAGTAACTGGTTAGTAACCCGAGTTAGAAATTGGTTGAGTTACTAACTAGTAGCTCCGTGTGTATACGGCCGTAGGCCAAGAAGCCATTAGAAAGATGAAGTAGCAAGGGATGCTGCTAAGCTCTCCTTAAAGCCAAGGGCCACAAAGACCTGCAGAGCCGGGAATTTTGTGAATTTTTTTGTCAATAAATTTGTATTCATGTATTTTAAAGTGAATGTTTTTTAATCACTTGATTTTATGTGAATATTCACAGTTTTTATAAATATCCACAATTTTCCCTGTGAATTTATTTGTATTTACATGTGAATAAATTGTCATTCTTATTAATATGTTTAATATACCTAAATACAAAATAAAAAATCATATTCACACTTATGAATACGAATTTATTTATATTAGTAATTACAAATATGTGAAATACGAATAAATTTGTACTTTTATTTATAAGTAAAATTATGCTCATCTCTGCTAAAAAGCCATTTTGCCTAATGGGTAAGATCCTCGCAATAGTTAGTTTTTTTTTTCATTTTTACTAGGTTATCTGCGCGTTCTCATAGATTTTGATGCCAACAGAACGTCGTTTCAAAGACGGTCACTCGTCTAAGTACTGACCATACCCAACGATCCTTAAATTCGGGTGATCGAACGAGATACTGTGTCTTGAACGTGTCATAGCTGTAGGCTTTCGAGGCATTAAATAAGGAAGAGATTGGAGAGAATGCTACAAGACGCCCGTTAGAAACAACTCCGTCCCCCAAAGCGTTCTGACTAAGGGGTTTGAATTTGTAAATGAGGCGCATTGTAGGGCCGTTTTCGTCTTGCCGGGCAGCCAAGTGGCTGCCATTGTTGTTTCCAAGGCAACAAAAGGCTACTATCCGGTTACCATGGTAACAATGTGCCGCTAACCTATTACTATCCTCCTAGCAGAAGCGACAGTACGGAGTATTACATTACGCTTCTAGCTACAGCAATAGAAGCCTTGCCTTCATTCATCTTTCATAATAATTCATTTATTAATTATTGTAGCAGTATTTTTTCTATGAAATGAAACATTTACATGCGTTCTTCTTGAAAAAAAGGCCATCTGATAATAATGGATTTTAGCATAGGTGGTATTGTTTTTTCTTTGAGCAAGAATAAGGTAAAGGAATAGATATAAATTTAATAAGTACAGGATGAATATAGCCTTACCGATGAGAAAAAGAAGGACTTCGCCCCACGAATGTGCAATAATTATTGCATAAATAATAGTTAGTTACGGCAAGAGTGTTTGAAGATGTTGGGGGTGTGAAAACAGGTGCCATAAAAGTGAGGTGATAATATACGGAATGCAGGTATGAAAAGTTTTAGCCTTTTATTAATGGGGTATGGGTTTTAAGTTGGATGATTAATTAAATTAAAGGAAAAGTTAGAAATTGCTAGAGGGAAAGACTTCTTAATCAGTTTATAGATTGAAAATGAAGGCGTTATTCAAGGTTGGATTAAGTGGAGAGGATAGAAAATTCAAAGTTATGTCCATCTGTGATGGCATGTCTCGATAAGGCAGTCTTTAAGGTAGCCACCCAAATTCAGTTCAAATCTCAAGTCCTGGACTGCAAAGTTTGGCCTCAAGATTTGGACTGTACGGATCTAGTACACACACGTTAAGTTAATAAAGTTCAAGGCAGGGACTGCACGCTCCAGTTATAGCAGACCTACTGTATGTGAAGCAAATATCCTCTTGTCCACACTAGTCAGGCCTGACCTGCAAAGACCCCCTCCTTGGACTCTGCAGTTCAATGATGTCCTATTCACGGTGAGGAATTACTTAAGGTTTGGACTGCGCAATCTAATCTTGAGATATTCCCCTCCCTATATGGGTACCCTTATGTCTTTTCCCCCCTGTTATTTGTTGATCACACTTAGTTATACTTTTAAAATTTTCTTTAATTTTCTTATTTTTTAGACCTTAAACAGAGATGCCCAGCGATAGTTGTTACTATAATTTATTGCTTTATTAATTAAATTAATACTATAATTACAAATAGGATTTTTTTAAATATTGAAATTATTTCAATGACTACTATGATAAATGAATTTCTAATTTAGATTTTATCAGCTTTTCCCTATAAAGTCTAATTAATATTTTAATGAAAATCACGAACCTTCTCTTCTTCCTCCCACTCTTTTAATGCAAACACAACCTTGTTTAATCATCAAAATAATTTATTATATCTTTCCGATAAAAACTAAAATCTTTTGATGCTTCAGTATATTTCAACATCCCTATTCTCTTTGAAGCAAAGTTTTTTTATTTCAATTTAATTTATTAATACATTAATTTCTATTATATATGTATATATATATATATATATATATATATATATATATATATATATATATATGTATATAATAAATGGCTCTTTTTTTAGTACTTGGCCTCTTTTCACAGGACAACTTTTCTAATAAATAGGAGTCATCCAGAACTAACAAAAACTAAATTAACAGTTTTTTAAATCATAAAGGAACAATCACCAGCCATGGCTAGCAGGTACTTGTTTTATAAGTTCCTTCACGTTGGAAATAGAGTGAAACCATTTTTAAGGCGATATATGTAACCGTTTTTGAGAAAAGTGGAATAAATATTTTTGGTAATAATTTTTGGCGTGGGTACACAGAATCGTGAGATTTAATTGATATATTTTCTCAATTCAATTTTCTCTCAATTCATTTTTCTCTGATGTTTAAAATTCATATACACTAAGATGTTTAAATTTTGGTTTTATTATATATTAAGTAATTTTTTTTTTTACGGCACACTTACAACTGGGTCATTAGCGCAAACATCCATGGTGCGGCAAGAAACCGGATTCGAACCGCAGTCGCAACATGAGAATCTAAGGCAATAGTCATTAGACCACGGGAAGACCCTGTTAAAGAAGTAATCGAAAAAAAAAATTATTACTAGCCATGAAAAACTTTAGGTCGTATATTTCTGTAAATATCTCGAAAAATAATGGAGAATCATGGTAAGTGAAAGGTAACCATTCGAAAGCTTACTAAATTGTCTATTGGTCTTTTGAGACCTTTTACGGGACCGATTTTATATATATATATATATATATATATATATATATATCTCACGGCCTCTTGGTGGACATTTCCATTTTTGTTTCAAAGTGATTCAAAAGCATTCTGTTTCAAAGTTTACTCTGTATTGTATATAAATTTTTAAGTAATCTTATTATTATTTAATAAATAATATAACTTTATTATTTCGTCAACGAATGATACAAATTTCGCGTAGCATAATTGAAACTTGGCACCGCCATTTGCCTTATTTACTCCAATTTTACGAGACAAAGATGCGGCTGATTTAATTATTCCTCTACCAAAGAGGGTTGGGGGGGGGTTGAAGTCAATAACGAAATTTAATAATGGCCTCGAGGAATTTTAATTTCTTTTTTTTTTTTTCTTTTTTTTTTCCATTATCCTGTAAAGTATAATTGGAGTCTCGGTTTTAATTTGAGTTTTTTCTCAATGGGTCTAGAAAAGTTAAATGGATGTATATTTAATATCATGTGGGCTTAAGTCTTTGAACTTTACAGTCCTGAATACTCATTATTTTATGATGGCAACAGAAAAAAAAAATACCTCATATTGGGACGACTGAGAAAACAAAAGAACAGTCAGTGAATCATGATTTTTTTTTGAAAAGTCAATTTTTTTTTGGTTTGAATAATTTTTAATATTTTAAAAAATATTTTACTTGTTTAATATTTTATTTTTTGTTACTATTTTTTCCCATTTGATATAGATATCTCAAGGTTTAGACCCCCCCCCCCGACCATGCCAGCCGTAATTGTTGTTATATTTTTAACGAAACATGGAATTCATAGTGGTCATCTACAGAGAAAAATGGGTTGTAAAAGTAAACTGAATCGGTTTATTAGGAGGGGGAAGGGTTACTTTGGACCCACAATACCGATTCGCAACTACCAGCCGTAATTGTGGTTATATTTCGACGAAACTCGTTATTCGTTGTGGTAATATACAGATACAAATGTGTTGTAAAAATAAACTAAATCGGTTCATTAGGAGGGGGGGGGGCTTACTCCTTACCCAAATTACTAATATACTCATACCGGTCGTAATTTCTGCAGTATTGTTACAAAACACGATATACGTCGTGGATATCTCATGAGAAATAAATGTTGGAAAAATGAGCTAAATTGGTCTATCGGAACGGGGGGTTTACTTCATACTATGTTTCAATAGAATTAGTCCGCCAGAAGTAGGTTCATAAAGCCGCTGCTAGGAGCGCTTTTTACCACTAGGGGGACTGTATCCTCTTCACGGCGAAAATATGAAGTTTTTTTGTATTTACATGTATAACCATAAATCTGGAAGCAAATTAATTACAAAATTAATAATTGAACAGTTCATTACAAAAGTAAAATATAACTATTCATGTTTTTATTTTATTAATAGAGGTCCTTTTAAGCAAATTATTCAGTAATGCATCCTACACTACCCTCATTTTAAGGAAAGTGCTCAGAATTAGGGTAGGTCATGCAGCTCCTGCGTGACGGACGTTTCTTAGTTATAGCTGTTTGATCCTCAGGAATATTCTTGATTTATACAGCTCCTGGAGGACGAAGTATGAAATTTATCTTTTGCTAAATAGTAAACTGATATTCCAGAATAGACTGATATAATTAATAATCCCTTTGGTGTACTATCGATCTGCAGCGGAGCTTCCAGAAAAGAAATTAGGAAAATCGATTGAGAAAAAAAACAAAAACTATTCCTTTGATTCATCAGTGTAAGGTTGGGCCTAGCTAGGGTTCCGGGACTCAAATAGAGGATCCCAAGGGTAATTCAGTCTTTGATCTTTCGCTCTTTTATTTACTTCAATCTATCTTCTTTCTCCTAAATCGACAGGCAATTTTCTATCAAAAAGGGGTTAAATATATAGACAGGAAATTTTTAATGATGTAAAAATCATTATTCTTATCGACGATAAAATTAGTTTTTAAATATTCATTTTTAAAACCATCAACTCGTATTTCTGGTAGAATAATTGGTATTAGCCTGACAAGTTACTTTATCTAATGTAGTTATGCAGTTTTATTGCCATAGAACGAATCTTCAAAAGTCAATTTACCTATATGCTAGCTGAATACCCGTGCTTCACCACGGCCGATAAGTAGTTTTTATATTGCGTTAAGTATGGTATGATCAAAATTAACGCAACTACATAATTTTGTACAGCCTATTATTGCACGGACATTAGAGTTATCCAGGAAACACCATGTGGAGGTAACCGTGCTTGTTTCCCTTGGGGAGTAAAAAAAATACAACAACTACTTAAAATGTTAGGTAAACAGAGACAAATACACGTTGAAAAGAATAAAACTAATAATTTTGAAGTTTTAAGCGCTTATCTCTTTGATTGACATCGCCCCACCGAAAATTACAACAGAATCTTTTTTGTCGAGAATTTAGTAACCTTTCGAATATCCGTCTTCTATTTACTACGATTTCCCAACCGTTTTCGTGATATTTTAGAAAATACACTGAGATCCAAAAACTTTGTATAACCAATAATACAATTTTTTCCATCTATGTATGTACTTCTTACCTCCATACGATACCAAAGTTTAAATATCTTAGATTACATGCTAATTACCTTAGCATTAGAAGCACCCTTTTCTTAGTTTGGAAAAGAATTTCTATCAATGACAACGGTGACATAAAATCGCTTTAAAAGTGGTTTCATTCGTTTTCCTAGTTAAGGAACCGCGCTTACCTGTAAGCATATGGACAATGTAAGCGTTCCGATTTATTCGCGCAAATTTTGCTCCAAAAACCATGTTCTAGTAAACGGATTCAGTTGGTTAATGAACTTGACCTTTCAAATGAGAAGAAAGTCTTTGTACCAAATGTCATCAAAATCGGACCATTTTTGGTACGTATATACAATGTTTTTCAGGATAAGAAATAAAAAGATACAATGTAAAATAGTTAACCATAATGTATTATTTCCAAAGATGGCTTTGCAATGACTTGTTTAGTTTTTCGATATTATAGGAAGCTATTTTTTATTGTAGTTTTTAAAATCTTTTAGCGCGTTTCCTCCCTCCCTATACGGTCTCCTAATAAATAAATAAATATATATAGATAGATTGTAAAATCCGTCCACTGGAACATGGTTTTTTGGAGCGAAATTTGCGCAAAAAATAAATAAATTGTAACGCTTACGTTTTCGAGTTATTCTGCTTGCAGGTACTTGCAGGTTTATGAGAATTATTCAGATATATTTTACTTTTTGGTTCTCAAATTTTACAGAAATCAACTTGAAAATTAATTAACTTTTTTTGTACCAATTGAACATACGTGTGATGGTTAATTTTTGACGACAGTTGGTCATTCACCCACAACTAGTTTTTTTTTTTTTTTTTTTTTTTTTTTTTTTTTTTTTGTTTTTTTTTTTTAATCGCATGAAGAATAGTGAATATTTATATCTAGTTTTTTCTGAATATTTAAAAATCATGCACGCAATTCCAAATATCGTCAATTCATGTCGACATTATACCGAGTCCCTCTACTGGAGCAACATCAGGTGCAGACGTTTCTGGAAGCATTTCAAGTAACATAATACCACCTTCAATATCCTTCCTAATACCACCTTCTATATCCTTCCTAATACCACCGTCTATACCCTTCCTAATACCCTCTTCAATGTCCTTCCTAATACCACCTTCAATGTCCTTCCTAATACCACCTTCAAAACCCTTCCTAATACCACCGTCTGTACCCTTCCTTTTACCACCGTCTAAACCCTTCCTAATACCCTCTTCAATGTCCTTCCTAATACCACCTTCAATACCCTTCCTAATACTACCTTTAATACCCTTCCTAATACCACTTTCTAAACCCTTCCTTTTACCACCGTCTATAAACTTCCTAATATCACCGTTTATAACCTTCCTAATACCTTCTTCAATACCCTTCCAAATACCATCTTCGATATCCTTCCTAATACTAGCTTCAATATCCAGCAGAATACTGCCTTCAATCATCTTCCGAATATCACCTTTTTGTTTATACGCACAAATACATAATGTATTTCGTGAATGTTTTTCTGAATAAATTTTTATTCAGAAATTTTAATGTGAATTTATTTGAATTCCTTATATTTCAATGTGAATGTTTCTGTAATCACTCGATTTTTTGTGAATACTCACAAAATTTGTGAATATTCAAAATGTTTGTGTATATTTAGAATTTTTCCTGTAAATTAAATTTTATTTACAGGAAAATTTGTGAATACAGTTTTATTTGTATTTATATATATATTTATATGACATAAGTGAATACAAATAAATTCGTATTCAAACTTATGAATAACAAATTATTTATATTTGTATTTACAAATAAATGAGGTACAAATAAATTCTTATTTTTATTTCTAAATAAAATTATGCCCAACTCTGATAACCATCCAATGTAGACTAGGACGGTAAAGATGTGGACGGTAATAATGCGGACAGTAATGATATTTGTTACAAAAAAAATAAAAATATTTTTGTAACAAATATCATTACCGTCCGCATCATTGCCGTCCACATCATTACCGCCTCCCATTTTATTATTCAAAACATCCATGAATTTTTTTTTTCGTCTAACAAATAAATAGTGCTTCATAAACTATAGTTTATGAAGCACTATTTATTTGTTAGACGAAAAAAAAATTCATGGATGTTTTGAATAATAAAATGGGAGGCGGTAATGACCAGCAAAATACTCCAATTATGATTTACCAGAGAGAGCTGCTCCAACATCCATTTTGAAACAACTTGCTCCATCCTGATAGGTTTTCTAGTTAATTAAAAAAGGCGGACGGTAATGATGTCAAAACTGAGGGGCAACTTTAAAGGCACTATTTCGAAGTTAGATTTTTTTTAAATTTATTTAAATTTAAATGAATTCACCTTAAATATTATTATTTTAAAATGAAACATCACTTGAGCAAAAAATAATTAATAATTTTTGACATTAAATTTTGAAATTCAAAATTTAATTTTGGTAGCATTAATTTCCTCTTTATTCCATTAGTCTTTCCAAGAAGAAAAAAATCTGGCCGCCTCAATTACATCGCCAAGGGACAATAATGTTAAAGCTATTTGAATAGCTAGTTTTTCTAACGTAGAAAACGAATGAAACCATTTGTAAAGCGATATTTTTTACCGTTTTCAAGAAAAAGTGATACAAGCACTTTTCCAAAATAATTTTCAGTTTGGGTATTAAGAAATAATTGATTACGTTAAAACGTGTTCCAGAAGTTTGATATTTATCTAAACCGAGATATCTAAATATTTTTTGCGTTTGGAGGTGAGGAAGTGTTAGAAAAGAAAAACATTTATTGAAATGAAATGTTTTCAGATCTTGGTATTGTTTCTAAAATATCTCTTAAACGGTTGCGAAACTGTGCTAAGCGGAAGGTGACTTACTAAAACTGTACAAAATTGTACCTACTAATGAAATTTTCGATGGGGCTATGTCAATCGGAGGAAGAAGTGCTTAAAACTTAGCAATTGTTGGTTTTGTTATTTTGAATGGGTTTTTGTTTCTATTAACTTAACTTTTTAATTGGTTGTTGGTTGTTTTAAATGCACAAGGTAAGAAAATTGAAACATTGTTATAGTGTTTCGAAGAGCGAACGTTAAGTATGAGAATGGAGTAATCTACGCTTACAATCAGTTTCCTTTTGTGGCGCACTAAATCTTATATTACTTGTCTTTAAGATTCCATTATATATTTTTCAAGGAAGTTCAAAACTTTTCAATAAATTCTTCTATTCCTTTAATAATGGCACTAGGGATATGCACGGAAACACGCTAAGGTGACACAGATCCTGCGAGTCGAACTTTTATTTAAAATTAAATTAATTGACTTCGTGTTACAAATAATCATGTAATTTCAGCGAATTCTTTGTAGTCGATAGAGAAATCGGAAGAAATAAAGTGAAGATTTATTACGATGTAATAGTAAAAATAAGATGTGTGTTTGAGGGCTTTGACCCAAGGCTAAAATTATGTCAAATTAAGTGTCTACGACCTGTAAATTTTTAAAAATATTTAACTTTAGATCTCTAACTTTTAACATGAAAAACTAATATCTTAAGATACCAGCGTTTTATACGTCGCTTAGTTTATGGAAAGAGTTTTAATGACGGTTATAAAAATCGTTTCATTCATCCTAAAAAAATGAATGATATTGGATGGAGCCATTACATTCTGAGGATCTAAATTGTTACGAGATATGGCTGTCTTTGGAAGGGGGATCGGGGGTTGTAAAGGGGAGAAATTTGTTGGAGACAGATAAAGGACAGGGCTGCCAATATCACGGAGCTGATGGCGCTCTACCTTTGATAGCTCTAAAAAGGTGATCTTTAATCCCAAACTACCTTTTATATAAATTTTATTCTCTCTCACGGTCGCCTTTTAACTAAATTAATATCTCGGAACTTCTATGTTTATTAAAATGAGTCGGAGAAGATTTATGAAGTACCCTATAAAGAATGTGTTTTAAAATGAGATAACTTAACGAAGATAACAGTTTGTCTGTTTTATTATTGTGACAGAAATGGTGTACATAAACTATATAATACCAGCTCTCACTCGGCGGTTCATATTACACCTACTTCATATTAAATAGCTGCTACCCGGTTTGCCATGCTACACCTACTTTAGATTAAATAGCTGTTACCTGGTGTGCCATACTACACCTACTTAATATTAAAAAGCTGCTACCCGGTGTGCCATACTACACCTACTTTATATTAAATAGCTGCTACCCGGTTTTCCATGATACACCTACTTTAAATTAAATAGCTGTTACCTGATGTGCCATACTACACCTACTTAATATTAAAAAGCTGCTACCCGGTGTGCCATACTACACATACTTTATATTAAATAGCTGCTACCCGGTTTTCCATGCTACACCTACTTTAGATTAAATAGCTGTTACCTGGTGTGCCATACTACACCTACTTAATATTAAAAAGCTGCTACCCGGTGTGCCATACTACACCTACTTTATATTAAATAGCTGCTACCCGGTTTTCCATGATACACCTACTTTAAATTAAATAGCTGTTACCTGGTGTGCCATACAACACCTACTTAATATTAAATAGCTGCTACCCGGTTTGCCATACTACACCTACTTCATATTAAATAGCTGCTACCCGGTTTGCCATGCTACACCTACTTCATATTAAAAAGCTGCTACCTGGTGTGCCATACTACACCTACTTCATATTAAAAAGCTGCTACCCGGTTTGCCATGCTACACCTACTTCATATTAAAAAGCTGCTACCCGGTGTGCCATACTACTCCTACTTAATATTAAAAAGCTGCTACCCGGTTTGCCATACTACTCCTACTTAATATTAAAAAAGCTACTACCCGGTGTGCCATACTACACCTACTTAATATTAAAAAGCTGCTACCTGGTGTGCCATACTACACCTACTTAATATTAAAAAGCTGCTACCCGGTGTGCCATACTACTCCTACTTAATATTAAAAAGCTGCTACCCGGTTTGCCATACTACTCCTACTTAATATTAAAAAGCTACTACCCGGTGTGCCATACTGCACCTACTTAATATTAAAAAGCTGCTACCTGGTGTGCCATACTACACCTACTTAATATTAAAAAGCTGCTACCCGGTGTGCCATACTACTCCTACTTAATATTAAAAAGCTCCTACCTGGTGTGCCATACTACACCTACTTAATATTAAAAAGCTGCTACCCGGTGTGCCATACTACTCCTACTTAATATTAAAAAGCTGCTACCCGGTGTGCCATACTACACCTACTTTATATTAAATAGCTGTTACCCGGCGTGTCATACTACACCTACTTTATATATTATATACAAAAAAAAAAAAAAAAAACGGAGAAAATCAATCAGAGTTATGCTCTAAAACGATGACTCTGAGAAAAAATGTACTCTGAGTAAATAGATTCTATAAACAGTCTTGCTAAACTCCACTCAGTGTGGTCCCTTATTTTTCAACATAAATTAAGAAAATTATTCTTAACCAGCATCCAGTTTATATATATATATATATATATATATATATATATATATATATATATTTACAGAATGCAAAACATGTTCCACTCATTGTTGCTCCTTCTTCTTCCAGGATGACCAAAATTGTAACACCTATTGCGTTAACTGGCACTCAGCTAAAATTGATTTGATTGTTTTTAAATGCTTATTTAAAGTTATTATTGGGCAAGTATGATATTTGTTTGTCGGCCAAATAGTTATAGGAAACTTCTGTACGGCTGATCAAGTTTTTATCACTTACGGGTAATTCGTTTGTCAATTAGATGATATGAAATTGTTGAAGAATTATTGAATTATTTGGTGACACTGGAGGACGGATGTCGTCGGATTGCGAATGTTAAATAGTAAGATTTCCCGTGGGTTAGTTTTAATTTTCCATTTGGTAAGCGAGATATCGACAGGATCTTGAAGGAACTGGATGAGAAGATCACATCAATAAATATCTGTATCACCAGCTAGCTTCTTAATTAACAATGATAACAATTAACAATGAATGAATTAATGACATTCCAAGGCATTAAGTATAAGAAAATATATATATACATATATACAGGGTGTCCCGTAAATGTCTAGGCATATTATGAGGGGTGAAAGAGGACCCTTAGGGGAACAAAAAATGTTCTATGACGATTTCCCGAATTCTCGCCCATAAGGGAGAAAACGTCGTTTTATCGTTTTTTTAAGACAAACGTGATTTTTAGAAGAATAATCGTTGTAGCTCCGGCCCAGGTGGTTCTACTGGAAAGAAAGTGAAACCAATCGAAAGCTGAGTAAATTTACTATAAGACTAGTTGGGAGTAAACATAAAAATAAATTAATTTAAGTATGTCAATCTAACCAGAAGAAAGCTATTCTAAGTTTCCTGACTTTTTCTTCATATTTCTTAACAGCGTTGCTCTTCAACGGGCTGGATCTGAGATTTCCAGCTTTCAGGAAAACTTCTTCATTTAATCAGCATTCCATTCATGTATCACAACCCTGTGTTATTGAATTATTTGGACGACTTAAGAACAAAAGTTTAAAAGAAAACATGGATCTGTGAAAATTAAATTAAATTTTCTTCTTTAGTTTATTCAAATAGCTTAAAAGAAATATTTATTTTTATAAACATTAACTTTAATATTAAGTAAATATTTACTTAAAAAAATTAATTTCACAAAAAAAAAAATCATATTTATTTTAATTTTTTAAATTATTGTAACTGCTCAAAATGAGCTCCTCCTTCTACCCTACATAGTCTACTTTTTCTAAGACTGCATCTCCTGCTCTTCTTATTTCCATTTTCTCCCTCTTCATCTCCTCACATTTAAGAATGATTTTGTTCTCTAAATCCTCCCTGGTATCCACTGCCTCACTATAGACCATTGTCTTCAATTTTCCCCATAAATAGAAATCCATAGGGGTTAAGTCAGGGCTTCGGGGAGGCCACCTTACCGGCCCATACCGCCCAATCCACCTGTCTTCATAGTTTCTTATGAGCCACTGCTTGACTGGTCGGCTACTATGGGCTGGACACCCGTCCATTTGATATATATATATATATATATATATATATCCTTTATTCTTATTGCAAGCAACCAATAAAAATAGTTAAACAGTAAAGTACAGAAAGTTCAATAATAGTTTCTTCTAGGCTAGAAAGAGATATAAGACAATATTGGGATGTCATAGCTTCGAAGAAGTTGGCAGCACTATCTTGTCGCGGTCGTTTATTGCAGGAAGCCTTCTTCTTATCACGACACACATCCCTTATCACCAGGGCTTTTCAGGAAGGCCATTTCAGTTAATTCGTTTTATAATGGCTACTGTAGTTAATTCTTTTACCACATTTTTAGAGCGTCTATTGCTGAAAAATAATAAATACAATAGGTGGTATGCAGAGAGATATTGTACACAAGTTAATCTCCTGAGAGAAATATACAGTAATGTAATATTATATCCCGTCATGGGGACTAATAAAACTTAGTTGTATTAACAAGACTGCGGATCGGACATACAAATCAAATCGATCACTCACACATAAACATTAAACAAGACAAATCACTATGTGATATTTTAAAAATATGTTTATTAGTAAGTGAATCACTTAACAGTCTACTAATTGCCACCATGTTCACATTTCACAGACCACAAAGAAATATGTCATAGACCACAATTTTCGCCAGGAAAAGTTATGATCTCGGATTTATTTTAGACTGATTTATATTAAATACATGGAAATGATTTCCATTGAACTTAATAATTACTTGTTTTTTTTTTTTAACGGCGCATCTACATCTTGGCCATTAGCGTCGAATAATTACTTGTTGTTAGAATTATGATTGTTATCATAGGGGAGGGTCATCAGTTTTCTACGACAAATTCTTTCGAGGGTTATTGCCAACCAAAGGAATAGTTTTTTTTTTTGTGCGTGTGTTTAATGGCGTATCAACATTAGGGCTATTAACGCCGGGCTGTCTACAGGTTGCCACCCTTTTCTTTAATGCCAACAGCAAGTGGTCGGTCACCCATTCAGGTACTGGCCACGCCCGACGTTGCTTAACTTCGGTGATCTACGGGAACCCGTGCATTCAACGTGGCTATGGCCGTTGGCCGAAGGAATAATTGTTTTATTTATATTGTATCACGGGTGTTATAACTTCTTTTGGAATAGAAAGCTATTGGTGCGATGTTCTTGAAGTAGATATATCACACTAGTATTTCTAAAGTGACATAACTCAACTGAAAACGTGTCACTCTTGCCTATGTAAGGGGCATAGCATTAAGACTGGAAGGGTGACACAAGTGCCCACTGGTGTACAAGCTTTGAAGCTAGGTACATACAGTTTTGATGGATGATAAAGAGATATTTACCATTTCTTTAATACACATAACTAAAAAACCCTAATTTTTGAGTTGTATCACTTTAGAAATACCTACTAGTGCGATATGCAATAAATGAAGAGATCAGATTCGTAGAATGAAATCTTCATGTTGATGTTCAAAAATTATTCCATTCTATTCTCTAAACGATGAAAATTTCAATAAATTTATCAAAAGTCTATTTTCTTCACCGACGACTCAAAAATCTTGTTAAAAATCAGCAATAATGACGACTGTGGTAGATTTCAGAGCGGTCTTAATGATCTCGCCAGCTGGTGTCGCAGGAATTTCATCGACATTAATATCAGTAAATGCAGTATCACCACATTAACTAGGGGGGAAAAAATCCTATTATTTACCCCTACTTTCTTGGTGACGAATTAGTAAAAAGGGTGACTGCAGTGAAAGATTTGGGTATTCACATGGATTGTGCGCTAACGTTCAAAAATCATATTGACAACGTTTGCAAGAAGTCTGTGAAGACATTAGGTTTCCTGTGGAGAAATGCTCGGGACCTTAAGGATAAAAAGGCATTTTCAGCACTCTACTCCAGCCTGGTGAGGTCCCAGCTGGCGTATGCCACGGTAATCAGGCGGCCGTATATAGCTGATGATATCAACAGACTCGAGAAAATCCAGAGAAGGTTCCAGCGATTCCTCGAGAGAACAACTTGTTCTGAGACCGATGTGTCTTTAGAACCCTTGGAGATCCGAAGACGGCGTGCGGACCTTCTATTCATCTATAAATTATTACGAGGAGAGCTGGACTGTCCCGAACTCCTCGCATCAATCCCATTACACGTTCCTCCAGTAAGGCTAAGAAGATGCAGTCAATTCGCACCGGTACAACACAAGACTCGCCACTCAGCATTTAGAGACGTAGTATCCAGGTGTTGTGTGCTTTGGAATGGTACAATTACAAACAAAGACTTTTTCAATGGCGAAGTTTCCAAAAGATATCTAAAATCAGTTGAAATTAGTATAGCTGAGATTTTTATTTTATATATTTATTTTCTTTTGTTTTTCCTTTTGATTTGTTTTTGTTTTTGTTAGTACTGTTATATATTTATTATTTTTAAATTTCTGTATGACTAAAATTTGATTGGCCGAGGTTGTAATTGTTGTGAATCATAAATAAATAATAAGTAAATAAATAAAATAGACATGAATTCAAAATGATTTTAGAAAATAGTAATTAGAAAATAACTGAAGAATGCATTATTCCTATAAAGAAAGATGATTGTGTTTCTATAGGAGGATGTTATACGCATAAAAATACAAAAGGGTTGATGAAATAATGGTAGAACATGATAAAATGAAGCCAGCAACATCAAGCCAGAATATTTTGTAAATTTTTCTAATTTTTTTTACATTGGTATAAAAGGGATAATCATGGGGAGGCTAGTAGGAGTTTTCTTCCTTTGTGCTGTTTGGAATTAGCAGGAAAAGGGTTTTGGTCTGCTTTTCTCCAGCTCCTTTCCCACTGTTTTCTCATTAATCCCAAGCACCCTTCGCGAAATAATCCCGCCAAGAATAATTAAAAAGTTCCTGAATATGCAATTTTAAACTAGGTCGATTTCTCTTTTCTTCTTCCTTTGAAGATATTTTGGATTTTTTTTTTCGCTTGGAAGAAAATACTTAATTCAGAAATGACTAGCCTTTTTCCTACTTGCAAAATTTAATGGATTCTCAACCTTGTCCTGTTCGGGTTTTAAATTCAGCTGGCGATGGTTCTGATTAATGTTATTCTCATATCCTCAAATAACCATTTGGGGATATGAAAGTAAGGAAAAGAAACTCGTAAGAGTTTACATTACACTGACAATCATAGTCCTTCTTACCTCTGTACTTATAAAAAATAATTGTTTCTCAGATTGAAT
>OX328129.1:59749769-59837763 GCA_946811695.1 Gonocerus acuteangulatus | reverse complement strand
AGCTACTTTCCTTCGGAGGAAAGTGCTAAAAACAAATTAATATAAGTAATTCTTACTTAAAAGGATCTTAACCTCAGACCTTTTCACAATAATATAGGCATTCTTGTGTCTCTATTCTACTAATACGCCCAACAAGCTATTCTTGATCCGACCTCTGACTTTTAAAAAACATCTTTAATTATTGATTTATTTCTATGTCTTTTCTTACTTTTTTGTTTACTTATTTATTAACTTATTATATTAATTATATTTTTTTTCTTTCAAGAGTTACTGCTTTTCTCGTTTTCCGGATTCTTACATTCTCTAGTAATTATGTTCATTGTCAAATCTTTTATATTCGTTATTCAAAGTATTTGCTGAACAACTTCTTATTTTACTCCTTCTTTCATTTAAACAACATTAGATCTGATGGAAGAGATCTTCGATTCGGTAACATATTCATAAGTTTGAATTATTGAAATTCTATTGTTTATTTAAATTTTAAAGTCCACTTATACATAACACAGATTTTTAGGACGGTTTCCTACGAGTTAATACCTGTTTCCAGATAGGATAGGGCTGATGGCTTTAGTTTTTGTCGAAAGAATGCTCTTTGTGAAAATAAAAACCCACCATCTTAGGCATGTAGAGCGTCCGCCTAAACACTCTATAGGTTCTTGCGACCTGAACGTATATATTCCGGCCGGTCCGTCAGTTAAGACTGTTCCGGCAGCCGGAATATATACACGTGCAGGAGGCCGGAATATATACACGTTCAGGCGACCGGCTTTCCGGCGGACTGTTAAGTCCAAACTGACAGGTCTGCCTGACTGTGTGTAGCCTGCTTTAGGAAACCATAGCTTTACTGCAAAATTACTGCGCGATGAATTCCCTACTCTGTTTTTTTATAAAGTAATTATATATAATTCTCCAGAAACGCGGCCTAAAAGTAAAATACCCCGCCGATGTCATAGCCAACCAATCCCACCCCCTCGTTTTCCATTTGGATTGCTAGTGGTTTCTGGGGAAGGGGTTTTGGGTAGAGGGGTGTGGTCTTTGCCTCAGGGAAGTGGGCACTCCTCTTTATTCTCTCTGCCCATTTGTGAAATGGCTTCTTTCGGCTTCCCCAATGGGCTTAAGCCCTGGAGAACGGGCTTTATTTTGCTGAGCTTTCTTTGTTATTACTTTAGGAAAACCGTATCTGTGTACTTGTTCTTTGAAACAACGTGCGTTTTTATGCTTAAGATAGTAAAGCTATTTAGATTTTTTAATCTGATTATGTTAGTCTCCCCGTTTTCTTGCGATTTGAACGATATTGCCATTTCAGGCACAAAATATTTTTTTAAATTTTACTCGGTTCTATCTAGTAGATAACGAAATTTTATAATTCCTTTGCACGGCGTTGGAATGGCACACAGACCTGTGTTGTGGATGGTGGGCGAATGGAGATAAATCCCCCTAGCAAATTAGCTAGGAAAGAAAGAAATAAGAAAGATAAGAAAAACCATAACGTTAAAAATATCATTAGATGAAAAAGGTAATGAAAAAAAAAAAAAAATGAGTTTTTATTTTGAGTATATCCCACAGGCGGATGGATGATCTGTCACATCTTATGTATTTAAGACAGTGGTGCATTGATGCCCATGAAGTACAACATTTCAAACAAACAAACTGGATGCGAGGTACTTGGTAAAGAAATTATCTTGGATTTCGTCCTGTCGGTACTGAGGACTAATAGAAAATTCAATTCCCCAGGCTCGTATAAAGTTCTATCGGCGACTCGATATTCTGTAGGGATTTTTAGGACATAGAGCACAATAGGACTTCAAAGGTCTTAGTGTAACCCATGAGCCAATATTCTTGGACCATCAATGAGATAAGTTCTCAAATGCACATATTTGTTAGCTGCTAATGCCATAAACCTGCAACTAGAATTTGATCATCCTGAAAACATTGTCGACACCATGAGGTGATGGTTAGTTCCATAGAAAGAAGATGTCGACACAATATGCACCTTAATCCTGCTTATGAGTAAAGTTGGTTATTTCACTCTGTATAGCAAAGGAATGTGCTTAAGCTATCTGATGAATAAATTGTAGGTATTTCTAATACTATACACTTAATTTCGTAGATCGAAAATATACTTGTAATTAAAATGTATTGATTGTTTCTTGGAGGTAGCTCATACCAAGACAAACTATCGAATATAAAAATCGGAGCTAACTGGCAAAGGAACATATTCGATACACTGAGGAAGTATTATATTGAAAAATGGTCTTATTCGATACTTTATTTAAGGCACTTACGGCTATTCTAAAGAGGTTAGAGTTGCGACTAGCCGTGTCGTTCACAATAAAAGAGCCATAGTTTGACATGGTTGGGACGATATGATAGACGGAGATTTGAAGAAATGATTGAAAGATTCTTTAATGAATAAACCTTAATACCTACATTAGTTCCGAAGTTACTGAAAGGATTCTCAAGTATTCTTTCTTCACACTAAAAAATATGTCTAAGAAAGAAGGGTCTTGTGGGATAATATTAGGGAAGAAAAAGAAACGTGGCTGCTCTGGTGAGCTCGGATAGAAGCAAAGCACAAAATATGATGAAATATGGGTACAACCCAAACATTTTGTAAAAATAATAATAATTAGCCTTACCTTCAGGACATCCACCTCCAGGTATACGGCATTGAAAGGTGAGAAGAAAGGGAAACAGGGTTTAGGAAGAGAATTGAGAGAATTATGGAAGTATCTCACCATTCACCGGGTAGGTAGGCGCCCAGAAAGGTCCAATATAACAAACTTAGGCCGGCTATAGGAATAATAATGCCAAGAATAACTTAACGCCAAGGGAAGCGGAAAATAAACCATTAAAAGCCACTGGCATACACGCACAGAACGAGAGTGTCTTGCGCATGGGCCGGCTATAAGAATAAGAATAAGAATGGCGGACCAGGCTCTCCTGCCTAAGCACGAGGACCAGTGGTACCTAAATCACATACTCGCGATTCGTATAATATGTGTCGCGAAACATAAAAATATTTGAATGCCTCTCACAATTGATTGTCATTCTAACAATAATTAAACTTAATAATAATAAATTTTAATAATAATGAAACCTCACAATAATTAATTTAAATTATGATTAAATACCATAAAAAATAACGCACAGGTCTTAATTACCAAATTTGATTCAAATTCATTGTGGCCGATTTCCCTCTTTTTGGCTGCCGAATTACAACTTTTTGAGACCGTAATACCTATAGAGAAATCCCTCTTTCTGCCGGTATTTGAAAAATGGCTGAGGAAGGTTTTACAAGCACTGCCTTTAAATTTCTGTAGACACGGCGTACTAATACCTCGAGAACATCAGTCAACGTCCCATCTTGGCTAGGCTATTACCTCGCTGTTTCCCTTCCAACGCGCCTCGTTTGTCAACTTAATAAAGGCTTCGCTGACCTTTTCCTAACCTCTTTGTTCTTTTTTCCGACCTCTTCTTGGGGGGGGGGGGGGCGAAACTTTCCTCATTGGCCTCATAGCTACTTTAATGGATGATGCCTTCGTAAAAAGTACGTAATATAGGCTTCGAACTGAATGGAAAAGTGAACAATACATTCCTTTAACCCTGTATCAGACGCAATTCCGGAGTAGCGTAATCGGCCGCAACCATCCAAAAAGGACAGCCACCATTTTTTGGCCCTAAAAAATTCCCAAATTTTAAAATTTTTTTGGGATTAAAGTCTAAAAAAAATTGAGAACCTTCGTAGGAATCTAAGAAATGAAATAAAAATTAAAATTTTGCTTATCGATAAATGCTGATTTCGCGAAATCGCCAAGGACATTATGTTTAGTTTCAGACCTTCCACCTCTCTCAGAGAGCTCTATCACCCAAACCAGTACATATTTGCTTTCTATGGATGTATACTAATCTCCCACATTCAAAATAATGAAAATAACAAAAGATTTGGGAACGCTTCTAAGCCATTAAGTATTTGGTAAAAGTGACCCAATTATTATTATCAATAAGTATATTTTCTGTGTCTGAGCTCTATTATTCCTCGAAAATACACTAGAATAGCCCCAACTAAACCTCCCATTACTCTGCTGGCCAGATCAATTGTTTTCTGGCATTTTGGGAAAAATCTGCGTGAGAAAAGAACTAATTTCTTCGCATTTTATATCAGTGAACGGCTTCGCAAGTACTGTTTAAATGACACAAATAATAAGAAAAAAATAGTTTTAAGAAAATTCACAAACTTGGGATCAGACGCAACGTTCCTATTGGGACGGTGACGCTTTATCTACTTCCGAAGCGATCTGACAGTAAATTAAAGGGCGATGTCGTGTAGACGGGACCGACCTAGGAAGGTACTGAGAGGAGGAGCACGTTGTGTTGAGAGACAGGGCGGAGGACACACCCGGCCCAGTAGAACCTTTGCGCAGTTATTGATAGTAATTACTTTCTTAGTACAGTTAATTTAGTAAACGCGTGTTTGAGTAAGGGAGAATAGTAATAAGGAACATCTCTGATAAGAAGTTGTTGCGTTTTTTTTGACACACTAGTTACTTAGCAGTCTTATTGCTCCAGCGAGTAAATGCTGTTTCATTTGGGTAGATTTCCTTCAGTGATGGGCAAGGGGCCAGTAGATACCAAAACGTTAATGAAAAAATTCCGGTTGGTCCCAAGAAAAGAAGATCAAATATTTCTTCATCTTAATTTAATCTTAATGATTAAATTATTTCGTTTAATTGAAATTATCAAAGTCGGTACGAATGATTACAAGTGTATTATAAATCGGTCCATTAGGACTGGTTCTTTAATCCGGAACATATGTGGCTTTAGCGGATTAACTTTATCTTTTTGTATATAATATATCATTATATACCATCCAAATTTATTGGGGAAGTTGTTTAGTGAAAATTAGCCAAATTTGTCATTTGGCTCTGAAATTTTACCTAAACTCAAATATACATTAGCACATATTGGTACCTAATCTTTTTTATTGAAGAAAATGTATGTAATATGTCTCCTGCAAAACAAAAAAATGAAACATGTGCAGTAGATTTTTACCTAAATAAGTTTTAAGAAATTAGTGGGGGAGGCCTGCTAAACTTGAGTATTATGGCGTTAACACTCCATGCCAACATTTTTTAGTTCGTTCACTAGGGGTGATAGTTTTTTTTTTTTTTTTTTTGTTGAAAAAGTATCCTTTTCAGCTCTATCCTGGCTAGAAAAGGATAGTAATCAGTATATAATCCTTTCCAAAAATCTTTGATATAGATAAATGGAGTTAAATCTTCAAACAAATTTAATATTGGAAAGTCTTGAGAAAAATGTATTATGATAAAAGAGCAAATCCGGAGCCATAATAATGAAATCAGCTGTTGTTGCCTAGATGAGGAATTTGCTGTGTGTAGGCAACTGGTGCGCCTTGGGACTATTAATTATTTACATGTTAACGTCCATTTATTGTTGAAAACAAATTTTAGGACGGGTTGTCTATAGGTTACCGCCCTTTTCTAGTCAGGATACGTCTTTTCTTTTTCTAAAGAATAGCCACCAACCTTAGTGGAAATCGATCCCATGACCTTAGGCACGGATTGATTACTTTTCAATGGATGAATAACGTACAGTATGAATGGATTTTCATTTTACTCTTTCTAATAATGATGATATATTCTTTTTTTACATTAAAGAGGGTAAAAATTGCTCTCATTAAATTTATTGCACGAATAGCGTTTTTAATAGTATTGAATGCTTTTAGTAATCAATACTCTACAGTAATGTAATTAATAATAGAAATTTTAGGGAAATATTCAATTGGAAATCTATGATGTAAGGCCTTCGGAAGGAAAACTTCTGAAACAATTAGTGTTAAATCAAGCGAAAAATTACTTTTTAAAGAAGACGGGTGGAGAGGAAGAATTATACAATTTCTGAGAGAATAAAGGATCATCCTGCCTTCGAATAATCCGACCTTTTTATTTTTTAATCATCGGATAAAGCCCAGGATCCTCGCGTCAATAATTGAATTGGTCGGAAAGATGGACGAGTTTTATTCTTTTGCATCATTTGATCCAGTAATTCGGAAATTATTCGTTTTTATGCAATGAGTGTGAGTATTTAATAGAATCTATATTATTTTATTTATATTTTTTTTTAAAAGTGTTAATAATCTGGTAAAATGACTGGGAAATCAAAGTATGTATATTATTAAAAAAATTATATCACGACAATTTCGTTACTCTAGACATAAAAAAAATCCCCAATTGACAATATCAATATTTTAAAAGAACAAACTAATTGGCACAAAAATTAATTTCGAAAACGTATACTATGCTGGAGCGGGAGATTATTGTCAATATAAAATGTGTTAAAAGACACAACGGACTTGACGGAAATGATGTAGCAGATGAACAAGTAAAACTTACACTAACTATTACTAATTATATTCAACTACACATCATTAAGGGCAGTAGAATATATATTAAGAGAGGGATAATTTACAAGATATGGTGTATTAGTAGTTCAGAATAACTTACTGAAAGGGCATTATTTACTCGAATACATTAAAACAGAAAATGATGTATGGAAACAACACAAACCCATAAATAAACATCTCGACATAGACGGAAGGTCAATAATACTTCAATAATCAGAACAATATTAATTTTACAATTTTTATTATTCTTCCCTACACTTCTTGCACCCTTTTGGTGCTTCTTCAGGAGAATATGTCTTAAAGACTACAGATTCAGCATCAACTTGAGGAAAAGCTTCCACTAGTCGGGTGACGTCTTGGCTAGAGACTAGAAGTTTTTTTTCTCTAAATTTGTGTAATTGGTCAGTTTTAGAAATCGGCAATAATCAAATTTTCCGTTGTAACATTTTTAAATAACTTAAATAAATTATTTATTACCATAATTTTGTCATAACAGCCTACCGAATGCTTCAATATGGACCTAATACTTCGGCTAATATAAAAATTATTTTATTAAAATTAAGACCGGGAATTAATACTCTCTCTGTATGCTGGTAAAATGTATCCCCCCCCAAAAAAAAATAACGTTGAAAAAAAAGAAGAGTTTCATGCTTCTACCAAAAACAATTTTCCAAGGTTTAGGCCCTTAACACCTTGTCAAGAACTTATTTGTGCATTTCCAAATTGGCAGTTTTTCGTTGGATTCAGGTTTTTAGGGTAATGATTCAGGGTTATTATAAAATCTCTGATGACTTAAAACGATCGGAGTTGTATGTACTCTATGTAAGTTTAAACGGCCATCATTTAACGAAAACTGGCCAAGTTGGAAATGCACGAATAAGTGGGAGGGTATTATTAAGTTCTTGGCAAGGTAATAACCCATTAGGTGGCAGCGTCCTATTTATAGGACAGTCACTATTCATGACCTAACAGAATTAGGAGTTGCAGGGAAACTTCCCTCTACCCTCAAATCATATCAGGACATGTCAGTCTAAGAGTTGCAAGTGTTTAAACCCTCACTCTTTCAGTATCCTCCAAGCTGTGGGATAATAAAGTAGTGTTTTACAACTGCTCCCTAACTCCTTATTTCCATTGTCTCTTGTTCCTACTAAAAAAATGCTAAGTAACTTTTTCTTCCATTTCCTGAATTAGAACTGTTGAAAATATTATTCTAAGTTATAGTTTATTGAAAATATATTTTCATCTAATTTGTTTTTGCAATTGAATCGACTGTCCTATAAATAGGACGCTGCTGCTATGAGTACATTTTTCCTATGTGTAGAATACATCTATTCCTTCCGTTTTCAATACAATTGAGGATACTGTGGTCTATTTATTTTCGGAAAAAATAAAAGCTGATATATTAGCTTTACCACCAGATGTCTTGGAAGCCACGGACCAACAGGAAATACACGATGGAGAACTGAGACCACCATTTGTCTGTGATATTCCTGGCAATATTGAACTAAATCTTCCGGATGACCAACCACAAGGTAACATAGATCGTATAAGTCTCAGCTTATCAAGCTCCGAAGAAGAGAAACGTAAAATAATCGCCCCACTAAAAAAAATAAGGTATTCAATAAAAAAAATTAAAAGTTTTCCCCAAAACAAAACATTGGAAGGAAACCTATCTCGGAAGAAATATGATGTTATCTATAACTTTAGTGGAATAGGAGACAAGGCCAAAAGAAAAGAAAGGCCTAAAGGACATTCGCAGGATGATTGCGTTGACACATTTGATGCTCGGAGCAAATGGACGTAAGAGTGTTGGAAGACCACCAGCTTCAAGAAGTTCCAGAGCCAAAGTGTTGGAGAGTGTGAGGCTAGACGGAAAGGACCAACTCATTCAGAAGAGAGGAAAGCAACAGAGATGTCAAGTTCCTGATTGTAATGGAAAACCTTTGACATTTTGCACAAAATGCAATATAACACAAAATTTCAATCATAAAAAAATGTTTACAACTCTAGAACATATGTATTTTATTTGAATATATGTATTATTATGTTCAGCCATTCTATTTTATGTAAAAATATGTTAAAATAAGTAACATATTTGTTATGTATTATATTTCAGTAATGGTACCATAACTTATCCCAAAGGGAGCAGCGTCCTATATATAGGACAGCTAATATTTCAGAAAGTAATTGTTGGAATTGATTTATATTTTGTGTAGTTGCTATTCTAAGGTATATAAACACTCTTTTAAAATGTTATTAAAGAATTCCAAAAAATAAAAATTGGCTACTTAATGGGTTAAAGGCCCAATACCTGACCTCATAACTTTCATAGGCAAACTGTTTAAAAACTACCGTGCGCCTACATTTTCATCAAATCTAATGGATTTTTTTCTGAATTATATTGTATATTAGTAGTGCTGCTTACTTATTATTAGTTGTAAGGTACTTATCTTGGATATGGTGTAGAGATGTAGATGGCAAAAGTATGGTGGAGTAGGTGTAGGGAGCGTCCACAGCTGTGGAAAGAGAGGTGCAGACTGCAAGGGGAGGGTATACCCTGAAAGAAGCGGCCCATGCAGAGCATCTCCTGCTGAGTCGCTTCAAGCTATTTAGGGATTCCTCAAGGTTTCAACCTCAGTTCTATAATTTTTTATCCAAACCTAAAATCCCGTGGTATAATTACTAACTGGATTCCATTTATTATTTAATTACTGCTACGAATGGAAGGCAATTAGTAGATACGACTTGGATTATCTGATCTAAACAGATAATTAGTTTGCATAGACCATGTGGAAAAATGTTCCTGCCCATGCATTATGTTGATGGATCCAAAAACCCAAAACGGTGGGACACATCGCCTATAAATTGTATTGATACAATTCATAATATCTAAATAATTATAAAAAACGTACCTGAAAGCCTATTAAAGCAAAACATAAATGGAAAGAATTGTTTAGCGAGAATTTAATGGGAAATAACAGTGAATTCTGCTGGTTAACGAACCTGACTTTTCGTCCATTTTGTTTTCTTCGGTTCGCATTGAAGGAAGATTATCGGGAAAAATGAAATAAGTCACTTCCTTCACAATAACGTTTTATATGACTTTTTCTTGTCACTTGCGATTCAATTTTTTCTTGAGCAGGAGTGAGTAAGAAGAGTCCCGGAACTGTACAGAATCTAACTTGTGAGTGGACAGCAGAAAGTGGACTGGCAGACGGACAGACCGGAAAAGGCCCCGAAGTGTACATACAAACAGACCGGAAACCGACCGGGACTGGACAGGAAAGGAGCGCGCTACTTTGGCTTTGATTATTCGTTATTCATTCGCGTAACGTTTTTAGGCAATTAGGTCAAGACCAAAAGAAGTACCATGCTAAATTATAAATATCTCCTTCATGGGTATTTTTTAATTTTTTCCCCGGTGCTGCGACTAGCTGAAGTTATTTATTTCCAACGAGGGTTAAACCTATAAAAGGCCTTCAGGTGGCTTACCTCGTGCAAATCTCCCAGTGTGTGAGACTCTCACCCACCCAAACCCGATATGATTCCCTCTTGGAACAGCTACTTTGGCCAAACTTCAAGAGCGTTCCGTATTTCCCCCTAAAGGTGAGAAAATATATTTTTATAATGTTTATAGGGGAATAGCTGAGTTCCTCTCCGACTTCTTTTTGAACAAGCCCCACTTGTGAAAGTGGTAACAGCGTTCCGGGCTTGAAGCATCATTCGCTGAAGACATTATCACTTCATAGATAATTATAACTATTTTAAACGGATTATGCCGAATAAGATAGGATAAATGACACTATTCTATAAATTCAATTTGTTTTTGTCGCCTCGTTGTCTAGAATTAGAAAGGAACAGAGCAAATGACGTCCATTGTCCTAGCCGCAGTCTGGCTAGTTAATCCTTCCAATTTATATGCCGCCAACCACAAAAACCATTCTCTCCGCCATTTATCCAGTAATTGTTTGCTGTGCGGTAACCCCCCCCCCCCCCCCACCAATATTCAGCAGCTTTTCATCCCATAAACAGTCAAAAGTTTTTTTTAATTGTTTGATGATACAGTTTCGATAAGGTATATTTTCATTATCATTAATTTGTTTTTAATAGTTCCATTTCTTGTAGTTTACTCTCTTAATTATGAAGAAAGGCTATGAGTCGCTGTATCTTCATGATATCAGCGTTTTTCCATGAAATGCTAACAATTGGTGTGATTTGCTTTTGGTGGGGAGATTAGAATGGAATGAAAACAAGTAATATTTCAATCTTAGTAACTCATACTTGGCTGGGTCCGCCTCCCGCTGGCCTCGGGCTCTGTCTCTGCTTTCGATGCTACCAACGGACCGGCCAAGAGGCATAAATGACCCAATAGTGGTTGAATGGCCTTTAAACACCAAGGAAAAAAAAAAAAAAATAGTAACTCATACTGTACAATAATTTCCTTAAAACCCCTGGAATTTGAAGCAAAGTACCTTTGCGTTAAGACAATGGCGTGTGGCGAAATGTCATAGTTTGCTACACAAATCAACACCGTTTGACCGATTTTGACCAAACATGGCACGTAGGTAGGACTTGACTTAGTAAGTGTGAAGATTAGAAAAAAACTCGTCTAGGAAGCTGTGAACCAGAACAGTTACAGAACAGGGAAATAGCGTGGTCAGTAATATGCTCCGGCTGCTTATTTTGCCCTTTTGCTGGTACACATTAATAAATTTGATGGGGCGATCTGGAAATGCGAATCCAACCTTCGAACGAAGCCACTAGAAGATAAAATCTTTAGTACTCGACCGAGTTATAGACTGAGGTCCTCCAGCATATTAGTTGCTCTCCCGCTGAGCTAACCCCACCCGAAAATATGTAAAATACATAACTTAAAATTACTGCAACTGAGAATACAATGAAATTTAATTATTTAAACGTATATATATATATATATATATATATATATATATATATATATATATATATAGATATATATAGTAACGCAAACCTCAATAACTACTTTCCTTCTGCCAGTGCTAAAATATCTTAAATACTCAGGTTTATACTAGTTTCAAGTTATAGGCCCTTAAGGTAACCCTCCATTGGAGCACTGCGCAGACGAGCATAACCATAGAAGGCAGGCCTTTGATTCCTCCTCCCTTTGGTATACCTCTTGCATCAAGTCCCTTTTGTACAAGAGATGAGTAGCTAAAGCATTGAAATTCTCTTCTCTGGATGTCTGTTGGTCCATTCATAACCAGCTGATTACCACCAGTACCATTCATCCTCTACGAAGCACTGCACTCGGAATGTTTGTGGATATGCTGATTGCGGTCTGGCGAAATCTCGAAACCTAATATGGTGCTTACATCTAAATAACTGTAACTGGAAGAGATAGTATCTTTAGTGTACTTGATGATTCATGTTACTTCTGGAAATTTAAATTTGTTACATTATAAAAAAATAATGATAAAATTATAAATTTTATTTGTATAATTGTTTGAATTTTGTAAGGAGTTTTATTTTTTGAGGAGTTGAATTGAAAAATGTCTCCTATCAATTTTATTCGATACGATTTTTTCTTTTTGAATCTACAGGGCTGAAACTGCAAGTAATGGTATTTTGATTCAAAACTGCCTAAAACCTTTATAAAATCCAATTTGAAAATTGAATAATGTTTCAAAATGACCCTAATCCAGCTCTCTTTGAAACAAGATGGTGGTTGTCTTGTGGAAGGATCAAAATATCTCTTGTCCCACCTCCATAAACACAGCTGCTCACTTCCTCATTTTCAAAAGTTTCTTTCGTCCAAAACTATTTTTGACTAGAAAATAGATACAAAAGCATATTTTGACAAGGTTCTGAGTATTTTAATAGTCATAACCTTCTAATAGAATATGTAATGTTGAGATGTTAGCAACTCTGAGTTATTATCTTTGCTTCAGGTTATTGTAAATCGTGAACCTAACACCGTGCAAACGCCACTTTCCAACTGTTACTTCGGCAAATGTCAAACTAAGGCAGATGTCGCATAATTTTAAAAATAAGAAAGATGCAGTGAACGCTTTTATTCAGTCATTAGTGCCCACCTAGTGAACATCTTAAAAGATGTTCATGGAATCGGAAGTTGAACAGGAAGAATGACCAATGGAAAACAAAGAGGAAGGATGACCAATGGAAAACAAAGAGGGTCTTTAGAGTGCTGTTCTCGAGTAATGATTCTACACAATTTCAGATCATTGTAAATTTATATTTTTTAATTGACTGATATTTTTGTTAAAATTTTATATAACATATTTCTGTAATGAAATTTCTGAATTTGTTTGCCATATCGTCGATACAAAAGCAAACTAACGAATATGAAAATCAACACTTTTCAGAGTGGAAAAGTATTCATTCATAACTTTTTTTTGGACGGTCAAACATTCGGCAGATTTGACCTTTTGATAGTGGAATACTTTCCCTTTAATAGAGTGAAATCAGATTTAAGAATTTGCCGCACATAAGTCCAGCAGAAATTAGTAAAGATTGACAATGAAAGATGCATTTTTTCATATTCGTTAGTTTGCTTTTGTATCGACGATATGTCCTTACATACTTAAACGTAATACTCGAATTCGCAAAAATAAAAATTAATTATTAACTGAAATTGGAAAAACAAGAAATAACGCCCAAACATGTTGAAAACCCAAAATGTCTCTTAGTGTCAAATTTTAAAATCAAAAAGTCTCTTGTCCCAGTTTCAGATAGTCTCTTGTCCAAACTTAAATTTGTAATAACTCAAAATAGGTTACTATTTAGTAAACATATTGTTTATTGTACTACTCAATAAAAACACAAGAAAGATTTTAATACAGCAGCAAATTTGACCTTAAATATATTTCCTTAATAGAAAATAATATATATATATATATATATATATATTAATTACTTTTTCCATAAGAATATTATGATGAATAATTGTTATTTCTTTTTTGCAGGTATGGAAGTCTCTTCTCCTAGTTTATAAGGTAATCACTAAGTAATCAAATTTTTAAATAAATTTCTACCTAACTTATTTTGAAATCTTAGTGCTGAGATGGTTATAGCTCTCCCAAAATGTATATAACTGATCTTATTCGTCCATAGACTTCGTTTTAATAATGTAATAAGAAATATCTTATCGAAATATCTTATCGGTTTAGATGAATATAGAAAACTGTCAGAGAATTTTCTTACAATCATTCGGCTTATGCTAATCCATGGTAACCTAAACCTTATCGTTGTCTTCGTCCATTCCCAAGAATTTGTTCCGAAAAAAAAAACTGCAAAAAAGCAATCCGATACGTTCAAAATATATATTTGTCTTAAAATCTGAGGTTTCATCTTAGACGAACCCCAACTATCCATTAAATCTTATCACCTCAACGGCTAACAATGAGCATCTCTTCAGAGCCTTTTCTCTTCCTAAAAATAAGTCTAGAGATTTTTAAAAATCAATGCAATCTGCTTTGTTAAGTCTTACGGGAATCTTTATTGTAAGTTCTGTATTAGACAGTGATCTTATCAGTGATTAAAGGATTTCTTCTAGATAATCCGGAAGATACTGGTCTAGATAGGAAGGCTAGACGAATGCCTAACTCCCAGATAATCCCTCTGAAAGCCTTAGTAATGTCAGACTTAAGAGTTCTATATTGCCTCATTAAGGGCTGGACTCAGCTCACCTGTTGCTGTTAGACTTATTTTTAGGTATATATCTATTTAAGATCTTACACTACCATAAAATTTATGATAAAAAAAATCTAATTACTTTGTATTTTTTAAGTCTTTAAAAACAAAAGTTTTACAATTTTATTATCAAAATGACAATTTTCAATCTGGCTTATCAGATTTACCATTAAACAGTTGAAATCTTTTTCTTACTTGGGAAGTGTCGCGATAGAATTGGGTAGGTATGAGATAGGGCTTTATTATAGGGAGTTATTATAAAATTGTGACCCATTTTAGTATAAATATGCTTTAGCTGTGACTAAACTGAAAAAAAAAACAAAACGTTACAAGAAAGTGTCACAAAAAGTGTCCGCTGGCGTTCGCGCATGCGCAAAGGCCATGTACGAAAAAGAAGACTGTATGAGTCACAAAAAAGTGTCCGCCGCCGTTCGCGCATGCGCAGTCGCGTTAGCGCATGTGAAATGGCGTTCGCCCATCCGCAATGGCGTTCGCGCATTCGCAATGGCATGCGCAGTGGCCGTGTACGAAATAGGAAACTGCATGTTATAGAGTACATTATATATAGGCTTATACATAGGTTTGTCGGGTGGACCTGAGCTTTACAAAAAAGTGTCACAAAAATGTGTATATGTTACTGAATTTGAGCAGAAGGCTCTAAACGAAATATTTTCAATATATTATTTGAATAGCCCTGAGGTCATGCATATATAAAACTCGTCAACTTCACATAATATGCTACAGGAGCAACTTAAATATACATAAATAAATTTAGCCTTAGCTAAGAAAGACTTTTCTGAGGTAGGACCACGTCTATACTAGTACAATAAGCTAATATGGCTGTTGTTCAGCAGCTGTTTCTAATCGATATTTCTTCTAATTCGATTCCAGAGAATGCTTTTGTCATTAAGAGTAAAGTTATAATAAAATAAAACCGATTGATATCAATATATCTAACTACTGTCTAGTATATTGAAAAAAACATTATTTAAATATTTGATCTCATACTTTTTATTTACTGTTTTTTTTTCTTATTTTTAATTATATGTATATTTCCTTTTATTTTTCTTCTTAAGAGGATATTTTTTTTATCCAATATTTTATCATTAGTAAAATTAAATGGATGTGTGGGTTTATTACATGGTCTACTAAAGCAGTAATTCTTGTCTATATTCTTAATGTGCTGTTTTATCCTCTTTTTCAAAAGCTGTCCAGATTCTCGTACATATACTTTTTCACGGGTAGCACAGTTAATTTGGTAAAAAGTAAATATGGTTTCCTTTTGTTTTAATTTATCTTTTATTCAACTATATGAATTGATATTTTATTTTGGTGCCTCCAAGATATTTTTCCTAGCTCCTTGCATGCATTTTCGAGATAATTTAGAATATATGCGAAAATCCCAAACATTCTACTTGCTAGTCTCTTGTGTGTTGTATTTTTTGGAATAGTTACCCCAGAAAAAAACGCACTTAACAATGTTTATGAAGCGTCTGTATACATCTTAATGTATTCTGAATGCTTAAACAATTAGTAAATTTGTAAGAATTGGTTTAAACAAATAAACAAAGTGGTGAAACTTTTTTTTTTCTGTAAAATAAACTTAAAACTTCACCGATAAATATTAGGGCGTCAGAGTGGCGAGGCACATGTGCTGTGGTTCTAAAGAAGAAAGTTTCTTCAACGCAAAGAAGTAGACTTTTCTTAAAGAAAACACGAGATAAGAAGAACCATTTTTTCTTCTTTCGTTATTGGTTTTTTAAAGGAGGAAGTGTTCTTTGTATATTACTTTTATATAAAAAAAAAAATGAAAAGTTTCCTTTGAAATGGAAAGTAAAGAGAAGAAGTGAAGGGTAGGAGGAGAATCCAAAATTTGCAAAGTATGGAAGTTACTGGAAATACGTAGGATTCAAGTCGATTCATAAGTTACCGTCTTTTTGGGACCACGTAATGTTTTCACCAAAACTCTGTGTGTTTTTTCCTATCCTTTTTAAAAAGAAATATTTTTGTAGTGCATAAAATATATTTATAAATATACAAGAAGTTGAGAATATCACAATGAAATAAGAAAAAAAAATCGTTAGCCAAATTTACTTTAGAATTAATGGAAACTAAGTACAATGTTTTCAAATAAACTGCACAAACGCTAGGTAGGAGAATCTACCTACTTCGAAAAATAATTAAACAGCACGCACAGACTATTGATGAGGAATAAAATAAATCAGTTTTGGCCCATCACAGAAGGTTAATTAAAAAAGCATAGAAACACAGTTTTATTCGCTCTACTAGTTTCGCGTACATTGGTTACCTTATCGGCTTATTTAATATTTAGATCCCAATTTTAGAAAAGAACATTCTCCTACAAAGGACATGTCATGACTCCGGGCACACTTCCATTAAAATAAAAATAATTTTTACTTCTATTGTCTAACCTGTTTCAGGAGAATCGAATGCCATAGTTGTGCATTAAAGTAAATAAAACAAATACACGACACATCCGACATGTATAGAAATGAAGGACGAAATACGCAACCTACATGCTTCTGGTAAACTTATAACTCTTTGGTGGCTAACAGGACACGAAAACTTAGGACTGAACACAACTGCTGACCGACAAGCCAAACTTGCAACAGAAGAACAAACTTACGAACCACTCGACTCGTACTATGAAGACGTAATACGTTACACTGACCTAACAATCTTACACTACTGGCAACTGGATTGGAGTAACACAAAAGAGAACAAACTGAGGGCGGTGAAGTTTACGGTAAAAGAATGGCCTTCGTCACACAGAAAATCACGACGCGAAGAAGTCATATTAGCCAGACTACGTATCGGCCACAGTCGTGTGACTCACGAGTACCTGATGACTAACAAGGACAAACCGACATGCCGAACATGTAACTCAGAACTGACAATCAAGCATATACTGACTAACAGCTATTTAAGACAGAACCTTCATGTACCTACTGACCTGACAGAACTCCTCGGAGATGACAGCCACCACATTGATACAATACTCAAACATTTAAAGGACATAAACATTTACAACAACATCTAAAACAAAATATTAAGTAAATACCAAGTGAAAATATCTGGTTAAAATATTTTAAAACTATTATTTAAGGACATTAATTGTTTTAGGAACATACTCGACTAAATCTATTTTACATCGCCCTCTACTGAAAAGAACGAAAAAATGCACTTCGCCAAAGATGCGGTGCGATAAATAAATAAATAAAAGAATCTTTATGTACAACAATCAGACTGAATAAGAATGCTCATCACGAATCGCGTCAGTTTTAATGAATTGTTCAAATAAAACCTTAACAATAAAGAAACCAAAAATGGTTTTATAGACCATTTGAATATGCCATTAATTAAACACAATAACAACGTTGTTTTTTTTTCCATTCCAGATTATAGTAACCCTGAAATGTAGTGTGTGAATGTGAGTTTCCCCATTTTCTAAATACTGCCATAAAATAGGGTCGCATTAGTAAAGAGTGGTGAAATTGGTAAAAACTTATACTGCTTATATATTTTTCTGAGAACGAACACACAAATATATAGGTATATATAGGTATATATAGGTATATATAGGTATATATAGGTATATATGAGTGTGTTCGTACTCTTTGGGAAAAGTTCGACCCTTTGGTATGAGTTAAATGAAAATATCCTAGTAGTATTGGTTTGTACCGATTTCACCACACTTTACTAATGTGACCCTATTTTATTGCAGTATTTAGAATATTGGGCATGTATATGTTGGAGTCAAACATTTCTGGGTTACACTAATCTGGAATGAAAAAAAATAAATATCGTTGTTAGTTTGGTTAATTAATGGCATATTCAAATGGTCTATAAAACTATTTTTGGTTTCTTTGTTGTTAAGGTTTTATTTGAACAATTCATTATTATTTCTGTGGGTTCGAGTCCTACCGGTGGCAGGAATTTTCTCATCTCAAGGCTCGTCGAGAAAATTCCTCGCTGCACCAGGGATGTAGGCGCTAATGGCGCAGAGGTCGGTGCGCCGTAAAAAAGTGATTTATTCAATTGATACAATTAAAATATAATGAATTAACTCTGTACTGGACACCCTGTATATATATATATATATATATATATATATATATATATATATATATATATACATATATATACAGGGTGTCCCAGCATATGTGTCCACCCTCTTTTCCTCCTAGAGTTGTTGGAATTTCGAAATGAAACTTGGTAGGTCATAGTTATGTTGCATGAGGTTTCTTTTGAAGGTTTAGTTGGCTTTGTAACATTCTCCAGTTTTTCTCTAGCGCATCTAACTCTTGAGATTCCAATGGCAGGAGGTATTTTTTATGACGAATTCTGGTAGGAAATTTAATTTTAAGACTAATTTATTCCGAGATATCTTTTGATCCGACGCACCGTTTGCACGTAAAACGCCAAAAACTAACAAATATCGCCCAATTTGTAGACACATTCCTATTTATCACTGAAACCAAGCCTTGTACGTAAAAACACCTCGATGCAAACGTTGTAGCCTATTAATTTTCCTTTCAGATGATACCAAGATCAAAGTTGAATATTTAACGGGATAATATGAATGAAAACATATGTTGGGTCGATTGATGAGATGGGTTTAATGATATAATAATTTCATATGGAAAGAGAAATTTATTCGGTTCTGTTTTATAATACTTTTTATATACTTTTAGTAAAGCCCCGTTTCCATTAATACAAAACTGCCCTGCGACATGTCGCGCGACATGTCGCCGCAACAAGTCGCAGAATGGAAACACTTTGCAACATGTCGCTGCGACAAAAAATGTCGCAGTCGACCGTGCGAGAATACATGTTGCAGAGACTCCTTCCTAAAGCTCCGTTTCCATTACTACAAATCTCCTTGCAACATGTCGCACGACATGTCGCCGCAACATGTCGCAGAATGGAAACACTTTGCAACAAGTCGCAGCACATGTCGCTGCGACAAAAATGTCGCACCGGCCGGCCGGTGCAACAAAACATGTCTCCGCGACTTTTTGCCTAGTAGCCCAGTTAAACGGCACTCAAAAAGGGGTCGAAGTGAAAAGTCCGTGTAATTGTTGTGATTAATTAATTCTATGTTGATGGACATTTTTCAAATCGTATTTTTTTTTAATTATTGCCGTTTTTAATTATGGAAAGGTTTTCTTTGATCTTCCTTTTTAACGTGTTCCTTTCTCTATTTAATATTTCAACGTCTGTATAATTAAAATTCTGTTTATTATTAATTGCGTGTTCCGTCAATATCGTCCTGTTCTCGTTTGTGTCTATACTTCTAGCATGTTGTACAACTCGTTTTTGCAATAGTTGTTCTGATTCCTCTATGTAGGATGAGTTGCAATCCTTACAACGAATTTTGTATATATTGTATTTATTGTGGCTGTCGGTTTAACATTGTCCTTAATATTGCTATAATTATTTTCAATTTCATTACGAAATTTCCAACCTATTTTGCCAACTTCTTTACATATTAGTTTCAATCTATTAGCTCTTAAAGGGTGGTAATGGAAAGTACTTCGTAAAATAATATTTGTTTAAAAGTAAAGTAATTTAGAGGATCGATAAATGTTTATTATTGTACAAAATTTGATTTTGGGATTTACAAAAAAATATTTTTTACATGTCGGGCAAAATAGAGAAAATAAAGAAGTTGAATATAAAAATATATATACATACACATACATAGATATATGTATATATATATATATATATATATATATATATATATATATATTATTTTTTTAATGTTTTACGGTACTATAATATTCTATTATTACTATAGCTATAATACCATATATTAAGTTTATAAATTTGTAATTATATACTAAAAACTGTAATTAGACAGTTCCTTAAACCTATATAGTTTCCATTCCATTAAGTTATGTTCCAATTTAAACTATTCTATGTTCCAATTTATAATATCACCTTCAGCGTTATAAATTCTGATCATTAATTACTGCCCATTTACTGTAATATTAATGCATGGTTCTATTTGTTGTTAGCACCTGATGATGGCACATTTCTGCTGAAAGGCCCAGTGCAAAATAAAAAATAAAAAGTGGGAAGACTGAATTTTGTTTCCCCTTCTGGGATATATATATTAATTCTTCTGAATATGACCCAATATATATTTTTTTCTTGTTCTTTTTTCTTTTATGGCAGAGGGTCGATAAAGCAGAACACCATTCGTTTTTATTCAACTACTTCATTCTCTCTATTTTGCCCGACTTGTTTCGTGCCAATATATATATATATATATATATATATATATATATATATATATGTGTGTGTGTGTGTGTGTGTGTGTGTTGGTATTCGTAGTGGTAATCTATAGAGGAAAATATACTTTAAACTACATCGGTCCATAAGAAGGGGTGGGGGGTACTCCGGACTTACATTGCCAATTCGCCACTACCAGCCGTAATTTTGGTTATATTTGAACAAAACTCAGTACTCGTAGTGGTAATCTAAAGAGAAATATTGGTTTTAACAATAAACCAAATTGGTTCATTAGGAGGGGGGGGGGGGTTACTCTGGACCCAAACTACTAATGTACTCATACGTGTGGTAATTTCTGCTGTTTTGTAACGAAACGTGTAATCTGATGAGGAATAAGTGTTGTAAACATAAACTAAATTACAATGTTTCTATAGGATTAGCCCGCTAGACGTAGGTTCGCAAAGCATCCGCTAGGAGCTCTTCCTACCACTAGCGGGACTGTATCCCATTCCTGCGTCAGATCAAAATGCAATAGAGCAGAACTATACATGTAATTGTTTTATTTATGTAGGTTATTTAAAGCATAATATTCAGGAATGCAGTCTACACTACCCAAAATCAGAGGAAATTGCTTAGTTATGCAGCTCCTGCGCGACGGATTTATTTTAATAGTATCATCTAAAGTTTGGACTACTTTTTCCTTGGCCCCTTTCGCGAGATTCTCACTTAAATCTTTTTTAAAAAATAAAGCACTTGTCACTGGACATTGTAATACACTCGAAAACTACGACAGTAGCAGTGAACGAACTGAGTAACTGAGAACCGTTAAGCGCTTAGGCATGAAGACTTGCGCTTGGCGCCTATCCCCACAAATCTGGAGACCCGGACTTCAATAAATACGCTAAACGTCCAGGCGCTGAAGATTAATTCATTCACTAAAAGAGTAAGTTGCATTAATTCATTTACTACTTTTGGCTTTTTTTATTTTTATTTTTATTTATTTTTTTTTTTTACAACAATTACAGTGTTCTCCCATCTTTCAACGCTCTTTTGCGTGGAAACGTCGCGATGTACGTAAATATGTTTGTGGCCATAAATTGTAGGCAATTGTGTCCTTTTTATTTTACTTCCGATTTAATTTTTGCGTAAATAACTTCCTTTGCACGTTACAAGCTGAAAACAACTAGAAAACATTATTTTTGGTGATTTCTCATATCTGCCGAGCACATTTTTGGCGGAAAACTTCTGATTTGTGTTCAGCACCCCCAAAAAACATAGAATAAGCCAATCAAAACAATTACACCAAAATTTTCTGCTTGAAACCACCGTTTGACTGGGCTATGTGGTAATGGAATCAGTCCGCATCTTGTGCCAGGAACACACGCATGCGCAAAAGACCGTTTACACATACAACCCTGTCTAGCGGAGTAGGGAATTATTCAATACATTTTTTATTCAATAATCATTCAAATAAAATTTTATTTAATAAGAATTTATTCGTTCAATAACTTATTCGTCTACTGATTTATTTTTATTCAACGAATAATGGGGTTGGCTCGTTATTCAATACATTTTTATTGAATAAGCATTTATTCAGTTATTCATTGACTGATTTTATTTTTTTTTAAATTTAATGAATAATTAATTATTTTGCATTCTTCATTCATTACTTTTATACATTTAAAATAATATGATTCATGTATTTATTTAAATTTTAACGTCCATTTATTGTTAACTACAAATTTTAGGACGGGTTATTTATTGGTTACTACCCTCTTCTAGCCAGGATAGGGCTGATGCCTTAAATAATATGGTTCATGTAACAACAAACTCACATTCTTTAAGTTCAAGAAACAATATCATTTGAATAAAGAATTTTCATTAAAAGTAAGAAAAAGATCAATGAACTTAGTATTTTTTTCAGAAAAAAGTGAAGAAAATCTCTTGTATTTAACAAAAAATTGCAGTCAAATAAATCAATTTCATTCAAAAAATTGTTTCACTCGAATAAATAACTGTATTCAATAAACATTTTCATCGTCATTCAATGAATAGGGACAGAATAATTAATGAAAAAGTATTCATTATTCAGAATGAACTAACAGAATTATATATTATTCATTCTTCTGAATGATTTTTGCTCTGATTGCTGTCTAGTGTCTACAGAACCTAACCTAAAACGTGTCTAATCTTTACATATTATTAACATATGTTAACCTCGTTCCTCCATCCAATACTTCTGCGACATGTCGCAGCGACTTTTTCCCTGCAACATGTCGCAGAGAGTGGCCCCTGCGACATGTCGCCGAGCCTTTGCAACAAAACTGTGCAACAAGTCGCAGCGACATGTCGCGCGACATGTCGCCGCGACTTGTCGTAATGGAAACGTACCTTAAGTAATAAGTACTTTTTTTTTATTGTTTATGACAGCTACTTTTTTTTCTGTTCATATCGATTTTCTGAATTGCTATTTTTAAAAATTTTTAGGGATATTTTTCATTCATAATATCCCGTTAAATATTCAATCTACAACTTTGATCTTGGTATCTTGGATAAATCACGTGTCTGTCTGTTTGTCCGTATGTCTGTTTGTTCCTTATACAAATCTACACCGTTTGACAGATTTTGACCAAACTTGGCACTCAGGTACGGGAAATCTCCTAGGCTTAATCAAAGTATTCAAATTTCAAAATTTGGTCAATAGGTCAAAAGTTTGGTTCATGATAAATTGGCTACACTGAAACATTCAGATTATGGTGGCCATTTTGAATCGACAGCCCTTTTGAACAATGTCTCATATTTATTTGTCGATGTTCTTGATAATTAGAATAACTCGAACTCATTTATGGCTTTACATCATTATATAATCATGTAATGCAGTTTATTTCAATTTTATATTAACAGTCACTGTCTAACTAAGGAGCGCTGGCCTTTCTTTGATAAGAGTTATCTACTCGCAGGCTGTGGTGCTGGCCTCTGTCTGCTGTGCCATGAATTGCTGTGGTGCTGGCCTGTGCCGGCTGCATTATGAATTTGACGTAACTGGGTACACAAGTAGATTTTGATACGGGGAGAGTCATAGGCAGAAAGTAGGTGTAGCGTGGCACACTGGGTAACAGCTAGTAATAGATACATGTAACAATAAGATTAAACCCAAAAAAGTTTTAACCTACAAAAATAAAGAGGATACAAAAAAAAAAAAAAAAAAAAAAGTAATGGAAAGTCCGTAAGAGTTTCTTTCCCGCCCATTATTATTTCCCAATATTACAGGGCCATTTTGGAAATAATAAAAAAAAATAAAAAAATGTAGGGCGCAGCAGTTGGGACTACGAATACAGCCCGCGGGAAGAGGGAAGCCAGTTTGCTTTTCTGGATATTGGTAAAAATCGGAAACCAATATTGCTTAGACCATTAGGAGAAAGGAATATGGAAGGGTACGTCTGTTCGTCTATAGAATTCTATTCTCCTCCAGCAATTTCTCACTAAGAAATCATTTTATTATTACAGACATTCATAGAAATAATGTTACATAAACTCAGCACCTTTCTCTGCTAGACAACCACTACAATAAAATAAAAAATTAATAAAAATAAGAATTTATTCCTCTAATAACATTACGTTCTGTCTTTAGTAGCCTTCCTGAATTCGCATCTATCTATTACCGTATTTGTTTCTTAACTGAGCAGGACAGGGAGCTAACATTTTCATGTTTACTAATCAGAATTTATACATATTCAAATCTCACACATAAAAAAGAAAAATTTGAACCACAAGAAATAAAAATCATGGGAGCCCAGCTACTGAAGATGTCCAACAATTTAGAAACGACAACAAAACAAGAAATATACTTCATGAGAAAACAAGAAATATGCCAATTTATAATTATTTCTATAAATGCTATTTATATTGTATTATTTATTTTTTCAAATGTTGTATTTTTTTACACGCGTTATAATTTAAACGACAAATTATATACTTAAGTATTGTTCGCATAATTATTTTCTGAGAACAACTAATGGACAATTTTCTAAATTCTCTATTTCTTATATATAAACTACATTTTTATTATAATTAAAATAGAAATATTTAAGTTTTTGGAATATATAAACTAGAAATATATAAAACTCTGTAGCCTTAGGCAGTGGCAATGTTCCTTAGAGTAAATTTCCCACTCCGTTCAATTACAAATTGATTTAATTTCTTTTAGGGAAATGTCAGTTTTAAATAGTTTTTATTAATTTTAACGGAGGGGGAGTTAAGAGACCCATAATCCCTACCAGAGCCCTTTATATATATATATATATATATATATATATATATATATATATATATATAGATATATATATATATATATAGATATATATAGATATATATATAATACAGGGTGTCTACTGCACGAAAAAGTCACGAAAATCACGAAAATGTCACGAAATGAAAAATAGGGCACGAAAATCACGAAAAAGTCACGAATTTGGAAACCATGTCACGAAATTTTTTTTATATAAAGATTTCCCATCAAAGAGCTAAATTCAGCGAAGTTTCTGGAATTAATCTTTGTCCACTAAAACTGTGTACAAACCGGTGGAGTGAAAACTAGTAGTATTAGCTAGGGCTCATGTGATGATACCTGCCTTAAAGTTATGTATAGAAAATGCTATTGATGATCCTCTAGTTGGTAGGAATTACATAGTTGTGCAGAACCATGTTCCGGCGGACGGATTCTGTTGGTTAACGAACTTGACCTTTCAAGTTAGACGTACGATTATTGTACGAAATTTCATCATAATCGGACCATTTTTGGGCCGGTGGGAGAGCGAACAGAGAAATATATATATATATATATATATATATATATATATATATATATATATATATATAAATTTCAACAACCGTCATATTCATGATCTATGAGATCTGAAACGTGAAATTTTCATTTTGCCATTTTCGGATTGCGTCATGATGCAAACCCCAAACGCGGGTTTCCTCCCTATGGAGGGAAATCTAATCTATCATCTATCATTTTAGCGCGGTTCCTCCCTCCCTTCAAAAGAAGGAAACCCGCTTAAGAGGCAATCCGGAAATGCCAACACGAAAATTTCATGTTTCTGATCTCATAGATCACTAATATAACGGTGGTTCATATATATATACATATATATATATATATATATATATATATATATATATAAATATATACAGGGTGTCCCCAAAATAAACGGCAAAACTTCGGGAATCGATGCAGGATGAAAATAGAAAGAAAAAAAGTCCTTTGGCATTTTTCTCGTTTTTCTCCGTTTTCAAGAAAAACGCAAAAAACTAAAACAAAATGGTGAATAGGCATGCTTTCATAATGCCTACATAAAAATCATTAAAAGTATATGTTTTATCTTTCTCACCCTCCGAGCCCAACCATCACCTCCTTTAATCTCCCTCCCCCGACCCCAAAATATAGGAGTGAGTATGTCTCAGATTTTTTGTGGAGTAATGAAATAATAGGTCTCCATTTGTTGACCCCTCGACTTGACGCTGAGTCTTTCCACACATTCCTCGATAATAAACTTTCGGTATTCTTGGAGGAAGTCCTTTTGTCACAAAGATTGGGAAGCTGGGTCTTAGTCTAGCCCACTACGGGAGGACCGTCCAAAATTGGTTGGACACTAACTATCCATGTTGTATAGGACCCGGTGGGCCGGTATCTTGGCCGGCTCGTTCTTCCGACCTCACGCTCTTGGATTTCTTCCCCCATGTGAAGAAATCCACATTAAAGATTTGGTCTAACATTAAAGATTGGCACAAGGGAGCACCTCATCCATCGCATCAGACCAATGCAGAAATGCCAACCAGTCTGTCAATGGATTGTTAGGAATTATTAGAAGAATAAATTATTATTTTATATTTATGTATGCGTCCAGTGTCAAATGTTAAATTGTTTTAAGAATTGAAAGTTTTTTTGTTTTGTGTTTTATGACTTTCCTTTGAAGGAAAGTAGCTATTTTTTTAATTATGTTGAACTTGCAGCTTTACATTCCGTCATTTAATTTTTTTGATCAAGAAGATTTTTTGTTGTTTTTTTGGGGGGGGGGGGGGAAGAGGTGGGAGGGTAGAGGGGTTAGAAAATAAAACATATACTTTTAATGATTTTTATATAGGCATTATGCAAGAATGCCTTTTCTCAATTGTGTTGTTTTTTTGCGTTTTTCTTGGGAACGAAGCAAAAACGAGAGAAATGCCAAAGGACTTTTTTTCTTTATTTTTTCATCCTGCATCGATTCCCGAAGTTTTGCCGTTTATTTTGGGGACACTCTGTTTATGTATTATATATACAGGGTGTCCCCAAAATAAACGGCAAAACTTCGTGATTTGATGCAGGATGAAAAAAGAAAGAAAAAAAGTCCTTTGGCATTTTTTTTTTTTCGTTTTTGGTTCTTTTCGGAGAAAAACGCAAAAAACGAAAACACAATTGTGAATAGGCATTCTTGCATAACGCCTATATAAGAATCATTAAAAGTATGTTTTCTTCCACATATTCCATATCTTCCACCCCCTCTACCCAGTTACCGCCCCCCAAAAACAGAACAACGAAAAATTTGCTTGGTCGAAAAAATTAAATTACAACAAGTAAAGTTGCTTGCTCGTTAAACTATTTAAAATAGCTACTTTTCTTCAGAGGAAAGTGCTAACACAGAACAGAAAAACTTTCAATTCTTATGAAAAATAAAGTTTCAATTCTTAAAACAGTTTAACATTTAACACTAGACGCATACATAATTAAAAAAAATAATAATTTCTTCTTCTAATAATTCCTGACAATCAATTAAAAAACTGTTCAAAGGATTGGCCCCTTGCAACAATATGTGTTTCACATCGTATATTGACAGACTGGATGGCATTTGTGCATTGCTCTGCTGTAATCTGTTTCTAGGCCTAGCTAAGGCGACCGATGGGGTGCTCCCTTGAGTCAATGTGCTGCTCCCTGTAGACCAAATCATTAATGTGTCTCCATGCGACGAAATTCAAGTACATGAGGTCGGAAGATCGAGCAACCAAGGTACCAACCCACCAAGTTCTATCCAACGCCATGGATAGTTAATGTCTAACCAATTTCAGACAGGGGTAAAGAAGGTGGTGGGGCTGGAAGAGTGAGTGGAGGGTGGAGAAGATAAAACATATACTTTTAATTATTTTTATAAAGGCATTAAGAATGAATGCCTATTCACAATTGTGTTTTAGGTTTTTGCATTTTTCTCGGAAAAGAAACAAAAACGAGAAAAATTCCAAAGGACTTTTTTTTTTTTTTTTTATCCTGTGTAGACTACCAAAGTTTTGCCGTTTATTTTGCGGACACCCGCAAACGTATATATGTGTGTATTTGTCTGTTCGCCCTCTGCCGTTCAAAAATGGTCCGATTTTGAAAATGCGGTTGCAGTTTCGTTGTACAAGACCAAGTGGTATTTAGCCGATGTTTTAACCGCCATATAGTGTCAATCTTTAAAATAATTTAAAACTGAAGGCGGTTTTGGACTATTTTTACCTATTTTTATATATAAAAACTTTTTAATTCATAATTGTAAAATTAAATCCAAACTTTACTATTGCAAATATTTTAAACACATTTCAATTTTACTATTTTAATTACAAAGCTTATTTTAAAAAAATTGTTTACTAAATAATGTCAAACTAAGGAATATGCAAATCGGAGCAATATAGGAACGAACATAATTTATCCATTGACGATATAATATAATCAAAAATGGTCTTATTCGATACTTTATTTAAGGCATTAAAGGCTATTCTATAAAGGGGTTAGAGTTGCGACATGCCGTACCGCTCGCAATCCAAGAGTAAAGTCCCGAATCTAAAAACGAGATTTTTTATGTGCATTTTATACAGTTTTATTAATTGTTTTAAATGTTTGTAAAATTGTGAGTTTATAGGTATCGCGGTAATCCGTTTAATTTACAAATAATTTTAAGCTAATACTTATGGCTTTCTCTTTTTAAGTGAAATTATTTTCTTTTTAATGGGCACGAAATTTTCATTTCAAGTCATGAAAATGTCACGAAAAAGTCACGAAATTGGCTTTCACGAAAGTAGTAGACACCATGTAATACCAACCAAGGTGAGGAATAACCCTTCAAAGCTCAAAAATATACATTAATTATATCATCTCAACGTTTCGGTCTATTCGTCCATCTTCAGGAGTGCTAAAATAGTATGTTAATTATTAGCACTCCTTTAGCACTCCTGAAGATGGACGAATAGTCCGAAACGTTGAGATGATATAATTAAAGTATATTTTTGAGCTTTGAAGGGTTTTCCCCACCTTGGTTGGTATTATAAATTAATACCCTTCACCTATTCATCAATCTATATATATATATATATATATATATATATATGTATATATATATATATATATATATATATATATATATTATGTTTAGGGTTCTTCGCTGGGGAGAATTATTGATGTTAATACGGCACTCTCCAGCGGTCGGTGTTTCTGGGTGATATTTCGCAGAAATCCCATCCTGCTTCATCAGACTGTTGTCCATGTTTTTTTATTTCTTTTCGACTTGTTTGTTTGTTATTTTATAATAACCTTTTCAATTTATTATTTTGACATATGGTGCTTTAAAGATGTAAAGTAATATATATATATTACTTTTTTTATACTAGACCTGCAATATATCGTTTAAAAACGTCCAATAAAGATAAAGAGCAATAAATTCTAATCTCCAACGACGAGCTGAATTAATAAATTAATTATTGAAACTTCCCTCTATACGGTTGCTAAAAGAATTTGAAATCACTCATAAATCTCTGAGTTTAACCGTACCGACTGTAGGGCGTTTTTGTTCCACAGTGGAAGCTATTATAACTCCAGCGGTATAATTAATGCAGGACTGGAGAAGGCTAGGAATTACCCCATCAATCGAGGTATCGATTCTATCCATCACTAGCTATCGATATATATATATATCTCACTGCTCCAATCTCGATCAACAAACAGTTCCACTTCCAGGCCAATTCATACATCAATGCCACTATAATTTATAGCCCTATTTTTAATTTTGCTAGTTTCGCCTCTAGTAATTCTTACTAGAAATTTACGAAGACAAATTTTAATATTAAAAGTGTTTTTCTCACCCATACAATCCAGTAAGACAAATATCTATCTTTATATAAGAGTATGGAAATGAATTATAATAATTTTCTGTCATTCTAATTACACTACTAAATTCCGTCACGCAGGAGCTCTATTACTAAGAATATTCTTCAGAAAGGTAGTTTTGTATGCTTCATTCCTGTATAATTTTCTTAGAATAAACTATATAAATTTAAAAAAAAAAAAAAAAAAAGTGAATAGTTTTAGTCTTTATATTTGTAATGAACACCTGACTCAATTATTATTATTATTATTTTTTTTTTGGAGGCCCGTTGGCAGTAAGGCCTGAGCATTTGATAAGGTCGTAGGTTCGATTCCCACTAGGGGTTTTGGCTTCTCTTTAGAAAAAAGAAAAGGCATGAGCTAGAAAAGGGTAGTAACCTATAGATAACACGTCCTAAAATTATGTGTCAATAACAAATCGACGTTAAAATTTAAATAATGTTTTTTTGTCCGGAGTACAAAACACGTTCCTCATTGATGGGGGGCATCTTGTTTGACGAGTTTTGTAGCACGGAAGTATAAATAACGGCCGTTTCGGATAAATTAATAATTTCGTTCCAGAGTAAACTCCACCACCTAATGGATCGATTTAGTTTATTTTTACGCTGTATATCTTTCTGCTAAAGAGGATGCAATACAGGTCAAAAACTTCCACTTTTTTATTCCTTTTATTCAACAGAACGTTTTCGAGGGCACAACCTCATCCTCAGTGTCCTGTTAACACCCATCGACAATGGGAAAATTACAATAAAATAATTTAAATCACATTAGATAAGTCAAGTAACACAATAAGAGAAATTTAGTGCTAAAAAAGGCATAATGGAATACCAGGTTCTGGAGAAATTGTGAGGGAAGTGACAATTTTCATTTATCCTAAACTGCCCTAAATTGATTATCTTTTTCGAGAGCAAATTTTCTATAATAAATATCGTAAAAGAAATCTTTTATTTTGTATAGTAATAATAATGTATATAATAATAAAATGGGTGCTAATGACCTTGGAAGTAGAAGCACCTATAATTAATAAAAAAATAATAAAAATGTTTCAACCATTATTATATGCACTCTTGAATTCACCTGATATTTTGTAGTTTAATTCATTAAAAATGAAGCCAAAATTACTATTTCCATTTAATCTAATACCACAGCAAAATTCCTGAACTGCTGCCTGGTCTCGTCGATAATCGTGACCCAGGAACTGTTGCAGTTGAACCCGCATGGAATATTCATGACGGACATATAGCCTCTAGTCGGAGTAATTCCGGACAGGCCTTCACACAATTCCATACTCAGCTTTGGATGCACAATATCGATTTAGCGAGATGCCTTTTGGTCTAGACGCCTGCCCTGACCCAGAAATGCACTGGGGGTTATATTTTTCTCCGACTATTATCGTAAAGAGAAGTTGGATAATAAAACACAGGTCTCAATTCATTTCTTTGAAAAACAAATTATATATCTGTTGAAAATAAAACTTGCGTAACTTAATTGAGCACTATCAGTTGAATATAAAGGGATGAATTATTGTTTTTATTTTTTTTAATGTGTTGTCAATCACTATGAGGTCACAAAACACACGATTATAGGTGTATATTTGTATAAAATAATTTTAATGGTGTCGCGCGAAGTTAAGAAGAGGATGTGAGGGGAAAGGAGTTAATGATTTTATTTTGAAAGTTTTTATTTATTTATATTATTTTTTTTGTTATTATTTTTTTTCCCTATGATATTTAATGATTTGATATAAATATTTATTCTATGATATTTACTAAGACTTTCATTATTTAGAGTTTTATATATGCACATATATACATACATATTAATACACACACTCTCTCTCTCTCTCACACACACGTACACATGCACACACACACACACACACACACACACACACACACACACACACACACACAACTGTTTTCTTTTAAGAGCTTTAAAATAGGTGATTTTCTCTCTTATCCCTAGACGATGCAAGGAAATTTTATGAACATTTGGTTTAAAAAGGGGAAAATAAAAGAAAATTATAAAACTAATATCAAAACCAGGATGGTTGTAACAATAATTTCAAATGGAGAGATTTTTTTTCTTGGAATTCATCTACTGAAAAAAACCGGTTAAAATGGAGGTCCAGTAAAAAATTAAAGTATTCACTTCCTTTAAGACAAATGTTATTAAGTGCGCTAAGCGTTTACTGTGTCTCTGCTAGCATCCTCAGAGTTATAATTTATTTAGCTTCACTGCTGCAGGAATTAATGAGACAGATCTTAGCCGTGAAGGATAACACCTTAGAGCTCTGATGATTGTAAGAAAAGCTGCTGAAAGCGTTTAGCGCTGGTAATAAAATGTCTTGTAAAGGAAGTGACTTCTTTCATTCTTACTACAAAACATTTAATTTAAATGATTTCATAAGAAGGCTTGTGAATTTTGTAATCTTTCGAATCTTCGCACAAGAAGGAAAGCATTCCACCTCGAGTGGCATATCTTTGGCTAAATCTTTCCTGGACTGGCCGTGTTTACTCAAGAAAATGGAAAAGTTCGCTCTGAGTGTTTGAGCTCTCAGGTTGTCAGGGATAATATTGTAGGAGTCATTCCTTTCAACTTTCTTTTACAGATAGTTATTTTGATACTTTTCATATTTTGGAGAAATCAAGCCTAGTTATTTAGGATTGAAATTTATTTACATGAATTTTAGTATTATTAAAAAAAATATAACCCTTTAAAAACTTAACTCTAAATCCAAAAGGAGCTAAATTTTATGTCACTCAAATAACTTGACAGGACTAAGAATGTAGAGAACCAATTAAGGACAGGCAAGTCTTCAGTTTAGAACAGAAGATCATAGCGTGAAGAAGTAGTAGTAGCAAAACTAAGCATTGACCAGAACCGCTTTTCACCCATTTTCTTATGATTATTAAGAAAAAATGTGCCAATGACACATGTAACACAGACCTCACAATCAAAAATATACCTACTTGAAAGAACTCTTTTGAGATGACAGCTACCAAATTGACGAAACACTCGAACACTTAAAGAAAGCAAACATTTACAATAGCTAACACCAAATATATATAGGCCAAATCGATGAATATATAAAAATAAGGCGTTTGTCTGTTTGTTCCATATGAAAATTCAGACCGTTTGACCGATTTTGACCGAACTTGGTACACAGATAGTTCTTGGTACAGGGAGTGTCATAGGCTAGGTCAAAATCGTCCATCAGGTCTCTCTTTTCCAGTTTGTTTCTTTTACAAATTTGCACTGTTTAACCGAGTTTGACCAATCTTGGCACACAGGTAGGTCTTGAGGCGTAGATTGTAAAAAGCTAGGTCATAATCGTCTAGGAATCACAATTTGCGTTATTAGATTTTAATATTACTTATTTGTTTTCTAATTTATTTTTGCTTTTCTAGATGCAGAAATTAGGCGTAGCATGGCACGCCAGGTAACAGCTAATTTATTATAAAAAAAAGGCCAACTCGCGCGTCATCTTAGCGCGTTTCTGTTCTTATCTCTGGCTTTATTGGAAAGCTTAGCATAAAAACAGTTTTGTGTTAATCTTTCGTAAAAAATGTAAACACATGCAACAATGTAAAATTTACTAGAAAAACAACTGGAAACTGACGTTATCCTGAGCAGAAAATACTCTCTTTAAGCAAGGATTTCTCCGAATGAGATTCCTCTATCAAAAATCGCATGAGATCCGTATTTTTTGGACACGGATAATTGTGAAATCCGATAATATATCCCATAAGATTAATAATATATTATTTTTTATATTTTATCAATTTGTTTGGGGTTTAATTCTGATTTTCTGTCGTGCTTTCAATGCAAAGGGAGACTGCACGGAGGAGTATTAAAGAGTCCTAAATGAAACGAAAACGAAGCTTCCCCCTCGGTCTCCCCAGAAGTAATCGAGGAGCGACTAGGCCTTCTCGATAACGGTTCGATGGACGAGTCTCATTAAATCCTCCTTTCTGAATAATCACTACACTTAATCCACCAGCACTCCCTTCGGCTTCTGGATCTTTCAGCGGTACTTTCAACCCCCCCTCTGAAATATAACCTCAGGGGCTGAGGTTCAATCAGATCTGATTGGTTATCTTATTTTTCATACAAGTTTTCTCTCTCCTCCTCACCCTCTCAGTCTCTCTCTCTCTCTCTCTCTCTCTCTCACTCTGTCCTGAAGCTCTGAAATTATAAGTGGTGTTATAAGAAAGTGGGGATACCAAAGAAGATTTTGTCACAGGAAAGTCTTGGGAAAATAAAGCCTTTCTCTCTCTCGCGATAGGAAAGGAAAGATAAATGAGCGGAACTAGAAAAATACGGCATATAATATAGGCGAGTTGCGGAGCCTGCTCTGTGAACGTCATGTGTCACTTAGAAGTTCCAACGCCTACGAAGTAAGCTAACCACAAATTGTAGCTCTTCATTGTACTTTCTTTATGCTACTTTGAATACTATATCGTTTATTTTTTGCCGCTCTTCCATTTATTCTCGAATGATATATAGACACCAGTTTATGTAACCACCATACACCCAATACTCAATCGTTCAATCATCAGCAAAGTAAAAGTTTAGGACTGGTCAGGTACCTTAGCAAAATTTACGCCAACAGGCGTTAATTAAGTAGTACAGAATCATGTATTAACATAACTCTGGAAGCAAATTATTTACAAAATTAATAATTGAATAGTTCTCATAAGAAATATAAATGAGTAGAACTATTCACGTTTTTATTTTATTTATATAGGTTATTTACAGAAAATTATTCAGTAATGTAGTCTACACTACAAAAATTCTGAGGAAAGTGCTAAGTTATGCAGCTCCTGCGTGACGGACATTTTTTCTTCTGTTCTTTAACGATCCTCTTGATATTATCAATATCTGACCATTTCCCACAATTGTTCTCAATATTCTTGAGATAAACATATATTTAACGTATATTGACTGACTATAAATTAATACGTGATTCGGATTATCCAAATGAAATTTACAATGTTTTTTTAAAAACTACCTGCACCATGGATGTCGGTGTGCCGTTAGAAGGAAAAAAAACTACTTCCTTTAATTTGAAAATATAGCAATTATTTCTTGAAACTGTAATATTTATTACATTTTATTTATACTGGTGATTAATTGTAACAATTCGTTTTCTACCATTATCCGAGGCTCAAGTGTAGTAAAATATCATCCTTCCTTGCAAAAATAATTTTATCGAGAAATACATTGAATTGTTAACTTTTAATAATCAATTATTTTAAAGAATTATTTAAATAAAAAGAAAAATGAATCTGAAACTCCACTATTCATCTATCTCCTGTTATCTGAGACATGTTAAGCTTCTATCCGGCCTCGTGAAATAAAGGCTGGTGGGTGGGCTCAATCAATTCGGCCTGATTGGCTGATTTACCAAAGCAGTAAATCCCTCCCCTTCAATCAATCTATTATCTTCCTCCTCTCTCTTTTCCCGTTTACTCTACCGTCCTGTTCGCTCCGCATATATAAGGCTTGAGATGGCATGGTCATGCACATCAAACATCAATCACTCTTGCCTTAAAATGAATTGATTTTCTACGTAAAAGATGAATAATCAAAAACGTTTTAAATTCGCCAATGCACTCCACAGGGGAACGAAAAAAAACATAAATCACTGATTAAAAAAATTAATTACAATCCCTCAAGTCGAATTCCGACCTAAACCAACTTTCGGGGTTTACACATATTGGATGAAAAAATTACACAGATACTGCGTTAATTTTCGGATTCCACAGCAAGGTAACCACTAACAAGTTATAGTCCGAGAGCTGGCAACGCACTTTTCATGAAGTGTTTTAGACACCTTGAAATTTTGCTATAATATACCTCTTAGGTAGATAAGAAGGTAAATATGTGTTTCCTGGACATACCTTGGTGCACCAGGTACTGCGCATAGGGGAAACGTGCAAAAAAATATTTCCGAAAAATAGAGTTTTATTCAGAAGCCAACAATCTTTAATGTAAAATTAAAACAATTTTACAATGATTAATAAATATGGCAGGCACCTTTAAGAGGTATTACACGTAAAAAAAAACTTAATTGTTTTTAAGGTAGGGATTGTCGGGGTTCGGTCACTGCTATTTTATAAAACTACATTTTATCATAAAAATGGTTTTATTGTGCCGACGCTTAAACTTCAAGCCTTCATCAGGGCTGTAAAAAAAAGTAGGACGGATGTAATACTGAAATATATATATATATATATATATATATATATATATATATATATATATGCCTACATACACAAATACACATACATATATACATACATATATTTATGGAAAAAGACAAAACATAAAATTAATATGTATGTGTATTTGTGTATGTAGGCATATATATATATATATATATATATATATATATATATATATATATATATATATATGTATATTTCAGTATTACATCCGTCCTACTTGTTTTTTACAGCCCTGATGAAGGCTTGAAGTTTAAGCGTCGGCACAATAAAACCATTTTTATGATAAAATGTAGTTTTATTAAGTAGCAGTGACCGAACCCCGACAATCCCTACCTTGCATCATCTACGGTCAACGATCTCCTCTCAATTAATTGTTTTTATTCTCATATTAAATGAGAGGTTTATTCGCACTGCCATTTAAACCGGAACAGCTGTACAAGATCATATGAGCAAGAACCAATGAGAGCGCAGAGAATAACCACAACTGCGCGGTGCTGTCATTCAGTCTTACGGTAAGGCGCAGTGTATAGCAGTCTATCATATTCAACATTTATTTTTATTTCACTCGTAGGCTTCCACAGTCCGAGTCATTACAAATATTATAGTCTTCTGGTATTGACCCTGTCACAAACTTCTTTGCCGACGTTTCGCTAGTCATACTGCCAGCTTCCTCAGGGCTTAGTCTGAGAATGAGGATGTTCTTCCAGTTGTCCTGTATAAATACTTGTCTTTGTATTCATCTGCGGGCGTAATCTGCTCCTCCATGTCTCTGATTGGTTGGTCCCTGTCTTGCTTGACCCTGGTTGGTGGGTTCCATCTGGACCGTTGATAGGTTGAATTTTGTTTCTTCTTTTTTCCTTAGGTTTAATCACCGGATGCCATAATTTGCTAAGCTTATACCCATCTTCTTTGTTAACATTTTCCGGGCATCGCACTATTTCTATGGCTTCCCTAATGATCCGTTCTTGGTAGTTTTCTATTTTCGCCAGAATACTTATTTTGTCGAACTGGATTGCATGATTTGTGTTGTAAAAATGTTCTGCTACCGCCGATTTTTCAGTATTGCCATTCTTAACCGTCTTCACATGTTCTGAGATTCTTGTACATATCAATCTTCCTATTTGTCTTATGTATTCTTTTCCGCAGGAGCATGGGATACTATAGACACCTGGTGATCTTAGCTTCAAATTATCCTTGGGGTTGTTTATTATTTGACTTATCTTGCAGACAGTGGTGTAAACTGTTTTGATGTTATATTTCTTCAGAATCTTCGTAATCTTCTCTGTAGTTCCTTTCACGTAGGGGAGGATTACTTTTTTCCCGTTTTGTCCCGTTTGGTCTTCGTGTACTCCCTTTTTCGTTGACTTCACATTTCTTTTAGCTTTGGATGTGTGTCTCTTTATAACCTCGTCCGTGTGCCCGTTTTTTCTTAATGCTGATTTCAGGTGTCTTTCTTCTTTCCTGAGAAGTTTTGGTTGGGAAATCCTGATAGCTCTGGTCATAAGGGTAGTAATCAAGGTGTTCTTCTGGGCAGGGTGGTGATGAGAAGCTGCATTTAGGTATCTATCTGTGTGAGTCGGTTTTCTATAAACTGAATGTTCTAGACGGTCTCCAATCTTCTCTACTTTTACATCAAGGAACGGCAATACCCCGTCTTCTTCAATTTCCATGGTGAACTTTATGTTGCCGTGCATCTTGTTAATGTGTTCGAAAAAATGTTCTAATTTCTTCTTCCCATGATGAAACGTTGCATGAAACGACCCTTTGGATGAAACGTTGCAGCTAATGAAGAGGTTTTGAACGACGAAGAAATGAAATTGGCGCAACTCTGTTTAAAATCAACCTACTTCTAGTTTATTAACAAATATTATAAACAGGTAGAAGAACATTTTTTCGAACAATAGCAATATTGTTTTGCACCTTTCCCCTATGCGCAGTGCCTGGTGTTCCAAGGTATGTCCAGGAAACACATATTTACCTTCTCATCTACCTAAGAGGTACAAGTTGGAAAAATTTCAGGGTGCATAAAACACTTCATGAAAAGTGCGTAGGGTGCATAAAACACTTCATGAAAAGTGCGTTTCTATTTTGAAAAAGCTCTCGGTCTATACCGTTTTATAAAATTTTCATTAGTTTTCCTACATTTACAAACCTATAAAAAGAGGTTCGTTCACAAACTATGTTCCGGTTTATGTTGATATATATATATATATATATATATATATATATTGTTTTAAATTTCTTCGCTGGGGTTCATATAAATCGTTTGTGAGACGGCTTCTCTCTCCAGCGGTGTTGCTCCTCTCCATGTCGCAATATTTCGTCGGTTTCCTTTCCGACGTCATGAGGCTGCTTCCTTCGTCCTTGGTGGTTACTAAGGGAATGAATTCCTTCATTCCTTCACGAAGTCGGAGAGGAAACGGACGAAATATTGCGACATGGAGAGGAGCAACACCGCTGGAGAGAGAAGCCATCTCAAAAACCATTCATGTATATATATATATATATATATATATATATATACACATATATATACATACATACATACACACACACAAATTTGAACCACCGTTATGTTTGTGACCTATGGGATCTGGAACGTCAAAGTTTCTAGTCTGCACTTCCAAATTGCCTTATGAGGTCAACCTCATAAGCGGGTTTCTCTCCTTTGGAGGAATGGAGGAACCACTCTAAACGAAAACTTATGAGTAAGAGTAGATTAATACAGAATAAGAGTTCACTAAAATAAGAGACAATGAAAACTTCACGTATAAAAAAAAAATATGATATGTACAATTACAAAGGTCAAAAAAAAAAAAGGAAAGAAAAGTGGTTTGGGCTGGGTATCGGACACATTTTTTCTGACGTACTTTTTACCGCTGAACACGAATATGAAGTCACAATTGGGGTTAATCAGCAAAAAACGGAAAAAAAATAAAAAAAAAAAAAATCGATAAAAATCAAAACCTTATAGTTTTATTTGGATGATGATGATGACATTATTATTGTTTCTGGCGTTTCCTGACAAACGTTCATATCGAAACACTCTTCATGCAAAGTCGCAAGTCGATCTGTGAGTTTCTTTGTATTTTTTATCCCGACGTATTTTGCACAAACATAGCAAAAGTGATTGGGATTTTTAGAACATTCGTGAGAACTTGAAGTTCCGGTGGTTGAGTATTAGAAGAAGCATTACAATCCATAAAAATAAATAAACCCCGCACGGTAGAATACCTGGCCCGATCGCAGGTGAGTCAGCCGCCCAAGGGGTGATAACCCTCATACCTCCCCAGGCCTAAGTATGAGGGCTTTCCAACTTTGACGAGGACAATGTCAACTCGTCGTCGGACACTCTACGGCATCATTCTCATATTCTAGCGCTTCCCTGCAAAAGAGCGTGCCGTCGCTGGCTTCAAAACCACGAAATGTTGACTAGCGAATCATTCTACACATCCCGTTGAAGGGCAGTTGTCATCGTAGCCAAAACACTCTGTGGTAGCAGGATTTTGCCGATAAATGTACCGATTCAATGTCCTGATGTTTTATTCCTTATCGAAGACAAGTTATCTCCTATAAAAAACATAAATAAAATGCAATAAGCAACAAACAAATAATATTTGCAAATCACGGGAGTGGACAGTACCTACAGAAACTGCAAATTAATTTTTACTTAGTTAAAAAAAACATTAAATCTTTATTTTTATCGTTTTTTTTCATTTTTCTCCGTTTTTGGCTGATTAACCCTCAATTATGACTTCAGATTCGTGTTCAGCGGTAAAAAATACGTCAGAAAAAATGTGTCCGATACCCCGCACAAACCACTTTTTTTTTGTGGACCTGTGAAATCGTTCTAATCTTCTAACGTTTAGTTGTTTCTCAGTGAATGCTATGCCAAATCATAAGTGGCGCTGGTTTTAGAAATTATGCAGACTATTGGGAGAAAAAGGATGCCTCGATGAAAAAATAGTTAGCTCTCTGTAATTGTTAACTAGCTATTATTATTCACGGAGAGAGTAAATTATATGTTAACAAAATAATTAAAGTATGGAAATGTGTGGAAAGACGCGGCAAGGTTTTCCTCGTTGAAAGTATTATGAAAATCAAAATTAAAAAAAATATATATATATTTATTTGGACTGTAGAAATTAGTTCATGGGAGAATAAAGATACATTATGAATAAATAAAGTTCTTGAATAGCTATCTATTGTTCGGAAATTAAGGATTGAATTGTAAAATTAGATTTGTCTTTCCGTGTTATTTGTTTATTACCGGTTTATCACTTATTCAAGATAATCCTAAATCCGCGTCTTGATTAAAAGTGTTTATGAAGAATAGATATATATTTATTTAAATCCTCTTTCCGTTTGTTGGCTTCATTATTCATTGTCTCTTTTATAATCTTATAATCCTTAGGAAATTCTGCTTTATTTTCTGCTTTTTATTAAGTCTATCATACGGATTTGATTCTTGTGTGAATTATTTTAACATTGTTTCCTTATATATATATATATATTGCAAGGGGTACCTAAAAAATGGCCAATCTTCAGGAATTGGCAATGGATGAAAGAGAATGAAAAAGAGTATTTTTGCTTTGCTTTCAACTAAAACACATAAAACTATAATTAATTATGAAAAGGCAGTCTTTCATGAGGCATATATTGAAATCTTTAAAACCATATGTACTTGCTCCCCCCCCCAGCTGTACATAGCGTCAGTTCATTTTTTAACCATGAAGAATTTATGTTTTTTTTTTGTAAGGGGGAGAGGTGGGTGGTTAGAGGGGTGGGCTAAAACATAAACGATTTTTTTGTAGGCCTTATGAAAATCTGCTTTTTCATAATTGAATCGATCCATGCAAAAAGAACTTCAGTCAATTTTTCCCAATTTGAGTTCGGATAATATTTTCGTTAGTATGAGTGATGAATTCTTTGTTAAATATTAAAAGGACTTCAATCCAATACATAGTTGCCATAGAAACATAGTCATAATTTTATTATTCCATGCAGAAAGGGTTTCAGCCTAGTTTCCCCAAAACTACTGGTTTTGGACTGAAGCTCTTTTTGCGTGGATCGATTCAATTGTTATTTTGTTCTTGTGTTTTTCTCGGAAACGAAGCAAAAACGAGATATATGACTTTTTTTTTGTTATTTTATCCTGCGTAGATTCCCGAAGGGTGTCACCCTTTATATATATATATATATTAAAAAAATATTCTTCTGCAGAAACCTTTCCGTAACAGGTTCCAAAGTACTACGAATGAGCGTCACCCTCAACTCTCTGTTTAGGTGGTACTGAGTCCAGTTTGGGGGAAAAAATATACATTACTATGATCATAGTATACATTACTATGATCAGGTAAATTGTTTACGTAGATAGGTGTCGCCCAGGTAATTCGTTTGTCAAGAATCCAACGTTTACGTGTAAGTATTTTTTAAAGAATATTCGTGATTATGTTGAGGTTGTGTCTAATTTTCTTCGCTGTTTTCTTTATTAATTTTATAGTTTTTATATCGTATCAGAGCTAGTGTTAAGTTGTTTATTGATGATGTTTTCGTTGTAATGTCGTTTTTAGTGTATGTCCATGTTCTCTGCTGTGTAAATACATTCGTATTTTCCGTTCTCGAAACTTAGTTCTGTTATGGTCGAATTAAGGATTACGGCTTCCATTGTGGCCAAGTGGTGCATAGTGGAATGTTCTGTTCGAAAGCCGCATTGGTGAGGGGATAAATGGTTTCCATTCTCTAGTTAGTTCCATTCTCTAGTAGGCATATGATACAGTATGGAGACGACTCATTTTCTCCCAGTTAAACGAGTGGGGTGTTCAGGGAAATATCATCATGTTCTTGGACAGGTATCTAACTCAGCGAACATTCAGGGTGAAGATAGGTACATATTTATCTGACAAGTTCCCACAAGAAAATGGAGTGCCTCAGGGAGGTGTATTGAGCACATCGTTGTTCAAAATTGCTGTGAATTCTATCATAAAATGTATCCCCAGGGAAGTTTCTTACTGTATGTAAGCTGATGACCTTCTCCTTTACATTCCATACAAGAAACTGAATACTGCACAAACTTACATACAAAACACAATTACCAACCTCGAAAACTGGTGCTCTAATCCTGGTTTCAAATTTTCCCGGGACAAATCGTCCTATATCATTTTCTCCAGAAAGAGACTAAGAGAAACCGTCTTACTACGTTTAAATAACATGACTATTAACAAGACAGACACTTTAACATTTCTGGGCCTCACGCTTGACCGACGACTATCATGGGTTCCCCATCTAAAAGAACTCCTTAACAAATGCAAGAAAAGCTTGAATTTGCTGAGGATTCTAAGTACCACAAAGTGGGGAGCTGACAGATCATTAATGCTAACATTTTACCGAGCCTATACCAGATCTCTGCTGGATTATGGCTGTATAGTATATTCATCTGCCAGCCCAAGCACTTTAAAGTTACTCAACACAATACATCATACATGACTGAGAATAGCGACTGGGGCCTTTAGATCAAGTCCCGCTGATAGCATTTGTGTAGAACCAGGAGAACCTCCACTGGAGTATAGACGGAGGTACTTGGGTATAAATTTTCTCTTAAAATCAAAAACCTTAAATACAGCCTGTACAAAATACTTTATGGACAGTTCTCTGATAAACAAATACATACAAAAAAATCCAAAACAGAAGCCACTACACACACCTACATACACAAACACACCGTTAACATTCCCTCCTTGGAGCGTAAAGAACTACAAAATTGACTTAACACTAGCACAATTAAAAAAAAAACAAAAAAAAGCATCCACTATCCAACAAAATTTACAAAACCATATTTACCTCACTTTTGGTTGACAAACATAACCATACCCACATCTACACAGACGGATCACTGACAAGACACCATCTGGAACTGCAGCAGCAGCCATTAACGAAAACCAAACACATTCAATCAAATTACATGACAACACAAGTATTTACACAGCCGAATGACACGCCATACACTTAGCCCTTACAAAACTACTTAACACTGAAAACACAAATATTCTCCTATGTACAGACTCATTCTCCTATGTACAGACAATATTTAAAACACATAAACATTTATCACAGAATCTGAAGAAACGGTCATTAATGGAAAACCATAACATGTAGCATCCTCCTTGACCTAATAAGTAATTAAATAATTGTAGTTAGTTTCAGTGATAAGTAATGTAAATAAACTAACTATAATTCAAATAGTAAGGATCTAAATAATGTTTAGCACTTAATTCTTAATAGAAACCTACTAACTTTTGTCGTATTTAGTACTATAAGTTACTGATAATTGTGAACATATAAATTTGTATTTTTTACTGTATCTTAAAAAAAAGAGCAAGTCGCCGTCATTGCGAAGCTCGTAAAATAAATAAATGTTATTGTCGAAAGTTAGTGATTTTTTTATGGTGTATATAACAGCATAATTTGAAAGATGAAGTAAACTCTTTTCTGGTCCATGCCATACATAGATAAGTAAGTTTGTACTCGAACATCTTGAAAATAATTCCTTTATTAAACCACATATTATTATGTCATAACGGCAATCCAGGATTATCTAGGATATTGATTTGTATTTAAATTTCTAAAGTTTCCCCCAGAAAATTCTGCAAATATCAGTCGTAATTTAATTTAGGGTAAATTTTATGAAACAGGGATTTTGAATCGTTATAACTGATTTATAATGAATATTTTGGAGGAAACCATACATTACTAATTTATTAAATTAAAATATATATACAAAAAAATCAACTAGAGTAAAAAGTAATTTGGCAGAAAATAAGATGCAGAAAAAACTTTTTGTTTTAAAGAGATTGAATAAAGTAGAGAAAAAGAGAGTGAAGAGAGAGATAGGAAAAAATGAGAGAGGGAGAGGGAGGGAGGTCAAAATAAAAGCGTCCTTATTAGTTCCACCGTAAAAAGCACTTACACTCTTCATGGAAAAAGTTTGAAAAAGTTTATTATTATTTTTTTCTCTGAACGTCATTGTAAACGAGTCTGCTCTAAGTCAATAGAATATGTGTTTCTTCGTTGCCTTGTTAGTGGAGAGCATCCAGCCATTTGTTGATTAAGTGTTTTAGTTTCTTCTTGATTATGTGTATATACGTTGAATGTATAAACATTGAATTTTTTTAAATTGTTTATCACCTTCCAATAGGCAGTGTTGGGCAAAAAGTATTCAGAATAAGGAATAATGATTAATGAATAAATGTATTATTTCATTCATGAATGAAGAATAATTACTTTTATTCGTTATTCGTTATTCTGTGAATCAAGTTTATGTTTTATTCACAAATTATTCGAATGATAAATCAGAATAAACATGTTTTAGTGAATAATGGTAGATTTATTATAATGTTGGCAGCCAGAAATATGTATATATATATATGTGTGTTTGAGTAGGATTATTCAGTAGACCAACTAGAAATAAATAATAACGAATGATAATGAATGATGAATAACGAATAATGAATAACGAATAATTCTGTGTATAATTCATGATGTACTGTGTGAATAAGATAATTCAGTGAATTATTCATCATTCACTAATAATTTATTCGAATGATCATTCGAATAATGCCCAACACACATAGGTAATGTGTTTATTTCATAGATGGAATGAAATCCAAGCTGAAGCCTTTTAATGACAACTCAATTTTAATTTTCCATTGAATTTAAAGGAACAACCCCTCTGCCAGGTAGAGAATAATAATTCTTCGAATAGTAGAAGACTTGCTCTAGCGGTCATTAGAGCTCAGAATATGTATTAGAGCTCATGGTCACCACTTTGAACATCTTTTGTCAAATTTAATTTAATAAAGCGATATTTTAAAATTAATAATTTTCCTCGGTGTCTTTCATTAATAAATCCCTCAGTTATGAAATCAATACTTGTAAGTTAATTTTAAGTAATGAAGTAAATTTTAGCACTTTTGTAATTAAGAAAAAAAAATCTTGTCTCAACCTCTTTACCTAGCAGAGGGGTCGTTTCTCTGAAGTTAATGGGATTTGAAGGACATTGTTGCTAAACAATTAAAAAAATGGTTACAAGGTGGGGCTAATGACCCTAGCAGTCGAAGCACCTTAATAAAAAAAAACAAGGTTTAGGAAATAGGAATTTATTTGGTATTAAATGCTGGAAATACAGCTTGTTATACAATTTCGGAATCTCGATGAAATAGGCATGTTTTTCCTTCATTTGGTTTTCCAGCCTGAAGGACTTTGTGTTTGAGTTTTTAGCCACTAGGCAAACAGTACACTATTTCAAAATTGACATAGTTTTTGATACCACCGGTAATCATAATATATAATAACGATAATATCATTCTAGGACATCACTATTACATAAGGAAAATGTTTACCGGTATAATTTACTTTTATGGTCCCGTAATCGCGGAACTCTGCTTGTGGTATAGTTGGCGAAGTGTTTTGATGTATGAACGCACGGAGTTATGAGTAAAAGCCACGGCCTTTCTGGAGACAATTAATGGATAAATGCCCCCGACAATGGTTTGTGTGCTTTGGAGAGCCAGGTTCGGGGAAGAGGAGGGGGGGGGTATAAATTTCGTCGGGTAGACCAGCCGACGTAAACAAAGCTGCGGCTAGAACGGACTCCCACCTGCTCCTTCCAACCAATAGCTGCTAACCACCATAAAACAAACTCCATACCAAAGTTTACTTTGTGCATATGATGATTATTGGCAAATCTGTCGTCAAGTTTATTTTATTTGGTAAATAATATTTTGATGTCTATGAGATAGTGATGGGCGTTTCCTGAATATGAATCAATCTTTTGAATCAATTTGAATCGAAATGAAAAGATCGATCCATAAAAAACGTTCAGATCGATCATTTAGGCTCACCAGATCAATCTAGGATATGGATCGATTTCACGAAATGCGTTCACCATTTCGATTCGAATCAATTCACATACGAGAATCGTCCATCACTACTTAAAATCAACCTGCAGCATAATTAGTTTCTATCTTATTACCTGCGGAATGTTACTCCAACTTTCTTCGTTGTGGTCTTGTACAATTGGAACATCCAAACCCCTAACAGGTTGACTTAGTGCACTCAATAGTTATTCCCAATTAAAATTATTATAATATCAAACCATCAAAAGCAAAGTAAAACTTCTTGAGAGATGTGGCCAACCAACACGGCCGCCAACGGGTTTGTTCACGTGACAGGTGTTTACCAAAACATCCCCTGTCCATCTTTCATAACTTCATGATGATAACAGTCTATGACTTGGAAAAAATATAACCGTAAAATGAGCTCTAAAAAGAAGGCGTCAAATTTCATAGGGGTAAAAAAAGAATGAAAAGAAAACTGTTTATACGTACTTCTGAAAATTAGTTTTAAGTAATTACATTATCACTTATAACTCAGGATATGAAAGCTAATGGAATGTCGTTTTCTGATAAGGAATTAGGTTCGTATTTAGGACTGATGATTTTATATTTACGAAAAAAGTACATGAATGTAGAAAAGGTTAGCTATATTTAGACGGCTGATTTAGCTGGAAATACTTATCTGCTGTGCGGAAGAGTATATACATGCCCCTTCTTGAATATCAGATAAAATAATATAACCATGGAAACCTGACGAATTATTTATTTTACAAACTGTTGATATAATATAAAACTATCTAAAAATACTTACCGTTCTTGTTTCGGGATTCGTGATAAAATTTTCTGGTTTTGTGTGAAGATATCGTCGATACAATTGCAAAGTATCGAATGTGAAAAGTGGGTTGCTACCTTTTAGATGACTATATATATATTTTATCCAATGATATATTTTAATTAGACTTAATCCACATTTGTTAGTTCGATTTTCTGTAATTGATAATTATTTTTCTCTAATTTTCGAGAGTTTGCCACAACGTACACAAGTCCAACAGCAATCAGAAAAATTGAAAATGAAAAATGCCTTTTTTTCACATGCGATACCTTCCATTTAAACTAACGAATATGAAAATCACCACTTTTCAGAGTGGAAAAAAATGTATTCATAACTTTTTTTTGGACAGTCAAATATTCGGCAGATTTGACCTTTTGATAGTGGAATACTTTCCCTTTAATAGAGTGAAGTCAGATTGAAGAATTTGCCGTAAATAAGTCCAGCAGAAATTATTAAAGATGGACAATGAAAGATGCATTTTTTCATATTCGTTAGTTTGCTTTTGTATCGACGATATGATGGGTTGAGAAGCCAAGGGGCACAAGTGATCTTATAATCATTTTGAGATATTACTGTTCAAAGTTAAATCGTTTTTGTAAATTCCCTGATCTGGTAAGTCTGTATAATGTTTAAATTATGTTTCTACTATGCATCAATTGAAATTTCAGTAATATAGTTAAAAAAATAAATAATTGTGAATGTCTATTATTAATTTATAATCATAACATGCATCACTTGTTCACCTTGGCCTCCAAAGCCAAACAATATTGATATTTATTGCCAGGATACTTTATAAGTATAGCTTAATAAAACAGTGTGGGATGGCAGACAATAAGTATATCGGGTCTCCCCGTGGTCTAATGGCTAGTGGGTTCGAGTCTCTCTGGTGGCAGGAATTTTTCTCAGGCACATTGAGAAGGTTCCTTGCCTTATCCTAATGGATGTCGGTGCTAAAGGCCCAGATGTCGGTGCGCCAAGGAAAAAAAAAAGAAAAAAAAGTGTATTGTACAATTAAAGCGGTTTTGCTCGAATTATTCAGTCACTGTTAAAAAATAAAGCCTCACCTCCCAAAGCTTGATGGTCATCATGAACTGATTCAGCCTCTGCAACTCTTCTCCTTGGCTGTTTTCCTCCTTGATTAACACGTAATGTATTGTAGCAACTATGATTGTATGGAGGAATAAATAGGAGCAACTCTCACAAGTCCTTGTGTTTTTAATAATGTACAACCAGAACTTAACAGTGTGCCGGCTTTGGTTTTCGCCTCCTGCATCGTCACTGAACGTGGTTAATTTTTTAACTGTCACTGGAATAGAATTGATAAACTTCAGCAATCCAGACAGTATCTCTTCACAACCTCTATTTGCCTGACCATCATGACACATGTACATTGCCAGTCCCTAGGTTGTGTACACAGAAGTTGTAAATCAATGTGCGTACATAAGGGGGGCTGCAGCCCCCTAAAATAAATTAAATAAGATCACTTAGTTTATAAAAAATATTTTATTTTAGATGTAATAGCGTTTTAGTTGCCTAAAATTATTCAAAGTTGTAAATTCTTAGACCCCGCAAATGGCCCCCCCCCGAAATGTTTTCCTATATACGCCCATGTGTAAATTTTCAGGTATCGTAAATAATAAACATTTGAGCAAGTCAAAACAGGACATTATTGTTGGAAATTATAAAGATCAAATGTTAACTTGGCCATAAAGTTAGGTGTACAAGGGATACAAGTGTCACTTGTATCCCTTGGCTTCCAAACAAATCTGCTAATTTTTGAAGTTGATTTTGTTTCCACTATTTCTCAGCAAATACTAGATATTTACTTATATCCCTTTGCCACCAACATTTCGTATGTATTAACTATCCAGAACTGCACTTAACTCGATTTTTTTAAAAATGTCACTTGTACCCCTTGGCTTCTCAACCCGTCATGTATTTAAAGATCGCCCGAGAACTAAAGAAAGGAATCGAAATGCGTGGATACGCTATATAGAAACTTTACAAACATTTAATGCCATGATAAAAGATTGTAAAAAATAATTACTTCGTCATTTATCTGCCTCACATTTATTTTGTTTGCACCTTACATGTTTATAGAGCAAATCGCCCAGTTGCGGGCTATAAAATAAAATAAATTAATTATCTGCCTCACATTTATTTTGTTTGCACCTTACATGTTTATAGAGCAAATCGCCCAGTTGCGGGCTATAAAATAAAATAAATAAATTATCTGCCTCACATTTATTTTGTTTGCACCCTACATGTTTATAGAGCAAATCGCCCAGTTGTGGGCTATAAAATAAAATAAATAAATTATCTGCCTCACATTTATTTTTTTTGCACCCTACATGTTTATAGAGCAAATCGCCCAGTTGCGCTCTATAAAATAAAATAAATAAATTATCTGCCTCACATTTATTTTGTTTGCACCTTACATGTTTATAGAGCAAATCGCCCAGTTGCGGGCTATAAAATAAAATAAATAAATTATCTGCCTCACATTTATTTTGTTAGCACCCTACATGTTTATAGAGCAAATCGCCCAGTTGCGGGCTATAAAATAAAATAAATAAATTATCTGCCTCACATTTATTTTGTTTGCACCCTACATGTTTATAGAGCAAATCGCCCAGTTGCGGGCTATAAAATAAAATAAATAAATTATCTGCCTCACATTTATTTTGTTAGCACCCTACATGTTTATAGAGCAAATCGCCCAGTTGCGGGCTATAAAATAAAATAAATAAATTATCTGCCTCACATTTAATTTTTTAGCACCCTACATGTTTATAGAGCAAATCGCCCAGTTGCGGGCTATAAAATAAAATAAATAAATTATCTGCCTCACATTTATTTTGTTAGCACCCTACATGTTTATAGAGCAAATCGCCCAGTTGCGGGCTATAAAATAAAATAAATAAATTATCTGCCTCACATTTATTTTGTTAGCACCCTACATGTTTATAGAGCAAATCGCCCAGTTGCGGGCTATAAAATAAAATAAATAAATTATCTGCCTCACATTTATTTTGTTAGCACCCTACATGTTTATAGAGCAAATCGCCCAGTTGCGGGCTATAAAATAAAATAAATAAATTATCTGCCTCACATTTATTTTGTTTGCACCCTACATGTTTATAGAGCAAATCGCCCAGTTGCGGGCTATAAAATAAAATAAATAAATTATCTGCCTCACATTTATTTTGTTTGCACCCTACATGTTTATAGAGCAAATCGCCCAGTTGTGGGCTATAAAATAAAATAAATAAATTATCTGCCTCACATTTATTTTTTTTGCACCCTACATGTTTATAGAGCAAATCGCCCAGTTGCGCTCTATAAAATAAAATAAATAAATTATCTGCCTCACATTTATTTTGTTTGCACCTTACATGTTTATAGAGCAAATCGCCCAGTTGCGGGCTATAAAATAAAATAAATAAATTATCTGCCTCACATTTATTTTGTTAGCACCCTACATGTTTATAGAGCAAATCGCCCAGTTGCGGGCTATAAAATAAAATAAATAAATTATCTGCCTCACATTTATTTTGTTTGCACCCTACATGTTTATAGAGCAAATCGCCCAGTTGCGGGCTATAAAATAAAATAAATAAATTATCTGCCTCACATTTATTTTGTTAGCACCCTACATGTTTATAGAGCAAATCGCCCAGTTGCGGGCTATAAAATAAAATAAATAAATTATCTGCCTCACATTTAATTTTTTAGCACCCTACATGTTTATAGAGCAAATCGCCCAGTTGCGGGCTATAAAATAAAATAAATAAATTATCTGCCTCACATTTATTTTGTTAGCACCCTACATGTTTATAGAGCAAATCGCCCAGTTGCGGGCTATAAAATAAAATAAATAAATTATCTGCCTCACATTTATTTTGTTAGCACCCTACATGTTTATAGAGCAAATCGCCCAGTTGCGGGCTATAAAATAAAATAAATAAATTATCTGCCTCACATTTATTTTGTTTGCGCCCTACATGTTTATAGAGCAAATCGCCCAGTTGCGGGCTGTAAAATAAAATAAATAAATGATCTGCCTCACGTTTATTTTGTTAGCACCCTACATGTTTATAGAGAAAATCGCCCAGTTGCGGGCTGTAAAATAAAATAAATAAATGATCTGCCTCACGTTTATTTTGTTTGCACCCTACATGTTTATAGAGCAAATCGCCCAGTTGCGGGCTGTAAAATAAAATAAATAAATTATCTGCCTCAACCTGTTTCGTATTCCAGATGCCTCTTCCGATGCCTAAAAACTGATAAAACCCTAGTAAATTAAAGGCGAATTTCTCGGTAGAAAGCCTAAGTAATAGAATTGTGTTTATAGTATAAATCAGCGGTTTGTAGAAATCTGTTTATCATCAATCTAAACCTGTATATCAATATTAAGAATTTTATGTTTGTGTATATTTATATTTTAAACAGCTGATTGATATTCTAAAGATGGTCTCTTAGTTATGTCGTGCTCCTTGGATCGTTCTAATAGCCTATGATATTTTTTAGGTTTCTGAAGAAGAATCTAGGGATGCGAAACATGCAGAACTGTTTTAATAAATTAAAGTGTAATACAAAAATTTAGTTAATTTTTACTTTCATGCATAGTCCTCTTTCTTAATCAAAGAAAATATTAATTTTGTACTTTACTTAAAACATTAACAATTATAATAAAATGAATTCAATATATTGAGAAAAAAAAAACGGTTATTGGAATATGGAAATACTGCAAATTATTGTCTTCCCACACAGATGTGAATTATTGAGCTAAGTATGGGCGGACAAAAAATACAAAAAAAGGCCAGCTAGCCAGAATAATTTATGCTAGATTGTGCTTTTAATAAAGCAAACCAAACTGTTTATACTGTGCACAAAATTAATGTTGGTTTTTCTTCGTGGCTGATTTATTTTACTGCGGAGTTCTGCAACGAAGGCCATTTACCCGAACCATTTTTATTTGTTTAAATATTCCATTTTTCAGTGAACCCCCGCTTATTGTAACCAGCGATTCCAAAAACCCAGTTGGACCATACCGCTCCGAGTGTTTTTTTTTTTGTTTTTTTTTTCAAAATATTGACCTGTGTTATAATTCATCGGTGCTTAATTATTACTATTTGAATAATGCCGAACTTGAAGGGGGTGAAGATTTGTTCTAGCACATAAGTACCTTTGAGTTGTAGTTTCTTATTTTTTATTTGAACAACTTTCTGAGGAAGTGGTATATGAGTTAATGATAGATTTGGCCAATGGAAGCCGTCAGATTTTCAGAAAAATCTTATTGTAATTGGTTCTGTGTTTCTGTACCATTGTGCTGATACCAGAGATGGGCATAATTTTATTTATAAATAAAAATACGAATTTATTCGTACTTTATACATTTGTGAATACGAATATAAATAAATTCGTACTTCATATATTTGTAAATACGAATATAAATAAATTCGTATTCATAAGTGTGAATACGAATTTATTTTATTCACATATATTAAATATAAAAATACAAATAAAATTTTATTCGCAAATTTTTCTGCGAATAAAAATAAATTCACAGAAAAAATTGTAAATAATCACAAAAAAATGTGAATATTTACAAAAAATCAAGTGATTACAAAAAAAATCACATTAAAATATACGAATAAAAATTTATTCACATTATAATTTGTGAATAAAAATTTATTAACAATAAAATTCGCAAATAAATTATGAATTTCCTCGTATTAAGATGATATTACAAAAGTTATTGAAGGTGATTTTTTTTTTTTTTTTTTTTTTTTTTTTGTTGGAGGTACAGATGACAAACTGTGTCCCTGCAGCATGGCTGGTGGTCCCGCGGCGGACTCGGGGTGAACAAAAAATCTAGGCGCTAATAACCTAGACGTTAAATGCCTTAAACAAAAAAAAAATCACCTTCAGTAACTTTCGTAATATCATCTTAATACGAATAAATTCATGATTTATTTGCGAATTTTATTGTGAATAAATTTTTATTCACAAATTATAATGTGAATAAATTTTTATTCGTATTTTTTAATGTGATTTTTTTTCTAATCGCTTGATTTTTTGTAAATATTCAGATTTTTTGTGATTATTTACAATTTTTTCTGTGAATTTATTTTTATTCGCAGAAAAATTTGCGAATAAAATTTTATTTGTATTTTTATATTTAATATATGTGAACAAAAATAAATTCGTATTCACACTTATGAATACGAATTTATTTATATTCGTATTCACAAATATATGAAGTACGAATTTATTTATATTCGTATTCACAAATGTATAAAGTAGGAATAAATTCGTATTTTTATTTATAAATAAAATTATGCCCATCTCTGGCTGATACTTATTTGTTATTTTGCCATTTATTTATTTTGGACATCTGTTAATTTTTTTACTTACGATCAACTAATTTTTTTTTACAAATACTGATTAATTCGTTTATACAATTAATCGTTGTTTACCTAATATGCACTTAAAAAATTATTTTGCATCCTCTTGTCATGATGTAACAGATTGTTCACGGTTGTGTTTATTCTCGTTTTTAATTGTGTATATTTATTATGTAGCTGAAGAAGGCTGCCAAAGAGCATGTCGAAACGTTCGAAATATAGATTTTTTTTGAAAATATGATATCTTAGCTGAACTCCAAGCAATCCTTAACTTATCATGTTGGTAAAATGTGGGCAATTGTAAGAAAACACTTGGATAAATTGTAATCTTTACACGTTTGCAAGTGCCGATTACGAAATACTCGATCGGTGAATACTTCTGACGATTAGTTTTGTATATTTGTAATCTGTAATACAATAAGCCCTACTCTTGTTGGACAATAAGAAAGAAATAAAAAGTAAAAGAAAATTAGTAAAGTTTCTCAGCTACAAAAGATCCAATTTATTTGATCCTTTGCCTTCGACGTGTGCGGTAATTCCCCTTTCTTGAAGTTCTTCTCTTCTTCCCTTTTCTACAGAACTCTGTAACATGTGTAACTTTCTACAGAACTCCAGACATACTGGTTAGGACTGTAGAAAACCCGGACAAGAAAATCGCCGTTTTATCCATTAGTGACTGTAATCCTATTCCGTTCCACATGAAAAACTTCAAAATAGTAAAACCATATCCATAAAACGTTATTCCGCATTAGATTATTTGACTTTAGGGGTAATACTGCCTTGTGCGATCAAAATCAAAGTTATTTTCTTGAAATTATAAATCACGAATAAATCAATATTTTTCAATCCTTTGTATCAAACGTTTTATATGCTATGTTAAAGTATCCAAAAAAAAAAAAAAATTCAATTTTTTGAAAAAAGTAATGGCTGCGTTGACAAACGGAAACCATATTTTTTCATGGGCAATAGTCTGCAGGTGGCAGTTTTTAATCTAGAACGAAAATCCAAAATTATTTCGAAAGAAAAGGTTAAATCTAGTAAAGTACGTTGGATTTTTGAGAAATATTATTTTTTTCGAAAATGGCGAACAATTATTCCTTTTCTATTAAAAAAATCATACGTACTTTTCGAACAAAAACGGACCAATCGCTCCAAAAATTATCTCCAAATCAGCATAGCGTTCACTCGGCATCGGGATGTCACTCGGAAGATCGTATTTTTATCCATTTAAACATTTTTTTTCATATAAGAACTATTTGTTATCATTTTTGATTCGTCAAGGAAGAATTTTAACCCATAAAAAAATTGTAAAAATAAAAAGTTACAAGGTAGATTACCCTTTAAAAAATCAAACACATCTATTATTAAACTAAAAAATGGGAATGGTGAAAAACAATATTTTTTCCACTTTTTTAATTATTTATAAACTTTCGCAGCTAAAGACATTTGCTCAAAACAATTATTACATATATATATTAAAATATCCAATTGCAATTATACATATATATATCAGTTATACATCAAATTATACAAAAATGCAATAGTACATATTTATACAATTAATCAAATGTGTTAACAAAGTACTCAACGAATTGTGTTGACAAAATACTTCTTCAAATGCACGATCACTTACTTAACAAAACAATTAAAATAATGTTGTTTTAAACAGATGTTATTGGAAATAACAGTAGCTGATGCAACAACATTTACAATTAGATACCAGACATTTACTTATATCCTTCTGTGACCAATATTTTCTATGTATTAACTAACTATAAATCTATTTTTATTTTTTTTTTAATGTCCTTGGCTTCTCACCCCATCAAATATAGAAACGCAGCCTTGCTGATGGCCATCTTGACTTGGGTCAGTATAAATAAATTAATAAAAAAATAACTTTCTACTGACAATTTAACTACTTTTACCACTTTTCAATATTGCGATTTTGTGTTCAATTTTGAATAAAGGTCTTCTCTAAGTCCTGGGTCTGCATAATTAAAAGAAAAAAAAAGAAGTATAGGAGGGTTTTCTTGCCATCCTTTTGCCAAAATAAGGTATCGATTTCCGGTCCCCCTTCTCCAAGAGCAGTTAGGACTAGCGAGGGCTCTGAATTTAAGGGTGGAGAGAGAGACCGCTTTCGCAAAGATTACATCTCTTCGTGGAAGGTTACAGGAGCGGCTTAGTGGTTACCTCCGTCTCGCCGCCTCAGAACGATGGTTACTTTACCTTGTTCCTCAATTCGGTGTTTACCCTCGTGGAATTTGTCTTCATTATCTTCAATTCGGCAGACAAAGGTAGCAGCGGGGTTTACTAGACAGAAAACATTCCTTGGTTTGTTACAGACTTCATGAAGGTTACAAATGTACGTTTCGTTACCTCAAGCATCTCCAATGGTCGCACTTTCTGCTCCACGAAACGTTTTATTATTCTATTGAGTTACTGCAATTGTTTTTTGCACATTTAGAAGAAATGAAGCTATAAGAAGAATGTTTGAATAATTTCTTGTTATTCATTTATCACATGTCCAAGCCTCGAAACATAACCTACGTTAAAATGGGTATGTACATATTTATATATTGGTTTTTCCCTTGAGTAGTTCCCAAATCCCCAAACGAATTTGGAGTAGTACAGATATTTTATGTAAGTTAAAAATGTCGATTAAGATGGCGAGAAGTGCTCCCTGCTATATGGATTTCGGTGTTCGACCACTAGAAAGGTAATATTTAGCCTTCTGGAGGATATATTAGTGGCACAATAGGATGGGGCGTCTAGTAACTGTTTTATTTTATACGGACGCAATTTTTTTCTAAAAAATAGAAAAAGTCATAGGGGTGTAAATTATAAACGTTAATATCCTTGATTTTTTTTTTCAATCATAAACACAATAGCATTTCATTTTGTATATTGTGATCATTAATAAGTCAAGTCACATGGACACACTTGAATGTTTTATTATAGGCCAAGCCGGGGTAGATTAAATGGTTAGCCCCATCTGTTGTTTCTCATTTTTAATGATTTGACCAGAAATTGCTTGTTATAAACTCTTAAAGCGGTGCCAAAATGGAATGTTTTTTTCTTTTATATTTATTTTATGAGCATCCGTAACTATAGCGACTTGCTAAGAACAACCATTACATATATACGTACAATTATATAATTACATATGTGCATACGATCACATTATTACATATGTAAATCTTAGTATATAAATATAAATTACACTGTATTTATACAGGGTGCCCCGCATTGAGATGTCCCCGGATTCAATCTACTTTTTTTTTTCTGATTTCTAGCTCAAAAGCAATAAATGTGCTTTAGCGTGAAGGATCCACAAAAATCCAAAAAATTCTTTAATTTCTCACAATGATGGCTATGTCCCATCCTTCCCAAACTACAGTACGTTTATCACACAAGCCCATCTACCAAATATTAACTCACTCTGGTTTCAAATGGATGGTTGCCCAGCTCATAATGGAAGAGTGGTGACGGAATGGCTGAAAAGTGAATTCCCTAACCGTTCCCACACTACGTAATGACAATTTTTGCTCTGATAAGGGTAGGGGGACACTTCGGAATCAACGGTGAAAGTATTCAGAACATATTGGAAATAATTACCATTATTGTAAATACAATGAATACTTGTATTGTATGGTTATGCCTTGAGTGTCTTATTTTATTTTATTTGTAATATTAATTCTATTCTATTTAATAAAATTTCTGCTTATAAGTTTACTGGGTTATACATTACAATAATTTGAAATTGTATACAAAAAACTTTCCTGCAGGTAAAAAGCGAAAAAGATACATTTAAATAAAATTCACTCTCAAACGTTGCTTTAAAATGTTACCTCGTTTTCCTAGAAAAAATCTATAGAAATCTATGGGTGAGAGAAAAATGGTTATTACTGTGGACTAATAACTATTTGTCCAGTAGATTTTCAAAATGTCTACAAATATAAGCTTAACGTCTAACTGACGTTAAGCTTATATCTGGCATTACGAAGGAAGTCTTGTCTTTGAGTTCTCATGAGCTGGGACTGCTCCTGGATCCTATTGAAGAGTTACTCCTTCGTCGTCAAGGGTTGTGAGTACACAATACATGGAAATCTAGAGGATTCAGATCAGGAGGCAAACGAACTGGTCCATAGTGACCGATAGAACGATTAGGGAATTCACTCTTCAGCCATTCCGTCACCACTCGTCCATTATGAGCTGGGCAACCATCCATTTGATACCAGAGTGAGTTATTATTTGGTAGAGGGTGTAATAAACGTCATATAGTGTGGGAAGGATGGTACATCAACATCATCGTGTGAAATTAAAGTATTTCTTCAGAATGGCTCGTTCACGCTAAAGCACATTTATCGGTTTTGACTTAGAAATCAGAAAAAAATAGATTGAAATAGATTTTTTTCTTAAACTAGGAGGTACCATTTTGAAGCTTCTTAAATAATGCAACTTTTGAGGCGGGGGCAATCCTCTAAGCCTAAAAATAGCTGATCAAGAAAATATTGAATAATTTAATAAAAAACAATTATTAAACATTCTCACCTATATGGCTTTTAATATAGGTCTTAATTTAAATGGTGATATTTCAATTACGGGTGTTTCTCATTGGAAATTTAATGTAGATTCTAAAAATGTGGTCCTTATTTACGATACATTGATTACAAATTCCGAAAACTCAGTTTTGTTTTAAAAAAAGCCAGTAGTTTTTAAAAAAGACAAAGGATTGAGTAGCTCCTCTACATTTTCAGACAGAACGTCAATTTTTGCGCCCCTGAACTACAAATTATATGCAGAATAAACCCCTAAAGTTATGACATCTCAATGTGGGACACCCTGTATAGTTCATTTTACATCTAGATATAGAAGAATACAATTTTACTTATTTCTTTAATTATAAAAAAATTGTAGTCAAATATGCTAACAAACTTCGATATTAACAAATGTCGAAAGCGATCGCCCCCCTGATTATTGCCCTATTTTTAAGTTTTTGTTGCGAAACTCGTGGTTTAAAGAAAATAAATAAAAGCAAATAGGAAGAGTTAGGATATTAAAGGAAGCCATATGGAAGCTGATATAGCAGAAAATAAAAAGCTATGGTTAGAGGAAGCCCCTCAGGGCTTGACATAATATAACTATCCAATCTCTTATTCTATATATATATATATATATATATATATATATATATATATATTCAGGGGATCCTATCTCTTTTCTGTATATCCTCGCTCTCTCTCTATCTCTCTGAGACAGTCACAAACGCGCGCACAGAATGGGTTACTCAAACTCACACACACTCATTCCAGCTCTTCTCTGTCTCTCAATTGACATTATCTCAACAAAAAAAAATGCTCTCTCTCTCTCTCCCTCTATCTCATATATATATATATATATATATATATATATATATATACAAAAATCTGAACCACCCTTATTTCAAAATCGATGGGTGCCAAGACGTGGATTTTTCTAGTCGGCATTTCCGGATTGCGTTATCACGTCAACCTTATAAGCCGGTTTCATACCTACCGCAGGACGGAGGAACCGCGCTAAAAAGTATCCCCGCTTGGAGCACATTGATTATAAATTTTATTCCTTAACAAACTTATTTAGTATTTTTGAAGGAAATGTTCTCTGCCCAGTTTTCGGGCAATCCTAGTAGATCATATTTGAGGCAACTGTTTTTATTACAATAACATTAATATCTGAATTCTGTTGTTATATACTTGTGGTCAAATTTCCATCCCATGAATGTTTTGTTGAAATTAATAAATTATAAGACTTCTCTTACATTTAAAGGTTTTTTTTTTATAAAAAAAAATATATAAAAAAAGGAGGAAAGGATATCAAAAAACCAGAATCCCTTCTGCAAAAACAAGTCAGCTGGAAAACATTTCATGTAAAACGGGTTCGACACACCGGACCATAAAAACTGGTTGGAAACAGAACCTCAGTGATAAATAGCCTTGAGGTTATTCTGTCGCCATTGGAAAACTGCCAAAGTTATTGGATTCAATTTAGAACTTGTCCAAACCTCTGGACGGTTTTTGCACAATAAGAACAAAAATCTAACATATTGTCATTTTACTTCAATTTTTTCTTGCCCAGGGTTAAGGTATATGAAAAACAAAAATTTCCAGATTAACTTAAGGTTCAATTTATCAGAATAACTGTACACGTTTCGCGTTATCGGATCTCTCATAAGGAGCCTCAACACAGCTCTTTATTGTAAATGATCTTTAGTTATCACGTCGAGAAGGCTTGCTTTCGTTCTATTACGTTATAGAGACTTTTCTTCGGTCCTGAAGAGTCATCCGAAGATGCGAAACATGTAGAGCGATTTCAATAAATCGGCGATTACACCTGCACACACACTCACAAAAAAAAAGTAGTAATTTCCAAAGACACCATACATATATTATATCGGGTTTTTATTTTTATTTTATTTATTTGATTGGGTTATTCTGTAATGCATACATTTTCTCATTTTTATTTTTTCTTCTTCTTGCTTGTACTTTTTCCATGTTAGACAGTGCGTTGTTGCATATACTCTTTTCTTAAAAATGCATATTTTTGTATTTGCAATTGTAATATATATTTTCTCACAATATATAACAAATAGTATAACAACATAACGTGATTTTGTAGTGACATTTGGGGTGTCGAAAAAAAAAAAAAAAAAAAAAAAAAAAAAAAAAAATTAAAAAAAAACACATCAAATATTTATTTATTCATCTGCACTCAGAAGTTAATTTTTCTTAAACAACATATTTGGCCTTGAAATTACCTTCAAGCCGGATTTAACGTTAGCTACCTCCAAAACTTATTACCGTAGTAGTCTGGTTCTATGGAGCCACATAATCGTATTTTTGAATTTTGTATTGGAACAAATACTGACTTTCAGGACAGTTTATAACTGACCTACAGGAAAAAAATAAAACACATAAATATCTGGACGTAACACTTTTTGTTCTTTCAGAATTCGAAAAATTTAGTTTTGATAAAATAAACATATTTTTCCTTGAAATGGCCTTCATTTTGCGCCGATGGGGTTAAATAGACCCCGGATTTGAATTCTGCGACCCTCAAACCCATGGAAGCTCAAGTTATTTATTGTATAACGACTTCATGCGAAATTTGAACTTAAAATGCCCTTAAACCTGACGTGATGGGGTCAAATGGACTCCGGATTCGATCCAGCGTGTCGAAGTATATGAGGATATATGTATGGTGTCTTTGGAAATTACCAATTTTTTTTTCCCCCTGCCGGTGTTATGTTAATTTCGACTCTTATTCAATAACTTTCTTGGGAATATTTACGGCTACTATTTACTTTATATTTAATTTTCTGTATCAACTCAAAAAAGGTCTGACTCGCGGTAACTAACTTTAATGTTTAGTCTTTAAATGAACGAAACCAAAACTTTTAAAATTTAAATTACCGGTTTCTCCAACTGAGGTGGTCCAATCAAAATTTACGTATTTTTTTTCTTCGAAATTTATTAGGTTTTCATATTTGGTTAACTTGTTAAACTATTTTAGATTTGGAATCAAAATATACAATTGCCCGCCCCAGTTATAAGTTTTGGTTCCTTGTAACAAACTTCGGGTCTTTCCTCCTCTTCGAGTCCTGAAATAATCAAAACATAATTAAATAAACTTTATATTTTATGAATTGTGTTTGATTTACAAGTTCATCTATATGTCGATTATATAATATACTTTGCTGATCGTAGATTTAGATCAAAATTAAATTTACTCCAAGCAGGTCCATGAAAAAAGATTTTGTGAATATTTGGGGAATTCTAAGAACTTGTTGGTAAAGTAAACAGAAAATTTAGTACATTTTCCCGTCGTTCTAAATTAATAAAGACTGGTAAAGTGAACTATTCATTAAATTTGTAAGCTCTTTATAGCTCTCATTTTTTTCCCTAACACAATGTTAACCTTAAGAAAGTTTAAGAAAAGAAAAATGGAAATTTTATTCTTGATAACATAATACAAAATGAAAAAAAAAATTACTTACAAGGGGAGTATACAGCGATGGGGTCACCGATTTGGACCAAATTTTTTCTGGTGATTCTACATCGAAAAATAGTCGACACGTGTCCGAGCGTTCCGTCCAATGCGCCTTAGGAGCCGAGAAATAAAATAAAATATGTTGAAAGTGCTTTATTTTTTATATAGAGTTTAGAAAATGATATCGACATGATTCTTTCATCAATTCATTTGTTTTATAGAGTAGATTAAAAGAAAAATATAATCGTTAAAAAATAATTTATATTTCCTCAAATATATTCAAAAATATGCTTTCGTTTTCAGGTAAACTAGTATTATACATTTTTTTACACCAAAAATAATAGCAGATTTAAAATCAGCACCCCAAGAAACCCTAATATACTGTATATCATTGAAAACAAAAAATAATGATTTTTCCTAGTCTGGAAGAGACTAAACATTTGTAAGCGAAAAGGTAATGTAACGTTTTGAAATTAAATATCTCCCCTTGAGATAATCTGATTTTTACATCATTGAAATCTTTCGAAAGGAGAAAGACTCCTTTTTCTAACCATATAAATGACTATTGTATTATCTCAAAAGGTACTTGCGAAAAATGGTTTTCAAAATAAAAATAGAATGTAAACTTTTTTGCATATAACGTCAATTCCAGAACACGTAGAAACACCCCGATTGGACGGAAATGTGTCACATTATGGCTTTTATTGACCCTCTAAGTTTGGTTTGGATCGGGTAAATATTCTTTGAAATATGGCCACATTCTTGAATCTTTAACAAAATCTTAAGGGTCCCCCCTTAGCAAAATTTAAAATACATTTTTTTTTTTTTTTGTAATATTCCCAAAATTTGAATTTAGAGGTTTTTCAATGTGCTAAAAACGAATCTGACATCCGTTTTTAAATCAAAAATTGTTTCATAATCGATAACTTTTTAAATGTAGGTTTATGGAATATTTGGGCATAATATTGACTTCTACAGAGTCGAGTATTTAAAACAATTTTTGATTTTGCAACTATATTGTCAATAGAATTGCAAATTTAGTTTCACATTTATCTTGAATTACGCGGACATTTTCTGGAGGAAAACTAAAAGGAAACACCCCTGAATAATAAATGCGAATAAGTATTATAGTGATCAGGGATTCTGTTAACTTTTGAAAGGCGTAAACACATTTACAATGCGTTTTTTTTTTATAGTGATTATAAAGTTTCCTTGTTTTATAGTAACTCAAATGCCTTGTTATTTATTAATCAAAATTTATAATGAATTGATGTTTATTATAATAACTACGAAAAACCCTTGGCTGAAGAGGAATTACCTAGACAAAACAAATTTATTTTATTCATGGTTCAGAAGACACAATCTACTTATTCATTATACCTAAAATAAAAATCAACGTATTGAAAATATAATGAAACATTCAGTATAACATTCATAAAAAGTCCGTCACGCAGGAGCTGCATAACTAAGCACTTTCCTCAGAATTTGGGTAGTGTAGACTGCTTTCCAGAACAATTTTCTTAAAATATCCTACATAAATAAAACAAAAACATGAATAGTTCTCTTTTAAATTTGTAATGAGTAACTGATCAATTATTAATTTGCTTCCAGAGTTATGTTTACACATGGTACCTATTACACTACGTAATAAATACAAAAAAAACCTCATATTATCGTATTTTGATCTAACGCAGGAACAGGATACAATCACTCTAGTGGTAGAAAGCGCTCCTTGCGGCGGCTTTGTGAACCTACGCCTGGCGGGCTTTTCTATTGAAATATATTACAAATTAATCCCCCGCTTTCCGATTGACCGATTCAGCTCATTTTTACAACACTTCTTTCTCATGAGTTACCCACGATGTATACCGCGTTTCGTTACAATACAGCAGAAATTACGACCGGTATGAGTATATTAGGAATTTGGGTCCGGAGTAAACCCCCCCTTCTAATGAACCGATTTAGTTTATTTTTACAACACATATTTACCTGTAGATTACCACTACGAATACCGAGTTTCGTCGAAATATACCAAAAATCACGGCTGGTAGTGGCGAATTGGTATTGTGGGTCCGGAGTAAACCCCCCCCCCCCCCTCCTAATGAACCGATTTAGTTTATTTTTCAACACATATTTATTTGTGGATTACCACTACGAATACCGAGTTTCGTCGAAATATACCAAAAATCACGGCTGGTAGTGGCGAATTGGTATTGTGGGTCCGGAGTAAATCTCCCCTTCTAATGAACCGATTTAGTTCATTTTTATATCTCACTTTTCTCTCTGTATTACCACTACGAATACCAAGTTTCGTTGAAATATAACAAATATTACGGCTGACATAGTCAAATTAGTGTTTTGGGTTCGGGGTAAACCCCCCCTTCCGGTGGACCGACTTTGGTGGTTAACGAACTCGTTCAATCGTTTGCTAATTGAATGCTATATACCAAGTTTCGTGCCGAAAAAACAAAAACTCTGGCCGCTATCGTGTTAACAGACATATATCTATATATATATTTATATATATATATATATATATATATATATATATATATATATATATATACATATATATATATATATATATATATATATATATAAATTTTAACGGGGGTCATTTTCGGTGTCTACTAGGTAGGATCGATAAAGATTTGAAGAAATTTTTCAAAAATTCCGTCATGAGTCCAACCTCAATAGCTACTTTCCTTCGGAGGACAGTGCTAAAAGGTAGCTCATACATTAATGCTCAACAAACATTTTAAATGCACACGAATATTCGAATATAACTCTATATATTTTTTAACATTTGGTTTAGTAGGTGTAAAAATATGTTATACTATATTAAGACATTCCAGTTATATTTTGCTATTGAGGGTATACTCGTGTCGAAACCCAAACATTAGGAGCGGACACTACCTGACCACACCTTAAGTTAAAACGTGCAGCACCTAGTGATAAAAATGTTTAATCTTTTTTTTTTACCACACTTTTTTTTTATTTTTATTGAGAAATTTAAAGAGCTAAAACGTTTATATGTATTCAATTGATTCCTATTAGTTTATGCAAATTCCCCAGCAATACATAAACTACTCACTATAGAGCTTAGAAAAGTATTTAGCTTAAGGAACTTTATCCCATTTAATATGTTTTTTTTATTGTATATCACTTTTTTTTTTTTTACGTTTTTCGTTTGTTGTATTTTATAAATCAACTCATTGATTGACTTTGTAAACTCATTCAATCGTTTGCTTTGAAAATTATGTATAACATAAACAAAAACTATGGCTGCTATCGTGTTACAGCCATATATATATATATATATATATATATATATATATATATATATATATATATATATATATATATATACTTACTTACAGACGGGCACTACAGTCCGTGAAGGACCAAGGCCTCAGCCAACAGCTCATTCCAGGCATCTCTATCTAGCGCAAAACGCCTCCAACGACGGATTCCTACCATATTTTCTTTAAATCCTTCTCCACGTCGTCCAGGCAGCGCAATCGAGGTTTTCCCCGCCTTCTTCTGCCACCCGGCATTCCATCAAGGAGCTTTCTTGGCAATCTTTCAGGGGTCATTCTGTCAACATGTCCCAACCATTTGAGCCTTTGATGTTTTATAAAAGAAATTATGTCTGGGTCTCCATATACCGTTTTAAGCTCCTGATTAGTTTTTATTCTCCAAAAGTCGCCACACTTTACCGTGCCATATATCCTTCTGAGTACCTTCCGCTCCCAGACAAGTAGCATTCTTGTACTTTCTTTGGTTAGTACCCCCAAGGTACCCATGCCTAGCTTCCATATGTGATTACTGGACGTATGACTGTCTTGTAAATATGAACCTTTGCCTTCTTGGAGAGCCCCTTGAACCTCAACATTTTCTGTACCCAAACAGACACCTATTTCCTGCAGCGATTCGGGTTTTAATGTCTGGCACTACACTACACTCAGCTGAAATTATGCTTCCCAAGTACTTGAACTGTCTGCAGCTTTTGAAAGTAACACCTCCAAATTCTACTTACTTTTCTTCGTCACGCTGTTTTTCCTTTGGTGTGCTCATGTACACAGCCTTGCTTTCATTCATTTCGAGTCCAAATTCCTTGGCCGCACTAAGAAATACTTTCAGGGCGCCTGCTAATGCTGACATTAGCTGTGTGCTGCCTGCTAATGCTGAGCCAGGTGCTGTGTCAGTCTATTGAAAATTGTGCCTCCGGGGTTCGTCCTTATTTTACGTAGGGCTAATTCAAGGGCCAGGTTAAATAGAAAAGGGGATCCCCTTGACGAAGTCCCTTGGATTCTAAAATGCTGTCGGATATGTTTTTATTAACTTTTATCCTACAAGTAGTGTCCTTTAGATTATTCTTTCAATATTTTCATTTCTTTGGAAACTGCTAAAAGTAAATGTTTAATATCACTATTGTGTGTATTTCTACAAATTTGTTTAAGAATATAGGAATTGTAATTAGCGGTTAGGTTAAATCAGAGCAATAGCAAGTTGGTAAATTTGTATTGCTAATTTTGATTTAATTCCGTCCTCGGCAAAGGCTGTGCTGATTAGTACTGGCTTTGATTGAAGACCTAGATCTCCACGGGCTCCAACAATTCCTAACTCTATCTCCCAACTATTGATTGGGTACTCCATTCAAACCAGTCGGAGAAGCAGGAAGGAACTCGACGTCATCTCTTATCTCATGAGATTTTGGCGGGATTTCATGAGGATTGTTATCTGCATGACGATGGGGCTCTGTGCGAAAACGCCCGTCACCCACGATTTTCATAACGAGGTTCGTTATTCACCAAGGTCTTAAGAATGCGCATAAAATAACAAATATTTATATTTTGCTAACAGTAGAAAACTATGAGATTGTTCATGATATTGAGATTTTTTTTTTCATGTTAATAACACAGCCACACACACAAAACAAAAATCCGGACCCAGAGAGCAGACCATGCGAACTATATGGTTTTGGGGTCGCTGAATGCGAATTCGGGGCCAGAAAAAGCCCTGCACTTTTTCTTTAAGCACCACCCCCCAAAACTCGTAATTTAGGATATTCTACATTAAATACTTTAATTCAAGTCGTTAACCAAAATGAACGACTATTTCCTGTATACTGCCTTTTAGTTCTTAAAAATAATAATTTTTTGAGACCTCAACAAACTCGATTGGTCCATTTGGAGTGAAGTTACAGCCCTTTAAATATATGACTTTTCTAAAAAATTCGCGTTGTTGCGTATATTTTAGTATTTAGTATGTTTTCTAAAGCATACAATCTTAGAGTTTTTATACAAGAATTGACCCAAGGCCTTTGGAGGTGATTCTTCAACTGATGCAATCGTTAAAATGCCCAAAAAGCAATGTTTTTAATTGAAGTAAATTAAATAAAGGACCTAAAATATATTAATTAAGCTTCCATTTTCGAACTATTTTTTTTAATAAATTTACCTACATGTTAATTAAAGTGTCGTCTATCCATTGGAAAAAGATAGGACCCTCCAAGCGGTGCTCGTTTTCGAGATATTGAACCACAAATATCCACTTTATAACATGGGAGACAGAGGCAGGGCGTATCCATGTTAACTAAATAAAAAAGCGAATTTGCTTACCATTTTTCTTAAAAACTATTATTGGATACATAATAGCAACCTAATCTTGCTGACAGAAGTTTTAATAGGGCAAGCGGTAGTTGTTTTCTGACCCCGGATTCGGATTCAGTGACCCCAAAACCATACAGTAAACATTGTCTGCTTTCTGGGTCCGGACTTTTTTCTTGTGTGTGGCTGTGTAATTTGTATCAAAAATAGAGCCGATTATAGATCATAAGTACATCTTAAGCAATACTTTTTAAAAGATTATAAATAAATTCAATTTTAGATTAAAATAAAAGCAATCAGTTTCTCAACAGATCGATTACTCAAATAGTCTAATCTATGCTGAATTGATGTCGTCCAAGATATCCTATATTGAAGCGAAGGGAGTGTAAAATGATTGATAGGCTTTCATTTGCTAAGCCAAGTTTGCCAACTTGATTACAATCCCCAATCCCTTTAGGGTTTCAGCAGTATTCAGTTGGCAGTATTGTTAGTTAATCATCTATAGAGGTTCGCTATACTGAAGTCTGCACTAGTGTGATTATTTTTGGGGTATCTCCACAAAATTTAATAATTATAACCAAAATATATCAGTGTCGTGACGGCATTTTTGAGGTGGGGTTGGGAATCCATTTTTCTCTACATCAGGAAACCAACTCTTTACAAGACCAGCGATTTTAATAATAAATCAGTAGCCATTTCCTTCTGAAGGATTTCACCCTGCAAAACTAAAAAAAGTCATCAAACATCTTGCCATAAGGTAAAACCTTTGGAAAAGACGGCATCAGCCCTATCCTGGTCAGAAATGTTTGTATCCCATAGCAAACCCGTCCTAAAATTCGTTGTCAATTATAAATGGACGATTAAATTTAAATATATAATGTTCCAAAAGAAATAAAGAATTTTTATTTGTAATAATAAATTGTACAATTTATATTTATAGTAATTAAAATACGAGTGTCACCTCCATTCTGGGTAGAAATGAGTGGTTAACTGTACATAAAAACCCTGTAATAAAGACTGTACCGTGTTGGCGTTCACAGAACAACAGAGAAATTATGTATTATGCTTTCATAAACCGGGCCTTCAGTAATATCTGAAGGTATGCTCGATGGTTAAGTTACTGAAGTGTTGGTGACCTTCTGGCTTACGTTGTGAGCGTGTAGGAGGGAACTCTAAAATAAGTCCAATAAAAGGTACACTTCATTTCGCACAGACTTCTACAGAGATAAATATGTAATTCTATGAGCACTCCAAGGATTGAAATATCAATAAGAAAATTCGTCGTTACTGCATAAGCCAACATATGAGTGCGAATTGAGATTCTGTGCCGGAAAGTACAACACATAAAACAAATATCTGATCCAATAACAAGCCAGTTGAGCCTCGAGGGGCATTCTCGAGGTATTTGATTCTTCCCTGAACGCATACTAGGGTGATAGTGTGGTCAGTGCTATATTCCGCGCGCCTGATTTTTTTTTTAATGTACCCATTATACGCATTAAAGCCCATAGCTGTAGTCAAAGATGGGGAAGTTACTAGGATTGCTTTTCTCTTGTTTTCAACCCATGGTTTTGTTTACTGTCAAATAAGAAACTAATTATCATCATTAAAAGAATAACTATGAACTATTCACAACTATTTATTAAATACAGATGGAAGAGGGCTGTGGTTGGCGTACCGATCTCAACTTCACTAAAGCGTCGTAGTATGATGTCTTGTCATATGAGAAGTATTCCGGGTTCTTGTACTCACTAGTCTTGGAAGCTCCGGGGCCTACTGGTTCATCGGGAATAGAACCAACCCAATCACAAAGGCTCGGATCCGAAGTGGTCTCTTCTTCCTTTCTCGAACAAAACATCCTCCATCGAAGACAATTCTGAATCAATAATCGTTTTGATAGACGAGAGTTCATCCTTCTAGAAGCTAAAATAACCCAAATTTCACTATAGAAATCGCATTCACTGTAATCACATGATCTAAACAGCTACTGTTCTCGCTGAACATATGATTAGTCGTGCACAGCAGAAGAAGACAACTTTAATTAAATCAAATATGAGGGCCCCAGAAGCCAAGGGGTCTAAGTGACATTTTTGTGAAAAAATAGTTAGATACAGTAGTGGTCTCTGAACATTATCTTGTGGGTGCCTAGCTTGTGTTCTCTTGAGTATTGTCGCTTTTGTAATATTAACTCCCGAAGGAAATTAAGGGGTCTATTGTCGGATTCTCCAATTCGTTTGCATATTAATCATAAACCAGAGGATTTACCTGTTATGTATCATCGATGATAAATAGCTATGTACCAGAGGATTCCCACGTATAGCACTAGTAATTCTCAAATATTGGACACAACTCAAATATTGGTGTTTTTCCGTTATGACTATAAAAGACATGGGTAAATATATCTTTATCAACCATCAAAAATTAGGGCCCCTCTGCCGCAAATGTAGTAGAGAGACTGAAACACCAGCTCACGTGCTGGGAAAGTGCCCCTGCAACTCCCTTCTCGTCACCAGGCGGCACCACAATGTCAAAAAAGAAATTCAGAATTTCTTGGAAAAAAAGGCTATACCTGTCTCGACGAGGTTTACTGCATCGACTCGGAGGGTTCAACTAGATTTATAGATGTTTTGGCATTCCATAAGAAGAGTAGGAAATCCCTAATCGTTGACCCTACGGTGAGATACGAATGCAATGACCTCGACCAGGCCTCAAAAATCGACGAAGAAAAAAAGGCAATTTACGAAAAATGCATCCCTTATCTAAAGGAGAAGTTCTTAGAAACCTACGGAGAAAGGGATTTCGGGGTAAGAGGACTTTGGTCCGGGGCAAGGGGTGCTATTGCTAGAAGTACAGCGGCATTCTTCCAAGAGTGCGAAATCGAACTGGAACATTTGCCCAAACTAGTTGAGTCTGTCATTGTAGACTCGCTACGAATCCTTCATCACCACTTGTACAATTAAGCTAAAGGAAGATAAACATGAAGGACCATCACAGGAGAAGATTCTCTCGGAGTTACCGATCTGTATTTTTTATATTTTTTTTTTATTTTTTTTATTTATTTATTTTTTTATTATTTTTATAACGGATGAATCTCCTACAATCCATTGCACATGAGCAGCATTTCATTAATAAAAATGATTTCTCGCTCTCCTAGCTTCAGAGTTAATACACCAAGGGGCACTTGTCTTAATGCTATTCCTCCTACAAAGGCAAGAGTGACACATTTTCAGTTGAGTTTTGAGTTGTCACTTTAGAAATACTAGTACGATATGTTCAACATTGACTTAATTTTCCCCAAAACATTGAGTTTTATACTTTGACTCCTTGACCTCTGGGGTCATCATGTATAATAAAGCAGGCTCTCCAAATTTATTGTGTTGCTGTAGCATATTACTGATGTGTTCTCATTTTTTTTAAACGAAACATGACTCCTAGTGGAATCGAACCCACGACCTTAGGCACGGGATTTTCATGTTTTAGCAATCACGTCCTCTAGGCATTCTGAAAACATTATAGTAAGCGTAAAACTAGTAGCTAGTTTGAATATTCATTGGGTCCGATTGTGTTACTCTTATCGAGTAATATGGTTTTCATATATATTTTGGAGGCCCGGTGGCCATGAGTGTTAAGGCGTGAGCACCGAACACTCCGTGCCAAGGGTCGTGGGTTCGATTCCCACGAGGAGCAGTGGCTTTTATTTGGAAAAAAGACAAGGCATCAGGCCAACTCTGCTAGAAAAGGGTGGTAACCTGTAGATAACCCGTCCTAAAATTCTTAGTTAATAATAATGGACGTTAAAATTTAAATAAATAATATGTATTTATTAATTATATGTTAATTACATTTTAATTATATGTTCACCTATACATAAAATTAAAATGTAATGGATCGCTGTCTTTACATAGAAGATATAAGAAAAAAAAAATTTGTTTGCGGCCTTTATCAACGCAATAGCACCCGAAACAATGATTCGTAGAATCTTTGTTTGCGCGCGAACATGTATGTCAGAAACGGCTTATCCGACTTAGGGTCCAAGAAAAATGTATATAATTATTTTCTTAGTGTTTTTTCAAGATTTTTGATATTATTGAAATTAAGGACTTACCATAAGAATTTAAATGGAAAATATAAAGGGACGATTATTTTAAGCAAATAATACGACTGGAATATACTTAAATAAACATAAAATTCTTTATAAGTATATTAATACCATGTTATGTTAATATTATTTATAATATAATAATATTGTGGTGGTTTTGTAGTAAGCTGATTGAGAAATGGTTCAATCTGTGGAGAGGTTAGATAATGGTAGCTAAGCCCTTAATTTAGATAAGCTTATTGGAAGGAATTCCAGGACTTATAAGGGCCTAGTTATAGGCTCATGTTAATCGGGTACTTTTCAGAGTAGCTTGAGAATAATATTTATGGATGAATATTGCTAAAGGATTTTACATGGATTCGGAAATTTGAAGATTTATAAAATTAATATATGTTTAGCGCGTTGTCTCTCTCCCTCTACAGGAGTGAGGTTGACCTCATGACGCAATCCGACTGGAACATTTCACGCTTCGGAACCCAAAAGAAAGTAACGTTGGTTCAAATTTGAATACATATATAGCTAGATGGCTCAAAATCGGTCAATTTTAATGAAATGTGGTACAATACTACATCTGCGATTTGAAAGGACAAGTTCGTTAACCAGCAGAATCTGTGTTTTTGGGCGAACTTCGCGCAAAAAACGTCTTAACGTTTACGTACTAGGCTTTCAAGTACACGTTATACAAGCAGTTGGACGTGAGAAATCTAAAACAATTCAGAGATAAAAAACTTTATTTTTGGAAAAGAAAGTTTAGTTGCCCAACTAAATTGGGTTGCTGTACACACAACTTAGTTATCAACCACTAGGCATAGGAATTGAAGTTAAATATATAACAACAAAAAACACTAAAAAAAAAAATCCAAATCGTTGTCAAGGAATATTAAAACGTAAATTTTTCTTAAGTTTTTCGGATAAATTTATTTATTTAAATATAAACGTCCATTATAATAAACTGAGAATTTCAGGAGGGGATATCTATAGGTCACCACCCTTTCCTAACCAGGAAAGGGCTGATGCTTTTTCTTCCTTCCAAAGAAAAGCCACACAAGTTATACAAAATTATAAATGTACCCCAAGCGGCTTCGATTTATTTAATTTTAACTTTCATTATTATTAACTAAGAATTTTGGGACGGGTTATCTATAGGTTACCACCCTTTTCTAACCAGGAAAGGGCTGATTCCTTGTCATCTTTCCAACGAAAAGGCACCGCCCTTAGTGGGAATCGAACCCACGAACCTTTGCAGGAAATTTTAAGTGCTCACACCTTAACGCTCACGGCCACTGGACCTCCAGGGATATATTCACTTCTCCATGAAAAAAAATTTATATGTCTTGAAGAAGTTTATGGCGTCGACGATGAAGGATGTCCGAGATATGCCGACATAATTGCGTTCAAGGAAAAATCGAGAGAAGCGTACGTTATCGACCCTACCGTGAGATACGAGACGAACGATCTACAGCAAGCGGAAGGAATCAACGCAGAAAAACGAGGAATTTACACCAAATGTCTTGAATTTTACGAAGAAAAATTCCAAGAGAAATTCGGGCGAAGGAAATATATTGTTCAAGGCCTTTGGTTTGGAGCTAGAGGAACAATCCCGAAAGAGACGCAAGACTTCCTGCTAGATCTAGGCGTGGATCCCAAGGAACTACCTATCCTCGCGGAATCTATTTTAGTAGATTCTCTGGGGATACTCCATAATCATATATATGGGACCTAACCAGCTGCTTATCAATCTTTCGAAAATCATTTGAACAAATCTGGTCAAACTTATCATTATAATTCTTTGTATTCCAAATATTATCAAAATTCGTTTAATATTAATTAATTTTTTTTTTTAACTAATCATCAAAATTTATTTTCCAAATTAATACGAAACCCTTTTTAACCAACAAAAATGAATTTTCGAAAGATTGATAAGTACGCTGTGTTTATAGCACCCCAAAACATTTGGGCAGCATACTTTATTTTTAATAAAGATTTTTCTTTCTATAACTGGATGGGAAATCGTAGTATATGTATAAGGATCTATTCGAAAGTTCATTAAATTCCTTTAAATCTTGGGAGAAATCGTTGCATAAATGGAGTAATATTCTGCAAATAAAATATATTAAAAATTATAATGGCGTAATTTTCGCTTACATAACTTTCACATTCCTGTTGTAGCGCCTACGATCTTGCTTCGTTTTGAACGTTCATTTTACATATCGGGTCTTTTTTACTTTACCCACGCCAGTTACTTTTTAGAATAACATCATAATATTTTGGAGACCCGGTAGCCGTGAGGGTTAAGGCGTGAGCTCTTAACACTAAGTGCCAAAGGTCGTGGGTTCGATTCCCACTAGGGGCGGTGGCTTTTCTTTCGAAAAATGAAAAGGCATCACCCCTATCCTGGCTAGAAAAGGGTGGTAACCTATAGATAACCCGTCCTAAAATTCGTAGTTAATAATAAATGGACGTTAAAATTTAAATAAATAAATATTTTGTTACAATATTGTAACAGGTGTTGCTAGGCTACATAAAGTTTATACACGAAAGAGGTTATAGATTATAAGACACGTTGAAGTTGTGTTTGTTGTGCTGTGCTGGAGTTGTCAAATAATGAATTTGATTAAACTGATACGTGTGTTGAAATCGGAAGAAGTAGCGTATAGAGCATTACATTTTTTTTTGTTTACATTTGTTGAATAAATAATTTATCTAAACTAATTATTAGTTTAAACGTCTGTTCTTCATAACTATTAACTTAATGATACGATAAATAACTGTTTTAGTAATAAAAGTAACTGGCGTGGGTAAAGTAAAAAAGACCCTCATTATCACATGTGTTTACATTATTCACGAACTAATAGGAGAAAACATTAAGTGTTTCAGCATTCTAAATGGCGTTTGTTTCGGTTTCAGCTAACACAATTCTATGGGAAACAGTCAAACAATCTCGTGCAGTATTTTTGGTCACAGACCTGTATTTTTAATTTATTTCTTGCGGCCGTAATTTTGTTTCCTTACAACTATACTCACTATTTGACATCCCCAGAGAGATTTACTTTAAGAATACGTAAACGGAGCCCGTAAGAAGTGGGAGGTTACTCAGGCCCAAAAATAAAAAAATTGGTCTTTTCCAAAGACACCATACTTATATTCTTGTGTATTTCGACAAGCTGAATCCGAACACAGAGTCCGTTTAACACCATCATGTCAGGTTTAAGGGCATTTGAAGGTCAAATTTCGTATGAAGTAGTTTAGGAAGAAATAACTAGAGCTTCGATAGTTTTGAAGGTCGCTGAATTCGAATCTGAGTTATATTTCACCTCATCGGTGCAAAATCGAGGTAAATTCGAGGACGAATATGTTTATTATGTAAAAAATGAACCTCCAGTCGAAAATTCATTGTTGCAAAATAGACATATTTGTCCTTAAAATGACCATGCTTTTGTACCGATGGGTTGAAACAGAGGTCAAATTCGAATACTGCGACCTTCAGAACCAGGGAAGCTCCAGTTATTTCTTCTTAAACAACTTCTTTCGAAATTTCACACACAGTCTGGATTCGGATTTAGCGTATCGAAATACATATGAATATATGTATGGTGTCTTTGAAAAATACCACTTTCTTTCTTTTGTATGCATGTGTTATCTAAAACCTTCTTTACAGAAGTATAAATGTACCCCAAGTGGCTTCGTTTTTGTTTTTATTATTAGTCATTCGAAACTAAAAAGAACTATATATATTGCCAAAAGTAGGAAAAACGCCTCGTGCGGAACCAAGCGTTAATTTTTAAAAAATATTTGTAGGTTTGTAACCAATATAAAAGTATAAAATGAATGATCTTTATAATTGTGCCAGGACGTTTTGTTGGCTAAAAACCTTTTTAATCAGTTTGCCTAAGGCAATGTCCCAAGTTCTTTAAAAATAATAGCAAAAAGAAAATACAAAGTTAATGTTAATGAGAGATGGACGCCAGGAAGAAATGGGAATGAAATAAAACTCCAGAGATGGCTAATGGAATAGCGCTGATGGACTATGTAGGGGATTATCGGAAACTGGAGAGCAGCCATCAATATTTCATAACCTTCCTGTCAGGTTGGGAGCAATGACAGTGAGGTATAAAAACCCGTCTACAGCGAGCTAATCGATCTCAGCAACAAGTGATGTCACGCTCCAAGAGTCATGGCTCAGAATTCCACTCGGGACAGAATTCATCTAGTGATCTATGAGAAGGTATTCTTAATACATAAAAATATCCCGAATATTAGAGATTTCTTTATTTGATATAAATAATGTAATAATAATATGCCAAAAAAAGTGGGAACTTGTGCATTCCTTCAATTTTTTGATGGGAAAGTGAATTGTTTGATGTTTTATTCTAAGGGGGGAAGGTCCGAGCCCAATTATATTTATATGGGTGCTTCAAAAAAATGTATACACACTTTGAACTTCCATAGAAAATTTATTTACCGTTGTACAAAGTTAAATTTCAGGAAATTTAAGTCCAGGAGGAGCTGAAAGTCCAATGTAAATGAAACATAAATAACAAATGTTAATATTGTTCAAATTGGTGACCTGCAGCATCAATACAATTCTGAGTACGAGTCACCACTGATTCTGTACATCGTATCAAAACGTCCAATGAGATTTCTCTACACACGGCTTGAATCTCATTCCAAAGAATGTCTAGGTTACGTGGTTTACGTTTGTACACCTCATTTTTTACTGTGCCCCATAAGAAGAAATCCAGTGGTGTAAGGTCTGGGGAGCGTGCTGGAAACTCGATTGGCCCCCTGCGTCCTAACCACTGGCCCGGCAAATTTTGATCCTGGTAAGCTCGTACGTCCCTGTGATAGTGCGGCGGGGCACCATCTTGTTGAAAATAAAACATATCATTACCGTATAATGCACGAATGGCAGGAAATGTGGAATCAGCAAGCATTGTTAGGTAATTAATACCAGTTACAGTGCCTTCAAATCGAAAAGGTCCAATGAGTCCCCTTGAAGACAAACCGTACCAGACATTTACACCAGGCAAATTTACAGCTTGTTCAATTGTAATGTGAGGATTTTCTTCACCCCAGTAAACACAATTGTGCCTATTGACAGTTCCATTAAGTTTGAATTGGGCCTCATCCGACCAAATTATGCTACCCATAAATCCCGGTTCACGTATCACCATCTCCTGAACCCATTCACAAAATTGTAACCTTCGATCTGGATCGTCGTCACTTAGCTGTTGCACCAGCCTTGGAATGTAAACACGATACTTGCGTCTCTTCAGAATGCGTAGCACGCTGCTAGCACTTACATCACTTTCACGTGCCCCTTGCCTTGTATATTTGTTAGGAGAGCGTTGAAACAGTTCCAAGACTGCCGTTGATGACTCATCACTTGTATCTGTTCGAGGTCGACCTTAATGACCTTTATGCACATCACACACTGTTCCATGAACTTCGAATTTGTCTCGTATGCGTGTAATTGTTAATCTTGAAGGTGGTTCGATATCATACTCCCTTCTCCACTGTCTTTGAACTTCATTTACATTCTCAAACTTCCAGTACCACTTAATAACCTGCTTACGTTCTTCAAAACTCAAACGTACGTCCGCCATGTTGATATTACAACTTCCAACTATAACCAATATAACATAGAGGGACGATTATGCTGCCACCTGGCGAAGAAATATAACATTAGCCTTGTAGAGTGGGAAAACTACGATAGTTTAAAGTGTGTATACATTTTTTTGAAGCACCCAGTATATGCGTGCACTTAGAGATTCGCTCTGCTACATGTTCAGATAAGACGCTCATTTCTGCGTCCCTGAACTACAAATGACGTGTATAATAAACCCCTAATGTTATGGCATCTCAATGCGGGCAACAAGAGAAACCACTCCAACCACTAAACGGTTGGAGATATCAAAATTTTTCAAAGGAGCAAAGTTGTTGTTCTTGACGAGACCTTTTAAATGATGCCCTTGGAAATAACAAAATAACCCTTCTAGGGGCTCAAATAGACCTTTGAACGTAAGAGTTCCCTCTTTACCCATACGTTGCATCACATTTCTGAAAAGTTCTAAAAAGACAAAGAACGATACGTCAACTAGTTCTCTGTAAAAATTCGGTTTTTATTTGTATGTATTCCTCATCTGAAATTCTAAAAAAAATGGCACTTTAATTTATTTCAGTAGTACTTTTGTTAAGGGAGGGGTGATTCGATTCAGCTTAGGATAATGTGTTCAGCATTAAACAAAACGATTCCCATTAGTGTAAACTAAAAAATAAAATAAATGTAAAATTGGGGATTTAGGTATAAGAGTTGCCAAAACTTCAGATCACAAATAATGAAGAAGTTGGTGTTTCTTATGGCCTGTAGACATGATATGCCCTGCGGGGGAAGAATAGAATTAATAAGAGGATTTTGATAAGTTTAAGAGATAATGTCTAATCTCAGCTCGTAACAATGCATATCATTGGGCGGTTGAAAACCCCAAATGGACCACCGGTGGAAAATCAACGTCTTCTGTAGACTCATCGGGAGCATTTTATCAGTCCGTATTTTATTCCCGGAACCCTTACTTGTAACCATTACGCCCACTTCATAAGAGATATTCTCCCAAAACTACAAGAGGATTTGCAGTCCATGTGGTTCCAGCAAGATGGCTGCTCTACCCATTTTCCCCTCGCCAGAAGAAAAGCAGTTTAAGAAATTTTCTATCAGCGGTAGATAGGAAGAATTGTACCCCTGATCTGGCCACCTAGGTCACCAGATTTCAATCCTTTGAATTTTGTTTATGGAGCTATTTGAAAGACCATGTCTACGCTTCACCTGGTCAACTCAGAGGTGACCTTGTTCAGCAGAGCTTTAGAGATAGTTCTGACATGGTGAAAAGAACAATAATATCTCTAGGAAGAAGACAGGGGTAATGTCTTGTCAATGGACGAGGGATATTTGAAAAGTTTCTATAAAGTTGGACCTTATGAGGTTAAGTAACTCTACGCAATTAAGAGTTCATCCTTTAAATAAATAAATAAGAACTATAAATAATACCAGCTAGTTTCTTCAATTAAGTGAAATAAGTTGGTTTTGAGCTTAGAGAGCTTTTTAAACACATTAATCACGGAGCTCGGCAGAAAAGGTGAAAAGTTATTCATGAACCGGTTTAATTTATCACTCGCCCATTTTCCATTTCCCACTGTAGGAATTTTCATGGGCATTTCTCCATTTCGTTCTACAACTTATTGCATACATTACCGGAGGTTATCATACTTTTTTATTACGGTATAATCCTTCAAATAGACTTAATGGGCGCATAACAGAATATATATAGGTCAGTTCATAAATATTGTTGCTAAATTAATTTGTTTCTATAAATCTTTTCTAGTTTTGAGAAGAATAAACCGTAGTAATAACTGCGTCATCTTAGCTTTGTTACGTATACCTACTCCTTTAATATGTAGATAACGAATACCTTCGTTTTTCCCCTTCAAAAAAAAGGGACTACTCCGAAAAAATATTTATTGATTAGAAAAAACTCCGTCACAGAGGAGCTGCATAACTAAGCACTTTCCTCAGAATTTGAGTAATGTCGTGTCCATTCCTGAATAATTTGCTTAAAATAACGTATATAAATAAAAAAAAAAAAAAAAAAAAAAAACATAAATAGTTCTGTTCTTTTACATATTCAATGAGCAGCTGTTTCAACAATTATTAATTTTGTTATTCATTTCCTTCCAGAGGTTTGTGTATGCGTGGCACTACACTACTAATAAATACATAATAACTCCACATTTTCGTCAATTGATCAGCGCTCCTAGTGACAGAAGTTAGAACTCTACGTATAGAGTCATATCAAAACAGAGACGCACCTAGTGGGAGCTTTACCAACCTATGTTTGGCGGGAGAATTCTATCCAAGCATAGCACAAAGTCCCCCCCCCCCACTTGGGATGAACCTATTTTAGTACATTTTTACAACACTTATTTTTTATGATGTATACCGCGTTTCGCTACAATACAACAGAAATTACGACCGGTATGAGTATATTAGTAATTTGGGTGAGGAGAAAACCCCCCTCCTAATGAACCGATTCAGTTTATATTTACAACGCATTTTTCTCTTTATATGACCACCATAACCACTAATCGTTGGTTAACAAATAGTTTTCTGGGGTAATACTCCATACCAAGTTTAATGGCGAAAAAACTGGCGTGTAATGTGTTAATAGACATGTTTAACGTACACATAAATTTTAAGGGGGTTATTTTCGATGTCTACTCGTTAGGGTCGATAATATTTGAAGACATTTTTCAAAAATCCGTCATGAGTGTCATCGGAGGAGTGTGCTAAAAATGCCCCTTTTTTATAATGTGTGTTTTCATATATGAGTATATGCATGAAAATTCTCTGTTTAATAGGAAGCTTTTTGACCCGAGAGAAATAGGGATGCGAGAGTTAACAAGGATTATACGATGAAAATCTGTTTCAGAATACAGAGAACACAGCAACTGTATAATTCTCTCTCTCTTCTGGTAGACTATCGGCCTTCTGCATTAATACACACACATGATGCATACAGACACCATCATGAAGTGTTGTATCCATGGTCCACAGATGCAGTCCAATTACTGTCGCTTCAAGGATTTAGCCATATAATTCGCACAAAACTCGTTAAGCCTTCAATAAAATTTTCTTTATTTATATTGATCTCTAGGCTCGTATACAGAACACACATTAATTTTAAATTAAATACCTTTTTCTTCCTATCTGAATAATATAATTAGTAAGCAATCAGGGAATAGTTGGGATTCTGCTAAGAAAACATCAATACGATTTTTGTAAAAAATCTATATTCAGGACGTTTCGGCTACTCTTTGGTAGCCTTCGTCGGCAATGAAGATGCCGGGAGGCAGAGAAAGACCAAAGTTAACACTTAAGTAACCATAGTATTAGAAAGTACACCTGTAAGTACCAGTATACTTTCAATATTGTTACTTAAGTGTTAACTTTGGTCTTTCTCTGCCTCCCGGCATCTTCTTTGCTGACGAAGGCTACCAAAGAGTAGCCGTAACGTCCTAAAAATAGATTTTTTACAAAAACGTAGTTATGTTTTCTTAGCCGAGTCCCAACTATTCCCTGATTGCTTATCATCTCGACGGCTAACTATCTAATCTTCATAATATAATTAGCAGTCATTAAGGAATAATACTAATAAGATAATAAACATGGAAGCCGATACGCAATAAACATTTATTTTTTTAAATTTTGGAAAAACAGTTTTTTTACGTTTCGCTCCTAACTCAGAAAGTATTCATGTCAGTGACCTATTCATGTCAATAGATTTGTAATACATGTTCTATAATGTTTTGTTTAGCAGAAGTTATTTAAGAAGATGCCTGAAGCTGTTCACATATCTGAAAGCTTCAATGCTTTATTTATTTATTTTTAATATTTAAAATATGTAGAACAATTTATTCTGGATTTTGCAACAATGTTAATTTTTTCGCCGATACCATAATAATAATTATGCAAAACCCATTACATTGGTTTGAACGAACTTTGTTGGTTTGTTTTATTCTTTAATTAAGATTTTATTCCTATAATGTGAATGTTCTAAATACATTTAAAGCTGAAAGAAATATATAAAAATATAAAACATGTCTGTTTTTTACAATTTGTTCATACTTGCTTTTATTTGTTCAAAATGTTTTGATGCTTTAAGAAGGCCTCTAGCATGAATTGTTTCGGACTTATAAACTTATGATATTTTCGCATAAATTAGCGTCCTCTCTCTTAACATCACACTCAAAAAAAGATGCGCCCTAGACTAGATGTTAATAATTCTGTTACAAGGGAGAAAACTTTTGCCTCAGAAATTATATGGGGCTGCGTTTTATGGATGATACTGTATATAACCCATCAATATATTCTGCAACAAAACCATCCAACATTAGATCAATTTAGGCTTACCAATTCGAAATTTCTTGCTGGTCAATCTTTGATACACTGAAAATATACAGTTTTTCTAATTAAAAAACTTTTTGTCAGATCTAATACTAATTGTACTTGTAAATTAATTCTACTAATTGGATTATTTTAAACAAATTGCTGAAATTTCTTACAGCAAGAGCTGGTTGGATGCTGAGGGTAGGAAATACATTTTCGTGTCCCCCAGGTTGAAGGAAGCCACAGGAATGAGTAAGGAAGGTAAAATATTAGGGGATATTCGTGGACCCGCCCTTTGGAATCCCATACCTTATGGTCTTCAGGATTTACTCAGCGGCTCCATATTTTCTCCGAAGATTCCATCCTTTTATTTTTATCGAAAATTCTTTCATATGAATATGATTACATTTTTTTCTAACATATGATATAAAAACATTTTTTCGGAGTAATATCGTCCCTACCATGTCAAACTATCGAATATGCAAATCGGAGCAAAATAGGAACGAACATATTCTATCCATTGACGAAGTAATATATTGAAAAATGGTCTTATTCGATACTTTATTTAAGGCATTAAAGGCTATTCTAAGGGGGTTAGAGTTGTGACAATTTGCAACAAGCCGTATCGTCCACAATCGAAGAGCAAAGACCCGAATCTAAAAACGAGATTTTTCTAATTCGATAGTTCGACGTGGCAGGGACGATATCACCTCTATAAATACAAAAACTTGACATCACATAAGCAATTGAATAGGCGAGTGCAAAAACCACAGAATTCCAAATTTTTCAGGAGAGAGAAAAAAAATCAAACTCCAAATTTTCAAATAATAGAACAATATTTTTTTGTTCGCCATAACATGCATTTATTGTGGTACAAAAATTGCATAGTTTCTATTTAATCGGCTTCAGGAATATTTAAAATGTAATTTTGATTTATGCTGTTTTTGTACTCAACTGGTTTTTAAACTTGTAGAAAAAGGTTATTATACATTAAAAGTTTATATTTATTTATGATTTTATCAGAAAGAAAGTATCGGGCAATTTTTCATTATAATACAAGAATTTAAAAAAATTATCAAGCTCTTAGTAGACAATTTTTAACCATACATCGCTATAAACAAAATCATAAAAAAGGGTGCTTCTGGTTTTTAGTTGAATGTTGAGAGGGGGCAAACAAATTTTTGCAGGAATATCTTCGGAAAGACTCATATAACAGTAATTGTTGTATGCGCAAATCGAAAAATGCCCGAAACATATATATATATATATATATATATATATATATATATATATATATATATATATATATATATTTTAATAAATAAGAATTACGATTTTGTTACTTCTTTCACTCTTAACTCAAAAAGTATTCACAGTAAAGATTTCCCCTAGGCGTCAAATGATTCGCAATGATGTTTCCTAGAATGTTCCGTTATTTATACATTTAATATTTTATTGATATTTAATTTCCGCGGCGCACAACAACAAATTAGTATAAAAAATGGTAAGAAGTGGACATTTGTAAATCAGTTTTTCCGGGAGCTGAAAATGCATTTAGGATCTTCATATTCAATCAGGAAAATGTTAGTTATATACTAAAACAACCTACAAAATTTCGTTTACATCAGTTTGACAGTTTTTGCATAATAAATTTTGCAATTGAGGTATTAGAGAAAAAAATTGAAATTTTTCCAATTGTAGCAAAAACTAAACGACATCTTTTACATATTTGAAATACGTTTTAAATAAACTAAGGCATTTGAGTTTTAAAAAACATTTTCCAGACTGAAATTGAATTCCAGCTTGAACTGAGGCTGAAAACTTCCTGAGGATAATCTTCCTAAAAGCTGCAAAACATGCTCAAAATATATTGGACTTAAAAAGAAGTTTGAGCCGTTCGTAAAGCATCGCTATCTATTGTTAAGATAGTTGTTCATATGAATGTAAAACATGTACATGATGACTGACCAAATTCGGCTACAGCTTTCTTATCATTCCGAGGACATTTTTTTTCTGCATAAAATTTATTCTCCTTGGAATGCTAATAAGCTTCCGGCCTATGCATAATTCATCAAGGTTTATTTATTAATTTTTTTCTTTCCGATGTAATCTGATTTTTCATATTTTCTTTCTAGTTTCATATGCTTATTAATTTATTCCTTTCTTCAGCCGAACAGGCGGTAATTGGTAATCCGTGTTGGAACGTGCGAGTGATTCGTAGTCGAATTTCATATTCCATATTTTAAAAACATTTTGGATAAATTAAGGCATGGAATCTCTTGCGCCAACGAGAAGACCTATTACTTCCCAATTTTTGATATTATAATTTTTTACGGAAATAGGGGATGCACTTTTCATAAATGGATTTCCTTTCGTTGTCTGAAGGGCTGATTCTCGAATCTCACTGTCTGATAGAAAATAATGTCCGTGGATGTCTGATGATCTATGACTACAACATGCCACTTCTAGTGGAACCATTTTCGGCTAAGCTGCACTTAAAATAAAATATTATTATTAGAACAATCATGATAATTACAAGGTTTCCTCGAAAATATACAATTTTCTAATAAACAATCGGAAAATTATTACAGGAAGCATATAATGTAACTAATTTTGGTTAATAAAAGAGCTAAAAACATTCCTGGAATGTGTAATGGTTTTTGGACTCAATTTCTTTGAAATGTGTCATTGTCCTAATTGGCAAAACAAATTGAAACAACATTTGTTCTAGCCCGTTAATTGGATTTTCCGCGTTCCTTTTTCATGCGCAAAATTTGTTTAATTATTTCTACACAATATATTGATTGAAGATATATAGATAGCAAAAATATTTTTTTTCTTAACTTATTACCCTGTTCTTCCAAACCTCTTCTTGTTATTCCAGTAAAAAATGTATGGATATTCATAAAGTAGGTAAGTAAATTTCCAAATAAATGGACCTTATGGGATCCCCAAGACGTCAAATAATACGAATCCCCCAAGAAAACTAACGTTGAAAAAAAGACCAAGATTGAGGCCCCTACTAAAAACAGTTTTCCTATGAAAGTTATGATATCATAGTATTGGGCCAAGTTTCAGGCTCTTAATATCTTGTCAAGAACCTAATAATACCCTCTCACATATTTGTGCAATTCCTACTTGGCCAGTTTTCGTTAAATGATAGCCTCTATAACGATCGGATTTATCATAAAATGTTCGGCATTTTAAGATTTAGGCCCTTAGGGATCTCTGTGTAAATTAAAGCGGCCACGGCCGTATGTAAGTTAAAGAAAACTGGCCAAGTTGAAATCCCACAAATAAGTGAGAGGGTATTACTAGGTTCTTGACAAGTTATTAAGATCCTAAAACTTGGCCCAATACTATGATATAACTTTCCTAGGAAAACTGTTTTTTTTGGAGGGGCCTGGAACTTGGCTTTTTTTTCAACGTTAGTTTTTTTGGGGGATATTAATACTTTTTGTAAGTGAATTTTGAGTTGGGGCCGTCAATTTTTGGCTTAAGGAGTATGACGCGGGGACGTTAACTAGGTTTTATTATTCTATCTACTTTTTATCGTTTCGGTATTATATTTTTTATAAATTTATTAGGTGTTGCCTAACCAGATAATCTCACTACATTGTAAATTCAGGAGAGAAAAGGCGTTTTGCTTTAAATTTTCTATAGACAATTAACTGAAAATTTGAGACAGTAAAATTCCATGCTGGTAAATTTAGTAAGAATTTTTGAATCCTCTTGAGTAATGTTATGGAGCAAAAATCTCGCCTCGAAAAGGCTTTTGTGAAAAATTAAAAGAGGAGTTAAGAGACGAGGCTGTAGTTCAGAGTTAGAATGAAAGGTTAATGTTGTACTTAGGACTTGGAGGCGGTTGCGGTGGGAGAACAGCAAAGGTAGAGGCCAGGAGAATGGGGATACTATTAGCAAAGTAGGTTCCAACTTGGAAGTCTTAACCTTTTCTTAATGCTATTGTGTAACCATGTTGGGGAGGTTAGAAATAAGACACACTCGCATAGGGACTTCCGAATCTGAGGGAGTTTCTGCAATTGTTATAATTTGAAAATTTCAAAATAGAGATTCCAAAATAATTCGGCAAAGCACCTACTTGTACTGCATGTTTCCTGTCATAACCCCTAACTGCTCTACGCTCTAAAAAGCTATCCGAAGGAATGTAGCTTTTGAGGTTGTACACATGATTGACGTTTTGATTTTTCTTTGCAAATATGCATCGTTCCTTCCTACTTGTATTCCGAAAAAGATCCGTAAAAATTTAAATATATACAGGGCTACAGATAAGTCGACCCACATCCTTCGTGATGTGATAGGTTCGGTCAAAAGAAACAATTTGAAGCCCATATTGCCTTATCAAAAAGTTACCCGTTTTCAAAATATTATATACTTTAGTTTTTTGTTTTTTTTTTGTTTAAATCGCTGTTGCTTCGGTTTTGTGCATTTCTTTCTAGCATTTGAGCAGACATTTTTTATTGTTTTTGTATTTAAGACATTCAGAATAAACGACCCAATAACGAAACTTTACTTTATTTTTTCCTTAAAACCTGTAAATACAACTCTATGTCTCTTAAAATAAAAATATTATTAGCTATTCCTGCAAGTTATACTAAAACATCATCCCTGTTTATTAAGCTACACAAAATGTTTAATAGTCAGGTGAAATGTTTAAAATTCTTAGAAAAAACTTATAATAACTGAGAAAAGGTAGTGACGCTACAGAATAATGCGTATTAGAAAAGGCGTTAAGTGCAACTTAAGTTACCTCCCACTTAGCTGTTTGCACACTTTTTTTAAGAATTAGGTATAAACATTTTACCTGACTATATCCCCTTTTCGTATACCCAACTTTTTGCTTTGTCGTGCATCTCCTGCATGACGGACTATTTTTATCTACTTTTGACTAACTTTTTCAAACAAATTGTTTGCTTCTGTGATACCTGCTATTTTTAAATTTTCTTTTACTGCCACATTCAATTTACCTTACTTTGATTTTTATAAAATTCTGGAAGAGTTTTGGTTTGTCCGCAGAATTTTAATCTTCGCTTTATAAGTAAATGTCTGAATGCCATTTCCTTATTACTTCGAACTCTGTGTGTGTTGTTCTTCAGTATTTATTGTTTCTGGTACTTAATTTATACATAACGATTAGTTCTTTTGTGACCTACAGGCTAACGACATTTCTTGTAGCTACGTCCAGATTTTTTGTCGACAGATCAACACTGAAATTGTTTTAACATTGAAGGAAAATAAAATAGCAAAGTAATATATATTATTATAGGGAATGGAATGCTCTACAATCCTATAACTGGCATTTATTTTTTGGTTGCTTCGTTGAAAAGTTCAAAAAGGGCAAAAAATGTGCGGCAAAAGTGTTTTTTCCCCAAAATGACAGAATTTCAAGAGAGGATATTTCGAAAACTAAAGATATCTCGAAAAACTTAAATGAATAGAACTTGTTAAAAATTTAATGAGCTATCATTTGATATAAAATGGTCATGTCGCTAGGACGCAGGGTTTCCGAGATATAAGCGAAACCCCGAAAAATGGGACCTTCTAACCCCCCCCCCCCCGGTTCAAAGGTTCCGGGCGGGGACTTTTGATATGTTTACCTCCTACCTAGCCCAAACAAAGTTACGAAGTCGCCTGGACTGTAATGCAAGGATCCCGCTTAAAAAGAAAAGAAATGCCTTGCTGTGAATGCTGTAATGAAGCTATGACGAATCTGCACATTATGTAAATGCTGTATTAATCCCGAAGGAGTTGGATGAAGTTCACAATGCTGAGTAAAGAGAGGGTTGCGTATCGCTTTATCTGACGTAATGAGTAACAAACACCCAGTCGTCACGCGAGCTATGAATACCGCCGGCACGCTTACTTTGGAACCTAAATACCAAAATATAATTAATTCTCTCTAATTAGAAATTAGTTTTACTATGAGTCATTGAAAATGGAAGAATTAACGCACAATTAGCATTTTTAAAAGAATTATATTTATCTTCATAATGATCTGATGTCCGTGTATAATTACCGACAACGTTGAAATGTTTATTTCTTTACGCTTTGCATCCAAGCCGATTACCGTGATTACAATTTGTTTATGAGTAAAATATGTATGTGTAATGTGAAATTGTTGACCAAATGCTCCGAAGGAATCTTGTAGCACGGTAAAGAATTAAAACATGGCACGAAATAAGCAGAAAAAGAGAAAAAATCATGACTTAAAAAAAAGTAAAAAAAAAAAAATAAATAACATAAAATAAAAAAAAATCTATTTATATACAAATCACGTGTCTGTCTGTTTGTCTCTCTGTTTGTTCCTTATACAAATCCACACCGCTTGACCAAATTTCGCACACAGGCAGATCTTGATCCGAGAAGTATCTTAGGCTAGGACAAAAAAGTCTACTAGCTGTCTGTATGTTTGTTTCTTATACAAATCCACACCGCTTGACCAGTTTTGATCAAACTTGGCACACAGGTAGTTCTTGATTAGGGGAGAGTCATAAGCTAGGTTAAAATTGTCTAGGAATAACAGTTCCGAGGTCACGGGTTCGAAACTGTGAACCCGAACAGTCAAAGATTTGTGTAATTACATTTTAATATTAATTATTTGGTTTCTAATTTATTTGGGCTTTTCTAAATGCAGAAAGTAGGTGTAGTAGCATGGTACGCCCGGCTACCAGCTAGTAATAAATAAATATAAATGTATTACTGGAATAAAATTAAATAAAAAAACATAGTAATTAAAATCATATTAATAATACCAAACAGGTGAAGAATAACCCTTCAAAAATTTTTCAAACTTTACATTTATTCCTCCATCACAACGTTTCGGACACACAGGTCCATCCTCAGGCAATCATGTCCTGTTCATTACTATAGTTACACTAAAACAGTCATGCAATAAATAAACATGATTCCTGTAAGGAACCAAGTCAAATTACACCTAAATCAATTAAACTGTGATAATGAGTGTTTAATTGATGTAGGTGTAATTTGACTTGGTTCCTTACAGGAATCATGTTTATTTATTGCATGACTGTTTTAGTGTAACTATAGTAATGAACAGGACATGATTGCCTGAGGATGGACCTGCGTGTCCGAAACGTTGTGATGGAGGATTAAATGTAAAGTTTGAAAAATTTTTGAAGGGTTATTCTTCACCTGTTTGGTATTATTAATTAATACCCTTCATTTAGTAATCGTAATAAAATCATATTAATAATTATAATTATTAATAGTGAAAAATAGGCTAACAATTAATAATTAATAATTGTTAGCCTATTTTTCACTATTTATTTTATTAAGCAGAAGGTCAAATTTTAATAAGTACACACGCCCAGTAATCTTTTTTTCCCCTCTTAATGGTTCATGTCAATCTGATGCCTCTTTTGGAGC
>OX328129.1:59566940-59749569 GCA_946811695.1 Gonocerus acuteangulatus | reverse complement strand
CTGTGTAAGGTTTATATATCTCCCCTACCATGTCAAACTATCGAATATGCAAATCGGAGCAAAATAGGAACGAACATATTCTATCTGTTGACGAAGTAATATATTGAAAAATGATCTAAGTCGATACTTTATTTAAAGGGACGAGAGTTGTGACAATTTGCGACAAGCCGTATCGTCCAAAATCCAAGAGGAAAGTCCTGAATCTTTTTTATTTCATTTTTTTATTTACTTATTTCCACTAATATTGCTGGTTCTCTTACAATGGCTTTGTGTGGCAGGATGTGGGAATATGTACAATTACATAACCTACAAGAAAAATACATTTTAAGAGAAAATTGAAAAAACTGTAAAAATTTAAAAGAAAATATAACTAGTTTTGGGCCCTGCAGATGTTAAAGCAAATTCTCTCTAGGCCACCTCCGCTTCTTTGAAATTTTGTGGATTTTGGAACGAGGATAGATAATCTATCAAAGGATTTGGATGGCCAGGGAGATTGGAATGGAACTTCTGATAGACTGATTTGGCCAGGGATTGGATAAAGGGGATATTGAAGTCATTATGCAGGGTTAGGTTCGAGACATAGTAAGGAGCATTGGATATTTTCCGAAGGATTTTTGATAGCATTCTTTGTGTTCTGTAGGAATTGGAAGGTTTAGTGGAAACCCAGAGTTCTTGTCCATAAGTCCATATTGGTCGAAGTTAGGTATTGTATATAAGTCGTTTGTTAGTCAATGATAGTTTCGAGCGTTGTTCCAATAAGCGTGATGATAGTCTAAAACGTTTGTTTAGTTCCTGTCTTTTCTGTGTTACTTGTGGCTTACAAGTTAAACGTTTGTCTAGTATCAGTACTAAGTATTGAATCTAAGAACGATATTTTTCATATTCGATAGTTTGACATGGTATGGACGATATGACGAATTCTTATCCGAGTTAGTAACATCTAGTTAACTGCTAAAGGTTCTATTCTTTACACAAGGAATTACATTGGACCAAACCCCTTCCTCCCTTCCCCCTCTCCCCTAAGAAGAAAATCGTCTATAAAAAACGAAAACGAGTTGTTCCTATTGGCCTGAGAGACTAATGATTGGCCAACTCTAAACGACCGGTCGATGCCCTTTCTTTCTCAACATCGGAGGCTTTCTCGAAAACTTTTTCTTTTTATCTCAATTAATTGCTTCTTTACTTTATAAGAAATAAATATACACCGACTTAAACCCCCGTATCTAATTCTTCTTTATTTTATTTTATTTTTTTTTTTTTTTTAATTTTAAATAATTTGTTTTCTATTCAATCCATTGCAATGATCTCCTAAAAATTATATATGTTCCATTAGCACAATTTGCTTCATATAACCGTTATAAATAAAATAAAAACATGAATAGTTCTTCTTTTTTACTTTTGTAATGAGCCACTGTTCAATGTAATTTGCTTCCAGAGTTATGTTTATAGATGGTACTACACAACTTAATAAATACACAAAAACCTCTTATTTTTGAGTTTTGATCCGACGCAGGAAATGGATACAGTCCAGCTGGTGGTAGATAGCGCTCCTAGCGGCTGCTTTGCCAACCTACTTCTGGCGGGCCTAATTCTATTGTAACATAGTACAAAGTAAACCCCCCTTTCCAATAGACCGATTTATTTCATTTTTACAACGCTTCGTTATCGTACAATCGTCGCGGCACGACGTATGCCGCGTTTCGTTACAATGCGACCGGTATGAGTATATTATTAATTTCGGTCCGGAGTATACCCCCCCCCCTTCTAATGAAACGATTTAGTTTAGTTTTACACCGTATTAATCTCTTTAGATGACTACAACGACTACCGACTTTCGTTGAAAAATAACAAGAACTACGGATGGTATGGTGAAATAGTGTTTTGCGTCCGGGCTAACCTCCCCCCGCCCCCCGGTAGATCGATTTTATTGGTTAACGACCTTGTTCAATCGTCTGCTAAGGGAACACTAATCGTGAAGAATAACAAAAGCTGTGGCGTCTATCGTGTTAACACACACACATATATGCATATACATACTCTCTATATAGTCTATCTATATCTAGTTATTAGCCCTATATTAATATATATACACACAATCATACATAGACAAACACATACACTAATTTTCACATATTAGAGTAATAATACTGTGAGAACTAAAAAGTAATTGAACATAAACACATTCTTAGCATTAAATCTGTACAATATTTACATAAGTTTACCAATAGTCCGAGAGCCAGTAACCGCACGTTTCATGAAGTGTTTTGTGCACCTTGAAATGTTGATATAATATACCTCTTAGGTAGATAAGAAGGTAAATATGTGTTTCCTGGACATACCTTGGTGCACCAGGTACTGCGCACAGGGGAAAGGTGCAAAAACATTTTTCCCAAAAATAGAGTTTTAATCAGAAGCCAACTATCTTTAATGTAAAATTAAGACAATTTTACAATGAATAATAAATATGGCAGACACTTTTAAGGTGTGTAACACGTTAAAAAAAATAAAAACTTAATTGTTTTTATTCTCATATTAAATGGGAGTTTTATACACGCTGCCATTTAAAGCGGAACAGCTGTACAAGATCATATGAGGAAGAACCAATGAGACCGCAGAGAATAACCACAACTGCGCGGTGCTGCCATTATTTATTTATTTATTATTATTTACATCTGGATATTATTTACATTGATAGCTGATAGATCTATTAAATGGTTTTACAGAAATAGACTATAAATTTACTATAACATACACAGCATAGAGCTCATATTTATAATTAACTTAACAATTTACCTATTTACAATATTAACGCAGTCTATCATAGGCAACATTTATTTTTATGTTTCCTGATAATTATACCCCACAAAAGTGTCTGCCCTTTTGTAATTAATTTCAAATATGTTTATTGAAGACGCTATTTAAATCGCAGCGTGAATAAAGCACTTCATTTAAAATTAAAAATAAAGACTATGTACTTTTTTTTTTTAATTTACATTGTAACCCCCTTAAAAGTACCTGCCTTATTTATTATTAATTTTAAAATTGCCTTAATTTTCAATTTTTTTTCATTAATAATAGCTGGCTTCTGAATAAAACTCTACTTTTGGCCAATATTGTTTTGCACCTTTCCCCTGTGCGCCAAGGTATGTCGAGGAAACACATATTTACCTTCTTATCTACCTAAGAGGTACATTATAGCAAAATTTCAGGGTGCATAAAACACTTCATGAAAAGTGCGTTGCCAGCTCTCCGACTATAAATGTATATTAAAATGTCATTATTACGATATAATTTGTATTAAACTAATTCTTAATTACTGCAGATGCTCAAAAAGCTTAATATTTAACTTATTTTTTGAGCTGCACGTATTTGTTTTTGTATATTTTCTATTTTTATTATATTAATCGTAAATTTAAGACAATCTCAATTTCTGGGAGTTTTTTCTGTAGTTACCGTAAAATGTCGTTACAATAGTACAGTGTGGTGAATTTGGTTTAAATATATACTGCTAGGCTGGTATTATTTAATAGATAATAATGGTTCAAACTTTGCCCACAGAGAGAAAGCAGACAAATATGTACCTATATATTTGTCTGCTCGCTCTCAGACAAATATGTACCTATATATTGGTCTGCTCGCTCTCAGACAAATATGTACCTATATATTTGTCTGCTCGCTCTCAGACAAATATGTACCTATATATTTGTCTGCTCGCTCTCAGACAAATATGTACCTATATATTGGTCTGCTCGCTCTCAGACAAATATGTACCTATATATTTGTCTGCTCGCTCTCAGACAAATATGTACCTATATATTTGTCTGCTCGCTCTCAGACAAATATGTACCTATATATTTGTCTGCTCGCTCTCAGACAAATATGTACCTATATATTTGTCTGCTCGCTCTCAGACAAATATGTACCTATATATTTGTCTGCTCGCTCTCAGACAAATATGTACCTATATATTTGACTGCTCGCTCTCAGACAAATATGTACCTATATATTTGTCTGCTCGCTCTCAGACAAATATGTACCTATATATTTGTCTGCTCGCTCTCAGACAAATATGTACCTATATATTTGTCTGCTCGCTCTCAGACAAATATGTACCTATATATTTGACTGCTCGCTCTCAGACAAATATGTACCTATATATTTGACTGCTCGCTCTCAGACAAATATGTACCTATATATTTGTCTGCTCGCTCTCAGACAAATATGTACCTATATATTTGTCTGCTCGCTCTCAGACAAATATGTACCTATATATTTGTCTGCTCGCTCTCAGACAAATATGTACCTTTATATTTGTCTGCTCGCTCTCAGACAAATATGTACCTATATATTTGTCTGCTCGCTCTCAGACAAATATGTACCTATATATTTGTCTGCTCGCTCTCAGACAAATATGTACCTTTATATTTGTCTGCTCGCTCTCAGACAAATATGTACCTATATATTTGTCTGCTTGCTCTCAGACAAATATGTACCTATATATTTGTCTGCTCGCTCTCAGACAAATATGTACCTATATATTTGTCTGCTCGCTCTCAGACAAATATGTACCTATATATTTGTCTGCTCGCTCTCAGACAAATATGTACCTATATATTTGTCTGCTCGCTCTCAGACAAATATGTACCTATATATTTGTCTGCTTGCTCTCAGACAAATATTAAAGCATATATAAGCAGTATAAGTTTCAACCAATTTCGAAACACTGTATTAATGTGACCCCAATTTTACGGGATATATTTTGTCGATTTTTGTGATACCATTCAAGTGTACATAAGCGTCCCGAAGCTTGGTCCAGCTGTGGCCAGTGACCAAGAAGTCCGAGCTAAACTGTAAGAAGTTGAAGAGGACTTTAGCCGAAGCTAGTAAAGCTATTCCCTGAAGAGTAAGTCCCGGACTTAGCAAGAGAGTGAAGTAGTGGATAAGTCCTCAGGGCCTACTTACCTTCTGTCTCTCGGGTGTCTTAACCTCCTTCCAAGAAGGAATTATCTTATAGGGCCTTATAACCATCTTGTGTCTTGGACCCGAGAAGTCGGTTTGGCTTTAGTTTAATCCTATTTGTCATTAATTCAAGGATATTCAATACAATTTACGTTGGGGTTCAAATACGTAATACAGAAATTTATTATATTTTAATTACACTAAAAACACAGCCACACACAAAAAAAAAAAAGTCGGACCCAGAAAGCCGATCATGTTTTGGAGTCGCTGAATCCGAATCCGGAGTCAGAAAAGTCCCCTGCTCTTTTTTTTTTTAAGCCCCACCCCCAAAACGCATAATTTAGGATACTTTACACTATAATATTTTTATTCGAGTCGTTAACCAAAAGAAACGACTATTTCCTGTATACTTCCTTTTAGTGCTTAAAAATAATAATTTTTTGAGACTTCAACGAACTCGTTTGATCCATTTAGAGCGAAGTTACAGCCCTTTAAATATATGACTTGTCTTAAAAATTCGCGTTGTTGCTTATATTTTCTATTTCTAAGGCATACATGTTTTGAGGTCTTATACGAAACTTAATCCAAGGCCTTCGGGGGGGGGGACTTTAAAACTGAGGCAATCCTTAAAATCCCTAAAAAAATCTCCCCATATTATAGGTAATTCGAGCAATGTATCAATTGAAGTAAATTAAATATATTACCTAAAATAAATTAACTAAGCTTCCTTTTTTGAACTATTTTTTTATAAATTTTCCTACACGTTAATTAAAGTGTCCTCTATGCATTGGAGAAAGATAGGACCCTCCAAGCGGTATTCGTTTTCCAGATATTGAGCCTCAAAGATCCACTTCTTAACATGAGAGACAGAGGTAGGGCGTATCCATATTTACTAAATAAAAAGCGAGTTTGCTTAACATTTTTCTGGAAAACTAGTATATGACACATAATAGCAAACTAAATCTTGCTGGCAAACGATTTAATTGGGCAAGCGATACTTGTTTTCGGGATATAAACCCTGGAAGTCTAAATCCCGTGTTATTAGTGAGGGGTTTTCTGACACCGGATTCGGATTCAACGACCCCAAACACATATAGTAAACATAGTCTGCTCTCCGAGTCCCAACTTTTTTTTTTGTGTGTGTGGCTGTGTAATTGTTCATCAAATACGTCGTGTGTATCAAACGCAGAAACAAAAAGCCCTAATATTTTTAGTAATTTTAATGCATTTTTTAATAACGAAAAAAAAAAAAAACGTTTGCTCTCTACGTGTACATGTACAAAGGCTCATCAGCATTACTTTGTAGTTATCCTTTATTTATGCACAGTTACTAATTCTGGTGGGAAGGAACATTTTTGACAATTTTAGCACAAGCTTTGGTTTTCGCAGACGATCTTGTTCTCGTAGGTGATTCCTATGAAAATATGCAGGAAGCGGTTTCCGAGTGGGAAGCTGAAATGGAATGAAAGGGCTTGGTAATAAATATAAGGAAAAGCAAGGCGATGTACATTGGTCATGAAGAGGAGGAAATTGTAGTTTGCTACAAGGGAGAGATGATGGAAACTGCAGATGAAAGTACGTACCTCGGAACTGTGATCAGCAGGAATGGAAAATTGGGCCTAGAGTTCTCTAACCGAATAAAAAAGGCAAATTATGTTTATTACTTGCTGTGTAATGGTAATGGGAAGAGAGAGTTGGGAAACAGCGTCAATCTTCATATTTTTAAGGTTATCTACCTCCCTACAATTCTATATGGAAGTGAAAGCTGGGTGCCACTGAAGAAACACTGGAGTAGGACTACATCCGCAGAAATGAATTATCTCCGTAGAGTGGGAGGTCTGACAAGGAGAGACCAAGTCAGGAACGATAGGATACGGAGTGATGTGGGAGTAGCTTCCTTGAAGGAAACAGTGGAGAAGAAACAGCTGAGGTGGTTTGGACATCTTTGCAGGATGGGCGAAGACCGAGATTCACGAAAGTTCTTTGAGGTGCCCTGATATCGTCCCTTCATGCATGCTGCATCAGGATACCTTCTCAACGGGCCCTGACATGAGACAAATCCATGCTGCGGGCGGGACTCGACCCTCAATCTTCCGCATGAGAATCCAAAACGTTAGACCACGGAAGACCCTCTAATTCTGTTATGGCCAAAATTAGTATACATTATTATGCACACTAACTTTGCTATGTACGTTCATAATGAGCAATGGCTAAAAATTCAGATTCACTTATAAGAATAATTTCTGACAAAAGTCTATAAATATTACAGCTTTATTTACACTCTATAAAATATCCAAGGAAAAGGCTGCTATATTTTTAAAACTTCTTCAAAGGTAAAATCTGTGAGGGTGATAAGAGAGTTAACATATTTTTCCTGCCAAGATTTGTTAGCTTTGGCCCCCCCTCTTGGAGCCATCCATTACCACTGTGAGTGGCTCCTAAAGTTTTAACCGATCTGAAAGTGACAAAGTGCTCGAGAAACTTTGTCGGTTAACGAGTTTCAAATTTATGCCGGAATTGATAAGAAATATTTCCATACTTTTGATATTGAGGAAAATACTACCTTTCTAAAGGCGGGAGAGGAGAGGTGGAAACGGGAGGAAAACTAAGTGAGGTTTAAAAACTTCAAACGTGCCATGAGTCTCGTTAGCCAGCGAAGTTTATGTAGTTTGTATTATTAACTCAGTTGTTCTTTTCACTATTTCTAATTTGAAGGAACTGAACCTAGCGAAATTGTCAGCATAATTAAAAAAATTATGCAGTTGGCAATCAATTTGTTGAGTAGAATATAAAGGAATAAAGCCACCCTCCCTCCATTTGGGTCGATGTTGATGGTTAACGAACTCGTTCAAATATAAGTTGTTGCTACCAGAGAAGTGTTCCTTTTTGGCGAGTACTCTTTTACAAGATCGGATGAATTCAAATATCTTGGTAGCAATCTGAAAATAACGAAATAACAGGTGATATAAATCAAGTATAAAGGGTTATCCAGAAACACAAAGGTACTCGTATATAGAAATATCCTAAGACCCGCAGTCACCTACGTCAGAAGGCATGGACCCTAACTTCAGAGTCTATGCTTATGCTAAGAGTTTGGGAACGGAAGGTTCTGCGGCGATTTATTGGCATGTGAAGGTAGATGAGCAATGAAGCATCAGGAGCAACCAAGAGGTGCGGGATCTTTATGTAGAGCCGGACATAGTAGCACACATAAAGACGGGGGGCTGCGATGGAAAGGATAGGACCTACACGACTTCCCTCAAAACACCTGGTCGGCATGATCGGAGGCGAAGAAAGCCCCGTTTTCTCTGGATGACGTTGAAAAAGACCAGAGGGATTTGCTGCTGACCGTGAAGAATGCAAGAAGCTTCTAGCAGAGGTCATGGTCCTTGAGACTGTACAGTTTGGCTTCATGGTTTGGACTGTACGGATCTAGCACACACACGATAAGTTAATAAACCTCAAGGCCGGGACTACACAGTCCAGTTATAGTAGACGCTTTAAGTGTAAAGTAAATATCCTCATTAGAACTGTAAGTCAATTGGTTTTATCATTCTACTTCGATGGACTGTACAGTTCAACTCTGGCCCCAAGGCTTTCTGATACACGGTGAGAAATATCTCAAGATTTGGACTTCGCAGTCCATATCTTGAGATATTTTTCATCGTGAATGGGCACCCTTAAATTTGCCTCGCAGTCAGTGTGTTAAATAAATATGAAATGTTTCGATTTCTTTATCATATAGGCGTAATTTATAGACGAAAACCCTTATTATTCTGACGGTAATGAACAGAAACGCTGATTTTGGGCCTTTATCTAATTTCTTCCAACTCAGTTTTGTATAGCTTTGATAAGGACAGCAGTGTTTTTGGTAGGCATAGTCTAAATTGGTCAAGTGGAGGACAGTTAGCCGCGTGGAATATAATTTATACAAATCCAAACTCGCGATTTTTGCTGGACTTTCTGTGATATTATCACAAGTTGATTTATCTTGTCCTGTCATAAGATGCTCGTATCTTTGTTGAGAGCGATCGATCGTAAGTCGAGCAACCACAATTTAAGCCAGTTTGTTTTTGATGATGTTGAATATTTGAATATTAAAATTTCTGTTCTCTAAATCCCATCATCTATTGTGATAAAGATACTTTGTGTAACCCTACACTTGTTTATATAAGCATCAAAGAGAGGATCATTGTTTTAACGGACTTTTAAACAGACGAGTTAGGTGCAAATCAGCAAACCTCTCGCTCTCTCTAGGGCCAATTACAATCTAAAGGGCTCGAGTACGAAGAAACTGAAGGTTTGAGCCCTTGCTAGCTCTCCATTTCCATCAAAGAACCTTTCCACTTTCAAGCTTTGCCTATTCACAACTTTGAGTGCCTTTTATACAAACAGCCGATCTCCTTTGCCGAGAACTAGGCAAGCACACAAAGCATTCTTGCATTCAGAGCTCTCTCCTTGCTTCCAAAGTCTGGATTAACTTTGAATAAATGGTTTTATTTGGTGCATGTAGTTTTTTGCTTTCTGTTTCTTTCATAAGTTGCAACAGCCTCTTCCTTTGGATACATTGCATGAAGTTTGTACTAACGAGCAATAAAGTGAGAAAATTGGGTCTCGAATCCACCATCTCCCGCATGAGAATCTAAAGCATTAGCCACTAGACCACGGGGAGACCCGATTTGCTTTAAGACGGACTAACTTTTGAATTCATTGTTTTATTGAATATGGAAGGATAACTTTCGGGATTTCAGAAATCTGAATTTCGACAAAATTCGAAAAAAAAAGATGTTTTTTTCATAATATTCCTTCAAAACCACTCTGTTGAAATCAAACAGTATTCTTTCGACGCAAATGTAAATGCTCTATATGTGTTTTTTTTAAATCCCGCCCTCGACTTATCAATCAAATGAAACCGATTTCGAGTTCAGGCATCAATTATCTCATTTCGCATTTTATTTTTACTTAAAATATTGATTTATTAAATTAACGAAAACTTGAATTTTTATATACTTATCCAAACTATAGGCATTTGTTTTAACTTAGTCCGTGACGACCAACTTACTTCGTCTCTGCTCTCTACGATAAACAAATCCAACGATCAAAATTTAAAAACACATCTCTTTCTTACTTCAACCCACACCTACATCAGTGACGCACTAACTATACGGTACTAACTAGACGGTGTGTCAATTATGTGGGATTTGAGGAGAATAGAGTGCGAATGCACGGGTCGACTAGTATGCAATAATTTGTAAACTTTCAGCTTAGAAAACAATGTTTTCTTATAGTCTGAACATAGTTTTAGATAAATTACCTTCGGAAAGTGCTAAAAATGTTGTTTTACAAGATTTATTCCTTCACTCCTGCAAATATATTGCCAGCACAACCCAAGCTTACTGTATTTCGGTTACTCCCAAGAGATATAACCCCGAGCCTCGGTCCTCTAGAGAGATTACCTTGGAGGTAGGCAGTCTTAGACAAACATTGCCACCTCTTCAACCAGCCGAATGGGGTAGGTCAGGAGGCGGGAGCAAGCAACAGTCTACGAGTAGATTTCTTCTCCCTCCGTTTCTTGGGTATCCTTAACGATGAAGGTTCTAGGGACGTTTTTATTTTATTATTTTTTTTTTTTTTTTTGACCATTTCAATTAAATCTTATTGGCTAAGGTACCAAAGAAAAATGAACTACTCGCACGACCTGTGCCATTGTAGAGTCTGCCATGAATACCCTTAAGTATTCTAGGCAAGGTTTTGCTATATTAGTGGTATTATTATTATTACTACATTTTTTCTATTTATTATTATTTTGTTTCCTTCGTTTTACCGAAGTAATTGACTTTATTCTATTTTATTTTATTTCATTGATTTTTGAACATGACTCTAGATCTAAATGATTTCTAAACATTGTAGGCAGAAGGCGATCCATTAAAACGTATTTACTTGATAGTGGGTTTCAGGTAAAAGTCCAGTCTAAATGGCCCCATTTTGCCGGTCAATGAACTCAACCTTTCGTTTGTATGGGCATCATTCTTCTCAGTTTAAATCGCAAAAAGAACCAAAAGCTCGCGCACACATATACTTTTTCCGTCTGAAGCATGGGACCGTCCCACATTGGAACACAGGACTCAAACAACTTCTTCATCCGATGCACTAGCCACCTACCCCAGAACGTTGGTTACCCACAATTCTTTGGCTGCACACAGGCACTCATTCACCCAGGAACATGAACATAGGGCACCCACAGTTGGGTGTATCGATTTTTAATATTGCGCCATGAATATTGCGTTTTAGCGCGGTTCCTCCCTCCCCCATAGGGAGGAACCCCGCTTATAAGGTTGATACAATGAAACAATCCGGAAGTGCCGACAAGAAAATTTCGCGTTTCAGAACCCCTCGAGACCGAAAATAACGGTGGTTCAAATTTGTATATATATATATATATATATATATATATATATATATATATATATATATATTTATTTATTTATATATATATATATATATATATATATATATTTGTCTGTTCGCTCATTTTTGGCTTACCTGATGGTCCGATTTTGATGAAATTTGGTACAAAAATCAGTCGTCCAATTTGAAAGGTCAAGTTCGTTAACCAGCAAAATCCGCCCACTGGAAGATGGCGTTTGGGGCGAAATTCGCGCAGAAAAAATCGTAACGCTTACGTTTTTGAGTTCATAAGCTTGTAAGTACTCTTTTTATAGGCTTCTTGGGCTAGGAAAACGAATGAAACCATTTTCAAGGCGATAGCTTTAACCGTTTTCGAGAAAATTGGAACAATAGTTTTTGAATACCGTTTTTGGTTTGGGTACTTAGAATCACGGGATTCAGTTGAAACATTATCTGCATGTTCTACTTTCATTAAAACTAATATGTTGAAAGTTATGTTACGTTTGGAGTTAAGGAAGGGTTAGAATAAAATATTTTATGAACAGACATGAAAAGTTTTGGGAACTTTGTATACTTTCCTTAATTTTTTTTTTTTTTTATTTTTTTTTTTTTATTTTTTTTTTACGGCGCTTCTACTGCTTGGTCATTAGCGCCGACATCCAGGGTACAGCGAGGAATTTTCCCAACGAGCCCTGAGATGAGAAAATTCCTGCCGGAGGTGGGGATCGAACCCACCATCTCCCGCTTATGAATCCAAGGCGCTAACCATTAGACCACGGGAGACCCCTACTTTCCTTAATATCTCGAAAAAGGTTGAGAATCTTGGGAAACGGAAGAATACCATTAGAAAGCTTACTAAATGCTCTACAAAAAAAAAAGGTTCTGATGAAAGTTTTGATTAGACGATGTCAATCGGAGAAATAAGTGCTTAAAACTTTAAAGTAATTGATTTCGCTGATTCGAACTGTTGTTTTTGTCTGTTTTTATTCCTTGTTATTTTTTGACTGCTTATAGTTGGATAATGTATTTGATAATAAATCAGGTTAAGAAAAATAAGAAAAACAATTTAATCTTAGAGATATGGATTTCCAAGATATAGTTTTTCAAATGCCTAGCGGAATCCTTCCTAGGGCGGGAACCCATGCAGGTAAGATCGTAAATAAGACCTTTCTTGAAAGTAAAGATGGAACTGTCAACTTTGGTCCTCCTCTGCCTCCCGGCACTTTCATTGCTGACGAAGGCTACCAATGAGTAGCCAAAACGTCCTAAATATAGATTTTTTAACAAAAATCGTATTGAGGTTTCTTTAGCCGAATCCCACTCCATCTTTACTTATCACCTCGACGGCTAACTATCTAATCTTCATGTTTTCTATGTGGACCCAAAATAATAACAGCTTCTATTTTAATCATTTTAAATGAGTCTAGATATAAGAACGGAACCGCGCAAAGATGATGCAGTTCCTGCGAGTCGGACTTTTTTGATGATACAAACAGGAATATAAGTTCTTTTCCATATCTCCTCAATCTTTAAAGTAACTCTCAATACAATTACGTTCTCTGCAGGCAGATAAATTCCCTCTTGGTTCATTTCAACGCGTACTCACACAAAATACTTCAATAGATCCATCTTGGCCAGCGGAACATTAAAACCACTCACAACAATAGGTTGGCAAATAACTGGCAAGTCGGTAGTTTGTTTTGTTAAATGCGGTTATTTGCTCGCCTTCAACGCAACAACAATCACTCAATTGAGGGATTGCTTGTCGGCAGACGAGTACTAACAAGTCTGCGCGGTGATTCATAGGTGGCGCGTCACCGCGGTACGACATTCTGGCCTTCCCCCACACCTTGCTTCTAGTTGACACTTGTCTTACTGCAATTTTCTTCATTATTTCACTTATAACAACAATTCCAACCAGGTTTTAGTTATTTTGAAGTTTTAAACCATGAACCACACAAATATCAAAGTACTGCAAAATTTCAGAAATGTGCTGAAATTTACGACTTTTAAGCCTTGTGCGGGAGACCTAAATGATGTGGTAAATTTTTGAAATAATTTTTCTATCGTTCTTTGTGCTTATTGTTAGTGGAATTTTAACATGAAACTTAGAATAAAAGTGTTTTAGGTTCTTTTAATATTTTTGTAAAAATTGACTTTTTTATTAAATTTTCTAAACTTTAGGCCTTGTGCGGCAGACCTAAACATTTTTCGAAAAATCCAAAACTTTTTGTGGTACTTTGTGTTGCCTAGTAGCAACTTTTTTTCAACCTGGAATTTGTAAACAAAAAAAAGAGTTAAAAATCGATACACCCTAACCCACAGTCTCCCAACATGGAACATTGAGCAACCATTTCTGCCAGCCAGGAACGCTGGATAGTCACACTTTCCTAATCTTAACATTGGACACCCACCCGCTCACAGCCTGGAACTCTGCACACCTACACCGACTTATCCTGGAACATAGATCACCCACAGTCTTTAAACTCGAAACATAGAACACCTAATTCTCCTACCCAGGAATGTTGGATCCTCACATTTTTCCTACCTTAACATTGGACACCCTCTCGCCTTCAGCGTGGACCGCTGCAAACTCTCATTCTCCCGGCCTGGAACGTTGCAAACGCACTCTCTTCCAGCCTGAAACGCTGGACAATCTACCTCTATATCGAGGCCATAGAGAACTATGTAATAGGCGCGATAATGAACGAATCCACATGCAAATTCAATATTAACCCCGAGAGCCATCCTTTCTGGCGGTCCCTTTGAATACCCGAACCCTCCCCCCCTCCACCACTCCCTCTGGCGGTAATCAAAGGGAATAAACTAGAGGCTAATTCCATGTCCGTCAACCCACATGTTTAATTAAAAAGTCGCTCATTAATTTTCCCCCACATTTACCTCAGAATCGAATATTGAAAATGGCGAATTGAATCCAATCTGATCAGGAAAAATGACCTTTTGACGATCCGATTTCTCTCTGCCTCCAATATTCCCTGTAACATGAATCCTATTTGAAGGTTTCTTTATGAAAAATTAATCCTCCATTTTGGTAGTTAATACTTTTACCCATTTATTTCGGTTTCGTTGCAATATAACAACATAAGTTCGACAGTTAGCAGCTTATTAACAATTAGGCCTCGCTCTTAATCCCCCTCCAGATGGACGGATTTGCTGGTTAACGAACGTGTTCAATATTTTGTTGTGGGAAGTCGCTAATCTTCCGTGGGAAAATACAGAATTGTGGCCGCTTTAACTTTATGATTCCTTCTAACAAAATCGTCAAAATATAATATTAAAATCAAGTAAACATAATTTGTTAACCGAAAGGTATTGCATTTTGGAGTAGAGCAAAACTAGAGCAAGATAATGAAGTACAGTTGTATCTAAAGTGTGGGAGCCTGGAGGCAACACTGACAGCACTGGTAAGACTGGCTGTGATGAAACTTGGATGGCTTATATAGCATCATTCCGACCCATTTCACAAGAGAAAAGAAAGGAGGGGGCGCCCATGTGAAAAATTGAATATGTCGACGGTGGGTGGAAAGCTTTTTCCTCTACTCCTTACATCTGTAATCCTCCAGGTCTCTCAGGGATTCCGCAAGCTAGTTACTCTCTCCTTTCCTATTCAACATTTTCTTTTGACAAAAAAAAACAAAAACAAAAAACCAGATTTCATTTTGCTATTCCGCTTAATTCTATTGTCCATATTGGGTTTCTACGAATGCTATGAAATGTAATGAAACATTTAAATGCCTATTTTTTACCATTCTAAAATGTTGTACAATTCTAAAGGTAAGACGGGGGCTCTTCGAATAAAGTTGATTTTTTTCATTGATTTTTTAATGGCTATTACACCCTGTATATGTATACATCTGGTAATATCATATATATGCTACAATATGTGGGTTCTGTGCTCAAGGCCTCCCAACTTCATCCTCAATTCATGCCAGAAGTACGCTGACGTTGAATGGGGTCTAAACAAGCTCCCTTCTGTTCCGACCTGTGGCTGGAGTCGAAGAGAGCTCGGTGAGCCACAGACATTGACGCAACTTGAAAAAAGGGAAAACCATTCCTAACACTTCCCTTGGTCACTGGATCAGACCTCTGGACCACTGTCTCCTGAGTGTCCTTGCTGGAAAGAGAGTGGATGGGTGACGCTCGATAGGGAGTGGACTTCAGTACGTAACCCTCGCAGTATCGATTACTGTCACACTAAAGTGCATTTTAAATTGCAGTGTAATAGAATATGTAGTGCCTTACCTTTAATTCTCGATAAATCAGGCGCTTAATACGCCTCATAGTCCGTCTATGGGATTATATGAAAAAAAGAAATCCAATTCCGTAAGTTAGTTGTAATTAGTTCAAATTAGAGGGACTCTATATGTAGGGGGCGAATAGCAAACAAAAAATATATATAAAATAATAAAAAAAAAGATTTTTTTTTTGGTAAGCTCTGATTAAAACGGAGGGTGAAAAAACAATGGACTAAGGGTACAATCCATGTGTGTAGGAAATAGAAAAATAAGCCTTACGTTTAGGACATTCACCCCCGGAAAAACGGCATTGACGGGTGAGAAGCAATGAAGAGGTCAAAGGAGAGAATTGAGGGAACTATGGGAAAATCTCACCAATCGTCGAGAGGGCAGCCTCAAGAATAGAAGCTGGAACCGGGCGTAAAACTGCACCGAGGGACAACTTCGTAACGCCAAGGGAAGCGGATTGCCACAGAATTCTAGAGAAACACCGAATAAACTGTTCAGGAATAACACTGGGTACATGGGCAATAGCGACAGGCTTGAACCTCTGATTTTCATGATTACAACGTTTTAATTTTTTATAGCTGGAGAAATACAATTCTCTTGTTAACCCAGATATCCCACTAGCCCATTTGCTGATACATTCTATCGATGGTTGCCCTAATGGATGTAGAGCCAGTGGTGGAAACGGGGGATTTGGCAATGTTACAGCTGTTTCACTGCCCTCTCCCCCCCCTCGAAGGGGTTGGGGGTCAATTTATTTTCTGGGGAGGGCTGGAACATCAACAACCCCTAATTTTCCAATTACAACCCTCTCATCGCCCGTTTTCTATAGATAAATGGCATGGAAAATGTTTCAGAATATTTTCGATTTAAAAAATGAAAATAAAAGAGGAAATAACCACAGAAACAGCGGGCGGTTTATGGAAATTATCACGTGCCACATTGTATTTATTCATGAGTATTTATAAAAAGATAAATACCATTTCATTCAATTTTCCATTCATCGCTTTATGGGAATTGTTAGCAAATGTGTTTTCATTATGAATGAAAAAATAAATAGGAGCATTTATCTGCTAAACAATGATATAGAAAACATCGCATAATGGTAGAAGTGATGTTTTTAAACAGTCTTTTATGCGACAGCTAATATTCTTAAAATCAAATAAACCAAGAAATATTTATAGTGTAGATGGAGATAGTTAGCCGCTGTAGAGATACGAAGACAGGTATAGTTGGGATTCGGCTAGGAGAAAAACGTCAGACTTTCAAAAAGAAATCTGTATTTTGGACGTTTCGACTGCAACAATGGCAGCCTTCTTCAGCTAAAAAATATATACAACTTATAAGTAAAGAAAATGTACAAGTAGTAAGTAAAAGACAGGAAGAAATGAGCGGAGTATATATATCAATACAATAAATTTTAACCAATCTTATTTTTAAAATTTTTAAAAACAATTATTTTCATTGTTTTTTAAAAATAAGATTGGTTAAAATTTATTGTATTGATATATATACTCCGCTCATTTCTTCCTGTCTTTTACTTACTACTTGTACATTTTCTTTACTTATAATTTGTATATATTTATTAGCTGAAGAAGGCTGCCATTGTTGCAGTCGAAACGTCCAAAATACAGATTTCTTTTTGAAAGTCTGACGTTTTTCTCCTAGCCGAATCCCAACTATACCTGTCTTCAAGAAATATTTATTTTGCACTTAAGGGGTAATTACTACCTTGTAAAACCAAAATCAAAGTCATTTTCTTCCTAACAAATAAATCAATATTTTTCAATTCTTTATATCAAACATTTTATATGAGATGTAAAAGAATCCAAAAAAAAGTTTCAATTCTTCGAGAAAAAAAAAATGGCGGCGTTCTGTGATCTTTTTTTCACGGGCGATAGTTTGCAAGCGGCAAGTTTTAATCTAGAACGAAAAACTAAATTTATTTCGGAAGGAAAAGGTTAAATCCAGTAAAGTAGGTAGGAGTTTTAAGAAATATTAATTTTTTCGGAAATGGTGAACAATTATTCATTTTGTATAAAAATACATCAAAAATAGTTCATAAAATCGTTATAATTCAATGAATCGAAGAAATCCTACGTACTTTACTATCAAATATCATTAGGAAGATGCAGTTAAAATTTGAAGTTGATCAGGCAAAAGTTGAAGACGCCAGACTATCGCCCGATTTGAAAAACATAGTTTTGAGAAAACGACATTAGAGTTTAATGTTCTGAAATGTTTTTCCTATGTAATTTTTTTTTCATACTTTCTCGTAATTAAGATAAAAAAATGGGTTTTAATTTTGAAATTTATTGAAGGAAGACCAAAAAAAAAACCTTAACAATTAAAAATCTACCAATTGAAGCTCGCTCAAAAAATTATCTTCAAATCAGCATCGCGTTCTCTCGCCATGGGGACTTCACTCGAAAAATCGTATTTTTGTCTATTTTAAAAAATCGTCTTCGTATAAACACTGTTGCAGTATAATACAAAGGACGGCATACAGTTTATGTGCTTGCATTTGTACTACAAAGGTTTATTCGCAAGTCTGGGAATCGAAGCCAGTTCCTTCCTGTGCTTCTGTCCAAGGAAAGATAATACTTGACATTCTCAACACCTGATGTGTCCTTAATAATATAATAATTAACAATCTAAACATTATGTCTAATACATTTAATTAGTTTTAGATTTATTTACACAAATATATAATATTTAATTTTAATTTTATAATGGTCGACCAGATTTTGTGTGAGTTAAAGAAGATGGCTGAATAACATATTATCATAATAAACTTATCAACTCCCGGGAAAACCTAGATAAAATAAGCCTACGGAACGAGAGCTGCCAAAAAAGAATGAAGAGGGGCCCGGAATTCATATTTTCTCTTTACGCGCTGAAAAAATGGAGAGTAGGAAAAAAACGCACATTGAGTTGAGTACCGCACTAAGGTACATTTGGTGGGATCGTCTTCAGCTCTTACTAACAGCATATATACTGGGTATACTCCTGTTGTCCTAATACCCTGGAACTTTTCAATGCCTCATAAAGTCCGGAATGGAAGAGGGCGCCCATATACGACGAAATGGGACTTTTATCCCTTATTATTAAGAACAGGGGGGGCTAGGGAATTCAGTTCGGACACACGGAAAGAATTTCTCTCTCAACAAAGCAACTTATTGACATCACTAGCAACGATGAACACAGGATTGGATAGAAAAGCAGAAAGAATGGAGAAGCCATGTCACGACGTCTGCCACTTCAAAGGTACTTCTTATTCTGATGCATGCGAGAAACTGCACGCACCAACGAGAAATTGACAGCAGAGATTAAATTAATCTGTCCTATACAGTCTTATTACGATTCCTTATGCCAACAAAGTAATGTGAGATTTTACTAAGGCTTTCGAAATTATAATTTTCAAGACAGGCGACCGCCTAAGGCGTTTCATTTTCAACCGATCAACTTCAATTTTTAACTGTAGCTTCTGTATGGAATTTTTAAGTGAATAGCGTTGATTGTTCACCCCCAATAAAGTACCTAGGATATCAACAGCCAACAATCATGAAAAACATTTTAATTTTTTTTTTTGCAAGCAATTACCTTCCTTAGGATGACTTGAAGATAACCTTTCGCCATCGAACCAACCCTTGCGACTAGCCCTGAGGATTGGAGGCAAATGAGACGTGGGCAATGATGTGCTGAGATATTGTACATTGATATTGATAACAATTGATAATATATAACGATTTTTGTTCAGTCCAATGATGACTTCACTGGCTTAGTAGGTCTCGGGGCCAGTTTCTTTTAAGACTTCTTGGTGCAGACGTAGGATGATTGGTGCTGCATAAAGATTTTCCAAAGCCAAGTGGCTCGCATTCTGAATTCTGATTGCTTTTGGATAGGTGTGGAAATCGGGGTTAAATCGCACTTGTGACAGATTGTCGTTTTCAGCGATTTGCTCGCTCGGAAGGCAACATCTATTTATGTTCGCGGTAACGGGCTAAAAGGAGATGCGCTGTAAAAAGAAAAACTAGTAGAAAAGAGAATATAAGAGAATTGCACTGCCCCACCTGCATACAAAATGATAGGTTATTCTAATATAGAAAGGAAATTGTTTCTCGATAGGGAATACACGATCCGTTTGGCGCTTTGTTGTGGGGCTTATGTATTCAAAGGGGACTTAGAGGGCGATAGTGAAAGTCACACAGGCATAGAGAGGAGGAGTCAAGCGACAGAAGCTAATCCAATATGGCGGCTGGTTGATCAGTATTCAGAAAGTAGGTGTATGCTATACTCTCCCTGACACCGCTCATACTCACACCTGAATATTGATAGGATGTAAACCCCCTAAAGCCGGATCTACATGAAACATGTCGGGTCACTTCTCTTTAACTAAACTCTCAAATTCTCATATATTATCCGGAGCACAACTGTTCTCACAAATACACGAAGCGTTAATAATATTCATATATTTTCTGCTTAATAGTATTCAATATATATATATATATATATATATATATATATATATATATATACATATATATGTATATATATTAGTCATAGCATTAAATACACTTCTATTTATCATGTTTTGGTAGGTGAAACGTATTTACTATGTGCTGAAATTTCATTTGAAACCGCTTAAGCCAAGTTATGCATTGGGAATTCGATTTAGAAGATAATGATGATTCAACTTGTCGAACACTTGTAGAAATGTATGGCGACATGTGCAGCGGTGGTCATGGGGGGCTGCAGCCCCCCCCCCCCGAAATTTTGATGTGATCGGTAAAATTTGTCATAAAACCCTTAAAAATAAATTTAATAAGATCATTTAGTACTAAAAAAATATTTTATTTTAGTTGTAATAGCGTTTTAGTTGTCTAAAACTATTCCAAGTTCTATAGTGTTAGTATTTCTTGTCTTGGAAATGGTCTCAGCCCTCTCCCCCCCAAATTATTTCCTATATACGCCCATGGCGGTGGTTCGAACGATTTCGAGCGAGAAAGTGCAAGCTTGAAGGCGAGCCTCGTACAGGTCGACCACCAGCTTGACGACCAACTCCTGCAGGCTACTGTAGAAGAAATAGCAGAAAAACGAACGCTGAAAAAAATCGACATATTCTACAGTCCACCGACATTACATATGTTGTGTTATATATATATATATTTTTCGCTGAGGAGAATTAATATTGTAGGCACGGCTTTCTCCGGAGGTCGGTTTTTTAACATAATATTGTAGAGTGATGCCATTTTGCTCTATTAGTCAATTTATGTTTTGTTGATATTTTTTTTTTTTAAATATGTTAGTAATAAACTGAATTTGATTAATACTTATCTGAACATATGGTGCCTTCCAGATGTGCTTTCTTATATCAGCGCCTGTTTACACTTTGTGGAAACGATAGAACTGTTTTGACTTTGAACTTTTCTCTGCCAATCCTCCTTGAACAGTTTCCCCAGAAAAATGAATGGACCTCTTCTGAAACATCATTTCTATGGGAATCTTCTTTGGCCGTTTTAAGAAGCAGTGTTCTTTCTTTAACGATACTTTGAATATTGAAGTAGCATAACAATTCTAGGCAATTGTCTCCCTGCGGTATTCTTATGCAAATTTCTCTGAGCACTTCTCCACCGAAAGTGTCTTCGACTGCGGTACTTCACATAAAACCCAAGACTTCTATCCCTGATTGCTACTACTGTTAGTACCCACCCAATCCTACTGGCCTATGCCTGATTGCTACTACTGTTAGTACCCGCCCAATCCTACTAGCCTATGTCTGATTGCTACTACTGTTAGTACCCACCCAATCCTACTAGCCTATGCCTGATTGCTACTATTGTTACTACTGTTAGTACCCACCCAATCCTACTAGTCTATGCCTGATTGCTACTACTGTTAGTACCCACCCAATCCTACTAGCCTATGCCTGATTGCTACTACTGTTAGCACCCACCCAATCCTACTGGAGGGTGTAGAAACAGTTAATCTCTATTACCCCTCTATCTCCCCAAGATATCAGAGTCCATTTTTTTAATTAAAAAAATCTAAAGCGGCAATATTAATCTCAGTAGGGCTTTTAGAGGTGGATTAAAGCCCCCCCCCCCCTCGGAGATTTTGAATAATGATATTGTCTTTGTCATTATTATCGACTTTTATTATTAGCCCCTTGAAATATTGCTTGGGTATTATTTTTAATTTATTTAAGAATGTTTACGAAATATTTTCTTGTGAACAGCAATTACCTTAATCTTCTATTTATAATATTACATATAATATTTTTGTAGTAAGGTTACGCCCAGGTTTTATCAATTGTAGTTTCACAAAACATCTATCTGAAAATATTGCATTGTAATAGAAAAAAAAAAAAAAAAAAAAAAAATGCTTGCAGGTTAAAGATGTGTGGGTCTCGTTCAGAGATCTCGATCATAGATAACGCATTTCTATTGGTATATTGCTATTAGCTATTCTATTGAACTTTGTGTTTATAGTAACCGTCTTGTTCCCTTACTATTTAGAACGCAATTTATATATACATCAGTGTTTTTTACGCAATTGGTGATACTTTGTTTGTTTTTACGCGATTTCTTAGTTTGTTGTTTGTTTTCCTATTTTGATGATTATTTTACCGAAACAAAGAAAGCACTGTTAAATTGCATATCGGTTCATTATCCACCGAAAAACCATCCTTGATCGATATCATCAACGAGTCGGATTGACTAGAGTTTCGATATAACCTTGACCGAGCCGAAACGCATAGCAATTGTGCCATAACATAAGATCTACACGTTTTCGCGCGTTGAAACTCTAGTCAACCCAAATCCCGTCGCCATATTGGCAAAAAGTCAATTGACGCCTTAATCCAGATATCTGAGAGCCTGTTTATTAACCTGCATTGAAGCTAATACACAAGTTATACTTGTAGTTTCGGAAAATCCCCTGACTGTACTACAACTCCCCCGAGAATGAAATACATTAAAGACTAAGCATTTTTGTTTTCTTCTCTATGGGGAACTATAGAATAATGGGTGGTTATCGTACCATATTGTTTATGGATCTTTTTTATTTTATTTTATTTGCATTTATTGCTTTTTATTATCATTATTATTATTTATTTATTTATTTGTGAGTGTGCGTGTGGCCTTTGGCTGCTGCGTATAAATCTAATATTAAGCAAATTGTAACGTAACTACGTTACATTTGTATACAAGTGTAGTTTCAACGGCTCACCGGGCCCCCAAAAAGTTTCTGTTATGTTTAAATACAATTAAGTAAAATTAGGCGTTTAGCAAACGAAATTAATTTTCCGGACGCCTTGTAAAAATACAATTTTTATTAAAATTCGTGTTTCTGCCGTTAACATTAGAGATGCAAATTACTCATGCTATATGCTAACAGTGATATTATTGGCACGCAGACAGTGTCGCCAACCGTACAAGGATACAACTGCCGAAGACTGCACAGAGAATACAAAGCACAGTTAAGCACACAGTTTCCTCGACAATCTTCCTGGTTGGTCATTATTCCACACAATGTAATACATTGTTGATTTTGCTTTTCTGTTTTTGGTCCAATATCAAAAACCGCAGTATTATTTTATGAACGGCTTTGTATAGAGGCTAGGATAAAGGGAAGTAAAGCCTACTTCTGAGCTCATTCAATATGGATTAGGTTTTGTTCAACGGGAACTTCTGCTTTCGCCTGATCAAAAGTACAATATTACCAGAGAGCGGGATTCACAAAGGGAAGAGGCGAACATTCAATATGAACAGAGGGAATCTTGTAGGATTTAGGCGAGGAAAAATACCAATTTGTAACATTATAATTAACTTGGGGTCTTACCTGTGTGGTCCATCCTTATGAGTGAGATGTTGGTTCGAGTCCCGCCTTCAGTCTTTTGAGTCTTTTTATCTCATGGCCCATGTGAAACATTCTTTGTTTCACCATGGATGTAAAAGGAAGATTTGCAACATATAGATAGCCCGGCGCTACCGCCACATACATATTCATGCTCCGTTATCATTTTGTTTATTTTTTTAGATATGTATGGCGCAGGTCAAAAAAATAATACTCATTTGTCTTATTTACTACTTTATTCTTGGCTTGCCCTAAATGTTTCGTGGCCTTCATGCCACCTCCTCAGGGGTCGTTAAATAACCATGTGTGGTCCGCTCGTCTAAGTCTTAATATGGGTGGCAAGCGGATCACACATGGGGATTTAATGGCCCCTGAGGAGGTGGCATGAAGGCCATGAAACATGTAGGGCAAGCCAAGAATAATGTATACATATGAAAAAGGAGTACTATTTGTTTCACGTTCGCCACATATATACAAAAAAAAAAAATAAATAACGTGATTAATGGTCAGATATACGTGGAATAGAATATGATTTTGTTTATTGTTTGTACTTCTTGTCATATTACTGCGTGTAAGTTGTTGAGCATATAAATCAATGTTAATAAGATTTATTTATATAACGGAGCATCCCAACAAAATGGATATGCTCTTCTATTTCTGAATAGCTGTTAAAAATGTCCAAAAAAACTTAGGTGGTTGACAAAGCAGTTAGATATTTTTGAAAATCATGCAAAAATAAAAGAAAGGAAAACAACAGAAAAAATGAATTAAAAAATAACGAGGTTTTAGAATAAACATGTAGTGCTATAAAATTAACAGTTAATATGAAAGCTTATGACTTTCGAGCTCAAAGACTTCGTGTTATCGACTTTTATTTTTTTGTTAATATTTGGATGGATGGATGGATTGGGAGTTTAAGGGCAGAAAACATCTAGGTCTTCACCGCCCTCAAGTTTATTGTTAGAGAGTCGTGTATATGTCGTGAAGGGGTTTGTAATTTTGTGTTTAGGACAGTGATGCGCTTCTAATTCAACATTTATCACAATGATTTTTTTTTTTCTCCTACTAATGTCATTGCTTATTACTAACACCAATATTACTTACTACTACAACTATTTGTACTAAACTATTACTAATATGCAGTACAGCAGTATAAATACCAATAATAGATTACATGACAATATTAATATTTGCTTATTTATATATATATATATATATATATATATATATATATATATATATATTTTTTTTTTCTTCTTGTATAATTTTTTTTTTTTTACATTTCACTTTTTTTTGTTTACATTTCACTTTTCTTTTTTTTTTTTTATTTCTTCTATGTATAATTTTATTTGTTATTTTTTTAATACACATATATTTATTTTTGTTATATATACTTTTATATGCGTCATTTTTTATGTATCAATTTTATTTATTTTTTATTTTTTTATTTTATTTTTTTTTTATATTTTTTTATTTTTTTTATTTTATTTTTTACTAATACACTAGCTATTACAAACTAAATAATTAATACAACTATTTATACTATAACTAATACTAATGTAGGCAATGTTAATACTAATAATAAACTAAACAATCACACGAATATACACATACGCCCACGTTCATACACACACACACACACACACATATATACATTTATTTATTTATTATTAAATTATTATTTTATATCAAGGGATATAGTTGCCCCTTTTTTATGAATTTCACAACTAGGTCAACTGCTTTGTCATCGTCCTGCAGAGCTTCTGTCAAGTTCCTTGGTATTCCCAACTGTTGGAGCAGCAGCCTATAGCGAGAGCTGTCCTCGAAAATATGTTTCACTGAGATCAGCTGATTGCATTTTCCGCAGACAGGTGGGATTCCTCTAGACGTCAAGTTAATATTTTTATATATGTGTTTTAAATAGTATAGTACAGAGTGTATGTACGGACTATATTCTGTAAGAATTTCTCGTGGGTCGTGTGAAATCTTCAGTTCGACACGTCTTTTACATTGAGCTGGTAAATGTTTAATTGTCAAAGTTTAGCTATGACAAAGACTACATATTGGTATTTTTCTCCTAGAGGTAATTAAGTGATAGTAATGAGTTCACCGTGCGAAATCTCGTCAACACTACTTGTCTCTTCAAGTCAATATGTATATTACGTGGTACATTGTAATATTTCAAAATGAAAATGGAATTACACAAGGGGGTTTTTTAAGCCCAATTCTTTTTTTGTGTGGCTATAAAATGTGTCACTGTGCACATTTCGTAATGTATAGCAATGGGGTTACGAGGGTGAGCTACTGATCCTGATTGAAATCAAGTTATGAAACAAACATTCAACAACATAAATGAATCGATCCATGCAAAAAGAACTTCAGTCCATTTTTTCCCAATATGAGTTCCGATAATATTTTCGTTTGTATGAGTGATGAATTCTTTGTATTTAAAGGTAACTTCACATTTCTATGTTAGAAGGACTTCAGTACAATACATCATAGAAACATAGTCATAATTTTATTATTGCATGCAGAAGAGGTTTCAGTCTAGTTTTATCAAAACTACTGATTTTGGATTGAAGCTCTTTTTGCATGGATCGATTCAAATACTATCAATGGACATAATGGAAGTTACTTGCCATTGATAAATAAATGACGTGGTCACGACTTGTCACTAGGTCCAAGATCTCCCTGATTTTCTTGATAGTATCAATTATTTTATTGGGTGTGTGTCAGAAAAATGATGTATTATTGCCGAAATTTATGAGCAAATTACACTACAATCATTGTATATTATTTAAAAAATAAAAAAAAAACTTATTTGGTGCGTTTATTTCTCGCCCCACCTAAATGCCCCTGCGCATTGCAATAACAATATTCATACTTCCAACTATAGAAAGCAATGTGCTTGGAAATAACGAAGTCTATTATTGGAGTAATAAATCTCATTCATAAGCAATTTGACTTACTTGATTGATAAACCATTTCGTCTAAGCGATTAAAAGAACATATTTGGAACTGTACTGGTGAAACAGAAAAGGTAAAAAATGCGAGATTAGTCATTGTCATTTTGATGGAGTAAAATGTAAAGATAGTATTGATATGAGATAAGGGGAAACAGAAAAGGAAAGAGAAAGAGAGATATGATATACATGGTTACTTTTGTTCGAAATTAATCCTGATAAAATATCTTTTTATCATTTATCTCTGGTTTCGTTCAGCCATCCTGCGTTTGTAGGGGGAGCCGAACATCTCCCCAAACCTGGTACCTTCCCCTCTTGATAAGTCGGCTTCGGATTCCAATTTCTCTTACAAATTTCCCTACGAACCCCAAACTTAGGCAATTTGTCTTATCTTTTTCCCCTCCGGTTCTCTCTCTTACTTCCAATAAAATATACTTCCGATATTCCGAATATATATGGTAGATACATTTGTGGCAATAAAAAAAACTATATTTTACTAAGATTAATCCCACCAATTAATAGCTCCTTACTAAACCTCCATTCTTAATGGATTTATATTTTAATGTGGGTCATTTTCGGTATCCTGTAAGTAGGATCGATGACGAGTTAAAGAAAATTATATAAACTTCTTTTACCAGTGCTCCATAAAAAGCTGCATTCATTCGAAAAGTGCTGAAACAAAATGTTTTTGATAAACAAAAAGCTCCTTAGGTTTTTGATATTCAATATTCATAATTTCCGTTAATTTGAAATGCTAAAAATCTAGATTTTATCGGAGCAAATGAAATAGTACATCCTCCGATGGTTCTGTTTTGTACATGACTTTTGAGTGTTCTTCGGTTGAAGTCCTAGTGAAGAAATATAGCTTATATTTGCAATAATTCCGCCTCGATTGTTGTTGCAGTGAAACAAAAATTAATAATTTAATGTCTAAGGGCACATTAATTATTTTGTTTTTATGCAAACCACGATTCACATTTTGAATTTATTTCAGACTATTTTGCTCACAGTACACATACCTACTGTGCTTGTGTATGTAACGTGAAATGAATAATTCCACCCTGTTTAATATCATTAAAATGAACGTCTGAACCACAAGAGCCGGGTAAATTATTCACATTTCTTAACAAATACTGCAACATAATTAATGCTTAGCTGATTTAAAATACATACTGTTAATATCGAACTGGTCTCTAGCTCTTTGCAAATGGAAGCATTTCACTCTAATGTGATTAACATTAAGCACATCATCACATCGATTGCACGTTGGACTACGCCCTGCCGACGAGGTGGTGGCTGTTATATTAAAGAAATATATTTTATGGAACAAACACAACACTGTTACATTATAAATTCTATAACATCTGTTTGTAAATTTAATAATAAAAACAAGAGCCTGTATGCAATACATATGTTCTAACAAATTCTAACTATAACCAAAACATCTCCCCCTTCAAGCTAGACACCTCCCCTAAGAACAAAAGGTTTTAGGTGAATAATATTTCTTCGATGTATACGGCCATCCTGTAACCTAACTAGGTATGACCGAGGTTCCGGGCGTTTCTTTACAACTTCCCCTTGTTCCCAGATCTTGGTTTTAACATTTTGAATCCAAACCTTATCCCCCTCTTTGAAAATATGTTCCTTAGTTGAAGTTTTGTCGTAATACTGCTTTTGACGACTTTTATTATCAAGGGACTTGTTGTAAGCCTCTTTGAAAACTAAATGCGACTGTAATTTTTCATTTGAAATGGGCAATTTTGAGTTTAATATTCGACTCTGAAGAAGTTGTACCGGACTAAAATCCAAATATGCTACAGGAGCATTCCTGTAATTTAGAAGAAAAAGGTTGATATCTATCTTACTCTCATGAGATTTGCTCAGCATATTTTTCACGATCCCCACAGCCTTTTCAGCTAGTCCGTTTGATTTAGGATAATGAGGACTGGATGTTATGATCTTAAAACCCCATTCTATTGCAAAGTTTTGTAATTCTATGCTACCAAATGGCATGTTGTGCTATGCCCGCACAGGTTCGAATCCTGTCCGCAGCGCCATGTTATATTAAAGAAATATATTTTATGGAACAAACACAACACTGTTACATTATAAATTCTATAACATCTGTTTGTAAATTTAATAATAAAAACAAGAGCCTGTATGCAATACATATGTTCTAATAAATTCTAACTATAACCAAAACAGCGGCCATGTCTTAGGCCGTGTGTGTCCAATACGCAATCTCGTAGTTCTCACTACTAACGTCATCGGAGAGGGAATGTTCTCAGGTGGCTTGAGCTTCTATTCAATGTTCTCTTCCACTGTTCCAAAATTAATGTATGATTGTAACCTAAATGGGATTTTCAACATTCTCCACGAGTATACATTTTAGCACTTTCCTCCGAAGGAAAGTAGCTATTGAGGTTGCACTCATGACGGAATTTTGGGAAAATGTCTTCGAATCTTTATCGATCCTACCTAGTAGACACCGAAAATTACCCCAGTTAAAATTTATATATATATATATATATATATATATATATATATATATATATATATATATATATATATAGTTATATATGTGCCCGTTAACACGATACAGGCCAGAGTTTTTGTTTTTTCGCCACGAAACTTGGTATATATTATTCCCCTATCAAACGATTGATCGAGTTCGTTAACCAACATAATCGGTCCATCCGGAGGGGGGGGGGGTTTACTCCGGAGTCAAAGTAGTTATTTGCCAATGCCAGTCGTAATTTTGGTTAAATTTTGACGAAACTCGGTATTCGTTGTGTTCAACTGAAGAGGAAAATGGGTTGTTAAAATAAACTAAATCGGTTGACTAGAAGGGAGGGTTTAGTCCGGACAAAAATTACTAATTTCCTTATACCGGTCGTAATTTCTGTTGTATTGTTATGAAACTCTTTATACGTCCTGGCTATCTAATAAGAAAGAAGTGTTGTGAAAATGAACTAAATCGGTCTATTGGAAGGGGAGGGGGGTGTTACTTTGTACTATGTTTGAATTGAATTCTTCCGCCAAACGTAGGTTCGCGAAACTCATCAAGATCAATAGATGAAATGTGAAGTACTGTAGTACCCCGCATTCAAAAAACTCTGGAAAAAATTAATTACAAAATTAATAACTGAAACAGCTGCTCATAAAAGCAAAAGAGCACAACTATTAATGTTTTTATTGTAATTATCTATATAGGTTATTTTAAGCAAATTATTCAGGTATGCACCCGACACTACCCAATTCTGAGGAAAGTGCTTAGTTATGCAGCTCCTGCGTGACGGACTTTTGTAATATGATGAACTGAGGAGAATGTCTGAGCTCAGTGCCTCCCAACATCATCCTCGATGAAGCTTAGAATTGAAGTCAGATAGCGTTGATGGGAACTTGGAAAACGACAGACCTCGTTGCACTTAACGAAATCCATTACTAAGAATTCACTTGAGAGTAGTTTTCTGGTTGAAGAGGTTTTTTGTAATGACAAAGTTTTATTTCTGGGACGCCTGTCCGTTAGGAATCTATATATGTATATATTATTATTTTTGGAGGTTTTATTTTTGTGGGTAAGCCATAACTACCTTAATACATCACCCATTTTCACAAATGAGGTACCAATTTAAAAATGTTCTTAACACTACACCGAAAAAATACACATAATACTCATATTTTAGTTGTTTTCGGAAAAATTGCAATAGAAAAACAAACAAAAACGGTTTATTGAGATTCTTACTTCGACCCATTGATCCTCTATCGAGAATATCGAGATATATCGAATTGAAACAGATTTCGATGTTATTATCTCATTTAGCATTTAATTTCGACTTTAAATATTGAATTAAGTTATTAGATCTGCTGATATATTTATAATATTAAATCAAGTAATGAAAAGGTAAATTATATTTACTTCCCTAAAGTGCTCACAGTCATTTGTTTCAACTTAGTCCTTGACGACCAATTTACTTCGTCTCTGCTCTCTACGATAAATAAACCCGACGATCAAATCAGATGATTCACTTTAAAGAAATTCTACACATGAAACTATACTATTTGATGGATGCTCTCAACGATAAACAAACCCGACGATCAAATCAGATTATTCACTTTAAAGAAATTCTACACATACTATACTAATTCATGGATGCTCTCAGCTCCCCAATATGATATGAACTACCTTTCACATTCTACACATGAAACTATACTATTTCATGGATGCTCTCAACTCACCACTACTATGATATGAACTACCTTTCACATTCTACACATGAAACTATACTATTTCATGGATGCTCTCAACTCACCACTACTATGATATGAAGTACCGTTCACATTCTACACATGAAACTATACTATTTCATGGATGCTCTCAACTCACCAATACTATGATATGAACTACCTTTCACATTCTACACATGAAACTATACTATTTCATGGATGCTCTCAACTCACCACTACTATGATATGAAGTACCGTTCACATTCTACACATGAAACTATACTATTTCATGGATGCTCTCAACTCACCACTACTATGATATGAACTACCTTTCACATTCTACACATGAAACTATACTATTTCATGGATGCTCTCAACTCACCACTACTATGATATGAAGTACCGTTCACATTCTACACATGAAACTATACTATTTCATGGCTGCTCTCAGCTCCCCAATATGAAATGAACTACCTTTCACATTCTCACCCAATCTGGCCTCAAGGTAACTTCCTGATACAGCTTTAACAAATCATTTAGTGCATCTGACCTTGCCACAATTATTGCTTTAAATTTATTTTTGGCTCCCATGTTCACATGATGTAATGTGCAAGGGGACATCCCGGAGGCAGACAACCAAGGTGAGGAAGAGATCCGACCCTCAACCGTGTCTTGGCTAACACAAGAATTGCTCCAGAAAGTGATCAACGACGTCAGGCTATGCGATAACGTCATTATTCATGCTACATCGTCGCGAATGCTTTGTTCGGGTCGACAAGTAATCTTAAATTTGGCAAAATTGATATAAAACTTCTGATATATTGATAAGGTAGAATCTTTATACATGGATTTGCCACATTCACCTAACGATCCAATTGATTGGGTAATAAATTTTAGTCTCTTGAATAGAGGTATATATCATTTTAAAGGAATAAGGAATAAGATTTATTCACATTTCTAAACAATTTATCATAAAACAGCACCCCAATAACGTCTCCATAAAAATTGATCCTGCTTTGAATTCTCTCAATGTCCCTAGAATCTGAATCCACGCCTCACCCTAAGTTCACCCCCGTTCCTTGATCCTTCTCCCTTCGCCATCCATCTAGTCCCTGAAACCCTCCACATGGTAGTGGTAATGTGCAAAGCCCTTTTCTCTGGGGTTCTTCCTAATCCGGATTCAGCACTCTCCGACTGGAGAACCTTTTAACATCTGGTGTATTCCTACTTCCCATGGAATGGAGATCTCCGTTCAGATGTGAACGAAAAAATACAAAAAGGTTATCGCGTTTCATATCTCCTTGCATGGATTAATCACTCTAGAACACCACCTCCTTGCGTGGGTTAATCACTGTAAAACACCACCTCCTTGCATGCGTTAATCACTCTAAAACGCCAATTCCTTGCATCGGTTAATCGCTCTAAAACGCCACCTCCTTGCATGGGTTAATCACTCTAAAAAACTAACTCCTTGCATGGGTTAATCACTCTAAAACACCACCTCCATGCATGGGTTAATCACTCTAAAACGCCACCTCCTTGCATGGGTTAATAACTCTAAAACGCCACCTCCTTGCATGGGTTAATCACTCTAAAATGCCACCTCCTTGCATGGGTTAGTCACTCTAAAACACAACTTTTAAAGTTCTTGGTGAGCAGACGAATAGCTCAAGATAAAAACCGAGTGTATTAATTTACATATATGTTAACAGCTGCAGGAGGACAACAGATCCACCAAAACATTTTGAACATTTTCGTCACACTTTTACTGGTATTTAAATGTGAAATCGCTAAAAAAATTTGAATTGCCCGCAAATGCTATTGAACTGCTACATGGAATGTGATGGACTTAAGATACTTTATGGAAGGAGCAGAAGGTTTTAATGAATAGTCCCGAAAATGTCATGAAGATAGTTCTTGTTGTACAAAATTTATAGCCATAATCTTAAAACTTAAAAGCACCCCTTGTGAGTAAAATATATTTGTATGTTAGACTATTTTTGGTACAAAAATATTTTGCTGGGGAAAAAAGATCATGTTCGATAAACCATTAAGCCACGGACAACGTAAAGCGAATTAAGGTTAAGAGACGCAGTTCCTGTGACTTCAATTTTATTTTTAACTGGTCCTAATTTATTATGCTGATAGATGTAGCTGTCAAAGTTGATGTTTATGTTGTTTCAGTCTGAAAGTTTTTGTAGCTACAAAAATATTAAAACTGCGACCAATAACGACGTATAAAAACAATTAAAAACGTTTTTAAATACAAAATAAACATCAACTTTGACACGAACATCAATCAGCATAATGACTGATGCTCTGTTTTACAAATGTTCATATTAATTTAAATTAACGGATATCTTTCCTTTCAAATTAATAGGAACTATGAAATTAGGTTTACTTATATGTAAAGCTGTTATTAATTTTTTTTTTTTTTTTTTTTTTTTTTTTTTTTTTTTTTTTTTTTTTTTTTTTTTACGGCGCGTCTACATCTTGGCCATTAGCGCCGGGCTATCTATAGGTTGCCGCCCTTTTATAATGCCAACAGCACGTGGTCGGTCACCCATTCAGGTACTGACCACGCCCAACCTTGCTTAACTTCGGTGATCTATGGGAACCGGTGTATTCAACGTGGCTATGGCCGTTGGCAGCTGTTATTAATTTATCAATATCCGAATGTTAACAAGTCAGGGAAGAGTTGGAATTCTGCTAAGAATAAAGATCAAATTTTCGTAAAAAAAAACTATATTTAGAACGTTTCGGCATGCTCTTTGGCAGCATTCTTCAGCTAAAAAAAAAAAAAAAAAAAAAAATACAGAGAATAATTAAAAACAATACCTTAAAGCCACACATAAAAATTGGTTCTATCTAATATATTAATTCTCTGTTTATCTGTACTTATGTCATTTTACCTTGTTGATTTGATAATTTTCTCATATTCTTAACTACTTTCTATGAAAAGAATATTTTATTTGCCTTTTTATAATGTTTTATTCACACAAATGTTTTATAACTGATATTTATGTGTCGAGTTTATGTGTAAATATTGTTTTTACTGTTTAAACAGTAAAAAAAAAAAAAAAAAAAAAATTAGCTTTAGTAATTCTGTATATTTGTTTGCATTTTTAAGAAGGCTATCAAAGAGCAAATATTATTCTAAAAATATTTTTTTCGAAAATCTGATTGTTGTTCTTAGCCGAATCTTTACTATTTCTACTGTATTGATTTCTGCTGAGTTTTATTAAAAGGGTGAGATAATGCTTCATCTTGTAACAAGATCTTGTTCTATTACCCTGAAACTAATTACCTGGGCAAACTGAGTCTAATGTAACACCGTCCTTAACCCTGGCTGGAATTCTACCTGCTATTCCCAGAGCTCTACCAAAACTAACGAGCCGAAACTCTTAGGGCGAGAAGTATTTATTGCAATTACTGTGCTAATGTTCGTTTTCTGCACTGCTGTCGTTTATTAGGTCTTAACTTATGTTAGGAAGTGGTTTCCACTCTCCTTTGGTGGTTTCCACCTCCTGGTTGGCTCAATCCGAAATAGCTGACGAGAAAATTCGGCCTTTCATGACACTTAGGACAAGAAAAACTTCTTAAACGAAAGCTTAGGAATACACGACTATCTGTATGGTTTGCAGAAGTGTGAAGACCTGTTCCAACAACTAGTTGCGTGACCATCAATAGAAAACATATTAAATAAATTTACTTTCTTCTTCTTTGTCCGCTGTTTATCGCTTCCATGTTTGTCTTCTACTTTGATCTGAACTCGCATATTAGCAATTTCTGCTGGAATGTAGCCTATGAGTTTTCACCCATAAATGAAGTTCTAGAAGATTTCTTCAAATCTACATTGATCTTATCTACTAGGTACCGAGAATGAATCCCATTAGAATTTGTTAATGAGACGGAGATAGTTAGCTGTTGTGGTGAAACGAAGTCATGGTCATCTGAATGTCTTGTTGGTCTCCCCCCCCCTCCCAGGCATTATTGATGGCATTATGGCAGCTGAAAGCTCTTAAAGTGCAGCCAAAACTTCCAATATAATTTCTTTCTTAAGAACTGACTTTTTTTCTTCATCCGATGACTTCGTATAAGAATTTGTCTGTTAGCACGATAGCGTCCATAATTATTGCATTATCAGATTCAGTTTGGAATAAAGCATTTCTATAACTTACAATTGAATGAATTCATTAACCAAAACTAATCGTTCTCCTGGAAGGAGGGATTACTCCAAAACCAAATTATAATTATAACGGTCGAAAGTTTTGTTACATCGCAAGAAAATGTGGCTCACCTAAGAGTAAGATGTGTTGCAAAAATAAATTGTACCTATTCATGGATAATGGGGTTTTCTCCCGATCCGATTTATTAATTTGTACTATGACTTACTGTAAACTGTCTCGAGAAGCAATCACATTATTTTTTTTTTTTGCCGGGCTATCTGCAAGTCGCCACCCTTTCGTAATGCAAGCGGTACGAGATCGGTCACCCATTCAGGTACTGGCCACGCCAGACGTTGCTTAACTTTGATGAACACTGGGAACGATGCTATTTCTCCAGAGAGCCATTGATAAGACTGTAGGTTCTACTATTTTATTTTTTGAGAACAGACCGGTTTTTGCTGTGGAAATTCCATGATTTTCAAACCAGTCACTACATTTGTCTAATGAGAGTTGAATGAATTCACATAAAAATAAACAGCTAAGGAGAAGAGACGATCCCAGAGTACAACACCTTGCGGAATACTATTTTCTTCTAGCGGACATGGAATGTTCTCTATTGTTGATAATTATAGCAATATCTCCTAGAAATTTAATGGTGTAGCAGGTCTATGAAAACTATGATCTTTGTGCGTATCAACAATTGGGGTATTAACGCAGGGCTATCTACAGGTTGCAACTCTTTCATAATGCAAACGGTACGAGGTTGGTCACCCATTCAGACGTTATATTATAAAATATGGCAATATACTCTCCAGAATGGAAAACAATGTTGAGGATGCATCAATATATTAAAAGCCTTCAAGGAAAATTAAATTGTTTTAATTTTCTTTTTAATGTTATTTTATCAATCTAAATCAAATTTGTTTTAACCGTTTACGTTAGGCCTAAGATAAATTTGTACATTACTTCTCACAATAATTACAGTAATTAACATAAAACCAAAATGAACAAGATAATTCGGTATACTCCCTGAGAAATAAATACAAATTATGTCTATTTACCTTCTTAATTAGTTAAGATTCGTTGACTGAGAAAATATAATTAACATTCTCTTTCAGAATTTCTGCGAGAATAAACGAAATTAATCTTAGTAGCCTGGAAACCTAAAATCACTGAATTCAGTCTCTTGCTCAGTAGCTCCTTTAATACATGAGCTGAAGAATATCTAATTACGATTTATACTTAAATTAACATATAAACTTCATGAAAATGAAGTGTTGTTCCCATGTAAATTCAGAAATCCAACGGCATTCGGTGCAGCTGTTGTCATATGCTTTCCAGATGAAAGCTTGAAATTGAATCCGAAAAGTGTGCAATAAGAACTCCGAAAAAAAAAATGTCGTCTAGTATATATATATATATATATATATATATATATATATATATATATATATATATATATATACATACACACACACACACATTGTGGTTGCTTTAATATATTTAATTACCGATCTTCGTCAGTCGGGCTTTTCAAGATTTCTTGAAATAAACTTCTGAAAATTATTATTTATATAATCACAGGACACTTTTTTTCTTTTTTCATAAAAAATAAAAAAAATAAAAATGTATAACCTCATATTACTAACATATAGACAACAATTCTTAATATTTAGTAGTCTTTAGCTAACCCAAATGTCTGCAACTGAAAACTGTTAATTAAATCTTTTTTATTTTGATTCTTTATTGAATATGATCGATTAGGTTTAGTTTTAAGTTGTTGTATTCGGTTTTTTTTGTTCGTTTTTTTTTTAATATACAGACATATGAAATTTATATTATCATTGGCATATCACGTAAGAAGCCGACACTCAGAATTAAATTACGATTTTATGGAAATCAGAGTTAATTATTGCTATTAAACGACGTTCTATATTTGAGGACCCCAGAGGTCAAGGGGTCGATGTAACAAACTCAATGTATTGAGGAAAATCGAGTCAATGACAAACTCTAGATTTTTACAGTTCTGATCATACGAGACGAATCCTCAGATCCTTAGCTGTTTATTTTCGATGATACATAATAGGTACATCATATGGCTTATGATTATAATGCAAAAGAATTGTAGAATCCGCACGTAGACCACTTACTTTCCTTCTGGGCTTAATATTCAAAAAGTGATACTTTACTCAAGTGAAATACTCAAGAGAACACAAGCTAGGTGGCAGCAACTGTCAAGAAAATCACTTGGATCTCTTTACCATACACAAAATTACGGTGTTTTGAACCCATTCCTCTGTGTAACTTATTGTTTTTTTTTTAAAATGTCGCTTAGACTCCTAGATTTCTTGTGCCCTAATTTTTAGTATTGGATTCTCTACACGTTGCCACCCGTGTATAATGAATTCCAATGGAACTTGGTTTTTCCCAGAAAGAACTTCTGGTGTTGTTCACATCTAAGTACTTACAACACCTTATGTTGTTTAACTTTTTACGTTTTCATTCTTCATGAAAATCCTCCTTTTATCGCGATGACACATACATAAACTAATATAATAACTATTTCGATTTATTGATGTTTACTAAATACACAAAGTATGAAAGGTCCTATTAGCTAACCTTGGACGACTCCTCCTTTGTAATGGCTTTCTAGCGTTAAATATTGACTCTTTGTGATTTATTCAGAATGCAAGCCCCCGCTTGAGAGCTGATAGCCTCAGTAGGTAATCCCACGGAATAGAAGGGAGGAGAGAATGTTTGAGTAGGGATTGCGAGGAGTTATGGCGGTGGAACTGTTTATAGCCTCTATGGAATATTTAGAAGACATTCTTTGAGGGGAGTACCGCCTTGTGATAACTGAACACCTCACAGTTTAAAGAGATCAGAACTTCCCAGTGTTATGTATTATGGAGAAAACTCAAGGTTTGCTGATGCTGCACACAATAACAACATGTTTGTTCGTTTGAAATATTTAGGACGAAAAACCTCATGATCGTCAGCGCACTACCATGTAAACATGTAACATGAATATACATCCCTTGCGCTTGGGTGCTTTCTTTAATTATTCTTCATGTCAGGATTCTATTTTTATTTTAAATTTATTTATTTTTCCTTTTATTCTTCTTGAACACGAACTTACTCAAACCCTTCTTACATATTCATACAGCAACAGCCATTCCCACCAAATTAGGATAATAAATGTTAATAAAAAACTACATCCGACAAGAAAATAACAACATAAAAAGTAAAGAAATAAAATTATACGTTCATATTACAAGCTTAATAACAAATATACATAGAAGAAATAACAATTTTTGATAAGAACTAAAAGTTAAAAATAAATAAAACAAAAAGGGCAACAAAAATAACAGGTTACGTACTTAAAAACATATTAAATGTTTTATAATTAAGTTTAAATTTATTGTATCTGCAATGAAACAGGCATGTCAAAAAAAATATAAAGTCCATTCGCAGGCTGTGTGTCATCTTAGTGTTTTTTTTTCTTATAATGCTTACTGTTGAAGTGATTTGTTTCGTTGCCAGAATCCGTAATTACGTGGACAACTGGACAAGCAGTCCTTCCAAAGGCTTAGATTATATATAAAGACATATATACATACACACATATACGGTGATATAAATTATATATAAAGATTATAAATATTAATTATGTATATGTGCTGTAGACAAGAGAAAAATACAGAAAGAGCGATGACATACCAATGAAGAGGAGGGAGAACCGTTCCGTGTCTTGGAGGCTACATATGAGGAGGTGTTAGCTGTTGGATGTGCGGGGGGAAGGGGTAGAAAAAATGGAGGTTAAAGGATGGGTGGATCCAGGGAGAATGACCGCGGAAGAAAATAAAGGGCAAGAATACGGGATTTCAGGGTTCAGGGAAAGGGGTATCCGGGTAAATGGGCAGAGTATAAGTAGTATTCTAGGATGGAGAAGGAAAAGTGAAGAAGGAGGAAATTATTTTCAAACCTTGGTAAATAATAAAATTATATGATGTAGTCTCCTAAATTAATTTACTAAATTTAACCTTTGATGCCAAAAAAAGTGCCAAAATCCTGGTTTATAAGTCAAGTGGAATATAATGGTTGAAGGATCCAGGGGGTAGTGCTAATCCTAAAGCGGAGGCAGTTAGGGCTAATGTGGGGTAAAGCTAAGGCCGCAAAGGATTTATAGTAAAAGTTCCCCCCCCCTCCCTCATTCATGAAGCTTTTTATTGGTTCCTCATTAAAATACAGCCCCCCACTCCTCCAACCCTTGGACACGCCCACTCGATTGATGAGGCTTCTCCGCCAAGAATTGGCCTTTTTTTCTCTTTGAATTCACCGTTTTGTATCCTCAGGTCTTCATTGAACCTCCAGCTACAATTCCATTAAAGTCATTCTTGTTGGATTCAAATGGAAAAGGAGTTAGGTGTTTTAAAGTTTTGTCTTTCAAGAGGGGGAATTCATTCCTTTTCTTTAGTTTGGAGCGATAAATTTTACTTCCTTTTGCCTAACTTTGCACATTTTGCCATTACTGTATTTCATTACATAATTAAGAACTTACTTCTCGTTGCCGGGTAAAGTTCTGGAAGAAGTTGTACTCATGGGCGCAAGTAACAAAACTCAATGCTTTATGTAATAAAAGCTTTCTTTTCTTGAGGAAGGATAGCAAAGAGGAAACCGGAAATTGTGAAATATCATTTTACTTCCTTGCCGATTCTTAACCCTGTGGCTGCTCAGCCATCAGCAATCTGCTGATTGTCAGGTATGGTAAACATTCTCACCTATGTCTAGTGGCTAACGCCGTGGATTCTCATGCGGGATATAAAGGTTCCCGCCTGAAGTAGGTTCAGTACATTCTCAGGCTGAAAGAATTTGGTAAACAATAGTTGCACGGCAAAAAAAAAAAAAAAAAAAAATAAATAAATAAATGAAAAAACTCATCTTCCCCAAACGTATACACATACAAAAGAGAATCTTCATGGTGGGGGTTTGAAAATCCTGGTTCATGCAATACCACCATCGTTTGGCCTAATCAATTTAAATATAACGGAATTATACATAAAACATCTGCTCTATTTCAACTATCCCGAAACCTATCAAACGTATCTGCTCTGTTTTACGCGAAACTACTTTTTTTTGTACTTCAATTTTTGCCAGTGAAAAATTTATTTCACACAGTTATTTTAATCAGACCAATTTTTACAAATCATTTCCTTTTAGATGAACTAATTTTATCAAGTATCTCTCTTGTCTGAATTTCTAGCTAGGACCCTTGGACTTATCACTCACACTTCATGGTGTTCCTAAAGAGGCCGTTTAAACTGGAAACCATAATTATTTAATAATGTGTGGATATGCATTCCAGGAATTCTTTTAATACCATGGGTAGTCTTTTAATACCAATGGCAAGGCATTGGTGTCAAGCATTTTATGGATTACCCTAAGGCAAATAAATACGTGTATAACAAGTGCTTGCTGTCGGGGTCAGAGTGGGTAAATGCCTTGAAATTGAACACAAATTACGCACCCCTTCGAGGAGTTCCCGGCGTGAGTGGAGCGATGAGAGATGTTGGACCCCTTTGCCGCAAATGTGGTGAAGAGCCCGAAACACCAGCACATGTGCTGGGGAAATTGTCCGCACAACATGCTTCTCATCACTCGTCGCCATCACAATGTGAAGCACAGACTAATAGAGCTCCTTCAGGAAAAGAACTACCGCTGCTTTGAAGAGGTGTACTGTATCGACGATGAAGGATCATCTAGGTTTGCCGATATTGTCGCATTCAAAACAAAAAGCAGACTCGCTTATATAATTGATCCTACTGTGAGGTTCGAAACGAACGATAGCGAGCAAGCTTTTGTAATTGATCTTGAAAAGATGTCGATTTACGAGAAATGCGTAACGTTCTTTTCTGAAAAGTTCGAAGAACAATTCGGCAAAAGGAAATTCACCGTTAAAGGGTCATGGTTCGGAGCTCGAGGAACCATACCTAAGAAGAAAAGCGCTTTTTTTAAAGGAACTCGGCCTAGATCTGAATAGCCTTCCCCTAATAGCCGAACAAATATTGGTAGATTCCCTTGGGATCATCAACCATCATATTTACGGTTAGGAACAATAAAGAATCGTAAGCAAATAGCACTACCAGTAAGGAGCAGAACCATGTGTACAAAGGCATCATTCTTACAATCCCAGATTCCCCAGAAGTAATCGACTCTTTGAAGTAAACCATCTAGTCTTAAAGATGAAACCTGGATCCTAATGCTGAATATAAAACTAATTGAATCATAAAACATTTATCCCAAGACTGATGATTCAGTTGTGTGGTTTAGCAACCCCATTCATTTGGGGCAGGCTCACTTTTTTTTCTTGTTTAATAAAGTGTTCTTTCTTTCTTTCTTTCTTTCACTTTTACAACTTTTTTCGAACAAGAATGTTAGAAGATTTCTTATAAATTATCTGTTAGTTTCTTTAGTAGAAAGAATATTCATCCTTTTTCGCACGTAGACGTAAAGAGTAAATCAGCTTTCTGTGTACTCTCAATAAATAATGAAATAGAAATATCTAGTATACTATAAATGTAAGAAATTGTCTAACCTTATTGTAAACAAAAATTGAATACAATATTAAATGAAAGAATATTGTTGAAAAGATTTAAATCCGTACATAAGGCAGGTAAAAATTCTTAGATTCTGGAAGTATTATTTTTATTTTAAAGGAAGAAGAAAATTGCTCGAAGAAAACGGCGCGAAACACGAGCATGATTGATTGAGCAATGGTAGATGAAGGGCCCATTATAAGGAGTAGAGGTGAGGCGATTGAAAAAAAATAGTCTGGAATGATTGAAAAGGCGTTGAGAGCTGAATGGTATCGATCCTGACGGCCCAGTTCCCTCCAGACAATGGCTCTCTATTTGGAGTAAAGCGGGAGGAGCAGGGAGGTAGGGGGTTTGGACCCTACCAAAGAGATAGGACCACCTAGATAAGGACAGTCAGCAACCAGTGATGTCATGTTGTGACGTCACTCTTGCAATCGATTCTCATTCAGCAGTCTACTCTCCACAGCCCTGGAGTCTTTTATCTCTTTTCCCGCCTCCATGAGTGGACATATCACCTCCATTCTCCTCCCATAGTTGTCACACCTTATAATAAATAGTGTTTTAATTTTAACCCTTTTAACGTGTGGATAATTAAATATACTCATTATAATATCTGAGATCATGAGATTTATTTGGTTTTAGAGGCCGCAACTGGGCGATTCGCTCTATAACCTTCTAGGGTGCAAAAAAAAAAAAAAAAAATATCTATATCATCAAAAATTAAAACATTTAAATTACAATTAAACAAATGAAATTATCAAAATGTATACTATATAAGAAGGAAAAAGAAAGGAAAAATGGGAAAATAATAATAAAAAGATCAATGATTAGAGGTCAACAATAAAATAAAAAACAAATAAATAATAAATTATTTTTATTAAACTAAAAATACGGTACCCTCTATTTTGTACAAATAAAATTTTATTTTAATATACATTAACATTTTTTTTCTCAATATTTCTACATATATTTTTATTTTTTTAAAAAAAAGTCTAAAATACTGGATATCAGGACCTTGGAAGAGGAAGGGCGAATCACGAATCCCGGTGGTTGGGAAATTGAACTCAAAGTTCTATAAGTTCTTCAGGATAGCAAAGGCGAATGTTCACTCTATAGAATGCTGATTGATAAACCTGACTGAAAAAGTATGCAATTGAAATTCAATGTTTTAATTATCATTTTTACGAGTGATTTATGAGGAACAAAATGCTACGAGGGGAGTTTCAGACCCGGGATTAACTCTTGAAATTGAATTTTTCATAGATGATGGTGCTATTCACTTTAACTTGATAGTGTGAGAGTAAAAGCGTACCAGAGAAACAAGGCGAAGCGTCGTGTTTTTTGTCGTTTTTGTGTGTGTGTGTGTTTTTAACGGCATATCAGCACTTGGGCTTCTAAAGCCGGGCTATCTACAGGTTGCTGCCCTTTTATAATGCCAACAGCACGTGGTTAGTTGTGTATGTCCAATTCGAAGTCTTGTAAGGACTACTTCTTCTCTACAGATATCTAAGGCAGCTTCTATAGCTGGAAATCCATTGCTTTATGAACAATATGGATATTTTATTGTTCACAGTCATGTAAAAAATGTCCAAACTGTCCATACATAAAACATCTCTGGAAGATTTTGACATGTTTTCATCACTGTGAAAACACAATTCATTGTTAGTTACGCGAGGTTTCTGAAACACAGCACACTAATCGGTCCGTTCGTGATTAATAATTCATGAAAGAACATGAGAATAATACGTATAAAACCCGACTCGTAGGAACTGTGCCATCTTAACACGTTTCCGTTCTTATCCATAGTGTCATTTGCAAAACTTACAATAGAAACAGTTAATACTTCGTTGTTATATTTCGTGTAAAATGTAAACACGAATTGAAATAGCTGTTCCTCTATATTTAACTTCTTAGTGTCAAATCACATGATACTTTTTACTGCACAAGGCGCCTGAAGAAGCCTTCTGTAATGCAGAAGAAAGTTTTTGGTTCATTATTGTACCACTAATGAAATGCCGATGAAATTGAACGACCTATTGTATCGAGATCTATTGATTATGTAACGTCCATTTGGCGAATGAAGAAACGTGCTAAAATCCAATCATCTATTATAAAGCTAAGAGTCCAATAAATCAACTAGAACCCTGAGAAACTCCTAATTAGCGTTGATTGCTAAACAGGAGTTTATCAATATCAAAGAGAGGATCGGTCTGATTGAAAGCTTGTTTCTTGTTCAATCAACGTGCTAGCTCTAGAACAATATTGGGATTAATTTCATGGGAAATTCCTAGATCTATCCTCTATGAATAAATATTAAGGATAATTTCAATATTATTACATCACTGTATCGTTATTAAAAAATATTTATATAAAAAAAAAATGCTTATATAAATTCATGTTCTGTGAACTTTACGGAAAATGCATTTAATTTTTTATTCTGATTAAGGTTTTTTATTATTGATACGACTTTCGTTGGTTTTTGATCTTTATAAAGGTATTTTGCAGGAATTACAGCCTGAACAAATTTAAAAATAAATTTAATTATAAAAGTAAATAATAATCAAATAAATTTGGATCAATTCTGGAAAAAATATAAATATACTGCTATTTTCGTACAAGTCTCTACAAAAAACTTCTGTGCCTGATTCGAGATTTCTTCAGAAAAGTGAACACTATAATATGTAGTTTACAAGTGCGTGAAACAAAAAGGCTGACATTGTTACGAACACTTGGCGAACTCCATACGTCCCCTTAACCCCGTATTATTAAGAAGTTTGTCTTAGCGTTGGAAGTGCTGCCAAGTTAGTTTCCGAGCAAAAACCAACTCCGAACATTCGAACTTTGTCCTGGGAGTGTGTTTGCTTGACGGATCTCTAAGTAAAGGTCAGAAGAAGAAGTTCTGAGCCTGTATGTTGCCGTGTCAAAAGCAAGAGGCCACCTCGCATTTTCACAACTAATAACAGACGTGAGTTATAATTTGAAGCGTCATCATCCCGAGTTGGATAAACCGTGTAAAGTTATAACGTCTCAGGCAAGTTTCAACTCAGTGCGCTCCTCGAGTGAGCTTTTTATTCTATGACTTTTAGTCCTTCAGAGACATAAGAGTATATGAAAATGGTTATAAAAAAAAAAAAAAATCCGTCTCGCAGGAGCTGCATAACTAAGCACTTTCCTCAGAATTTGGGTAGTGTAGACTGCTTTCCAGAACAATTTGCTTAAAATATCCTACATAAATAAAATAAAAACATGAATAGTTCTCTTTTAAATTTGTAATGAGTAACTGATCAATTATTAATTTGCTTCCAGAGTTATGTTTACACATGGTACCTCTTACACTACGTAATAAATACAAAAAACCTCATATTATCGTATTTTGATCTAACGCAGGAACAGGATACAGTCACTCGAGTGGTAGAAAGCGCTCCTTGCGGCGGCTTTGTGAACCTACGTCTGGCGGGCTTTTCTATTGAACCGATTTAGTTTATTTTTACAACACATATTTACAAGTAGATTACCACTACGAATACCGAGTTTCGTCGAAATATACCAAAAATCACGGCTGGTAGTGGCGAATTGGTATTGTGGGTCCGGAGTAGGGGGGGTTTACTCCGGACCCACAATACCAATTCGCCACTACCAGCCGTGATTTTGATGATAATGAACCGATTTAGTTAATTTTTATATCTCTCTTTTCTCTCTATATTACCACTACGAATACCAAGTTTCGTTGAAATATAACAAATATTACGGCTGACATAGTCAAATTAGTGTTTTAGGTTCGGGGTAAACCCCCCCCTTCCGGTGGACCGACTTTGGAGGTTAACGAACTCGTTCAATCGTTTGCTAATTGAATGCTATATACCAAGTTTCGTGACGAAAAAACAAAAACTCTGGCCGCTATCGTGTTAACAGACATATATATATATATATATATATATATATATATATATATATATATATATATATATATATATAAATGCATGTGTATATATATATATATATATATATATATATATATATAAATTTTAACGGGGGGTCATTTTCGGTATCTACTAGGTAGGATCGATAAAGATTTGAAGAAATTTTCCAAAAATTCCGTCATGAATCCAACCTCAATAGCTACTTTCCTTCGGAGGAAAGTGCTAAAATGGCGAAATAATTTTCAAATACAAAAATTTGAAATTAGATCAATGACATGGTATAACGTCCTGTGTAATGAGAAGCGGCTTAAGACATTATATCCTGTTTATATAAACGGAAAATTTAAAGTCAAAACGTTTATGGAAATATTCCCAAGGTTCCTCCATTTTTGAATATCCATTTCATTGAGCAGCAGGAAACTTGAAACTGATTCTGTCTCGTTTAGGACAAGAGACGTCAGGAAGTGTGATAGCTATTTTCTCATCTTACGGCTTGTTGGCAAAATTCCTCGCTGCGCCCTGGATGTCGGCGCTAATGGCCTAGATGTCGATGCGGCTTAAAGAAAAAAAAAAAATTAAACACTATCACCCTTATCAGACGTCTCAAAGCCTTCCCTAGTCTTTAACAGAGACAAAATAAGTTTGTGAGAAGAGACAATCGGCTGTTGAGAATATGTGTAGATTATACAGTTCAACATTTGATATTAAACAAAGAAAAAAAAAAAAAAACTCTGAGCGGTATGTCCTTATGTAGTTTTTGGGGTCGTTGATTATGACGAGTGGGTTGTTTAACATACATAACATCAGATTCAACGTAATTTAAAGGTCAAATAGAGGACAAAAAACGAGACAAAATCTGAAAAGAATCATTTCAGATTTTGTCTACTTTTTTCTCTATTTGACCTTGAAATTACCTCTAGGGAAAGACCAAATGTCAAAAAATCTAAGGATTTGGGCTCAGGGACCTCAAAAACATACGTTTCAATGTTTTCAGGCCAAAGACCATGAATGTGATGTGATAAAGGTTAAGCAGCCCGCTCATCGTAATCTGCGACCCCGAAAACCCCAAAAGCACCATACTGGTTCGAATGTTTTTTTTAGATCAAATGTTGACCTATGTTATCGGTGTTCGTTCATAAATAAAACTACAATTTATAACTAATTTGTAAGACCTGTTCCGTTTCGGCTTAACATGAAAGCCTTGTTCAGGGCTTTAAACAGTTATGAATATAGTATATACTTATGAAACGTATAAGTATATATATATATCGTGGAGGATAACATTTCTGAGACAGGGGCAGATAGGAGAAGGGGTAGGCGGGTGAAGTGTAGATGGAAGGGGGTAAAGAGAACTGGAGGTGAACCAAAATAATCTTTATGATTTTTTTTTTTTAGTTTTACCTAGAAGAGCTAAAAAAAAAAAATTATTTTTGTTATTGACTGAAGTGGGAATTTGAAAGTGGCGAAGCCACAAAATATTCTGGACGAACATAAAAAATTGGTGGCAAAGATTTACATGGCATTTAACGATAATTTCTGTACCTTGTGTATTTTTTTAAATATATTTATTTGTTATATGTAATCTCTACAAAATATAAATGCTACAGTGATCAAGTTATTCGGCGTAGATATTTTATATAATCGTTGACCAAAACAAAAGGAAAAAATAATAAAATAAAAATAAAAGTAATACAATATTTGGAGGAAGTCAACCATTGTTGGTACTTCTTGAGGTGGGTGAACAAATATTTTAATACTCAGAATAAGATCTGCTAAGTTAGCTTATCGAATCAGCCGTCTTGGTGGACTGTCTGGATGGGGTTGGGAAGGTAAGGATAGACCTTTAGGATTAGGATAGTAAGACAATTTTCAATGGACCTTCGAAAACTGAGTAAGTTGCTTATAGACCTAAAATATGACCCTATGTGCGATATAAGTTGATTTTCCTTTTGATTTTAACAAGAACACTGACAAAGTTATTATTGTTAGAAGATTTCCGCAACGAACGTATCAACGAACGTATCAACGTCAGCGGCTCCCATTAAAACGAGGTTAGATAGATGTTGCCTTATATGTTGCCTAAAGTTGGACTGATTATAGCTATACTGTAGAGAGAGCTTGTATAAAGTTGGGTTGTTAGGTGCTGTTATTTCCCCAACAAGTCGGCCATAAGATGGCGCAGCTTACAAGACTAATTCCGCCCTCACCCCTCACCAAGGCTAAAGTTGCCAAAATTCGATGAAAGGGGGAGCTGTAATCTCCTCAGGGGGATACGGCTTTCTTGGGGCTTACCTCCGCAGCCGTGTTCCAGTTTGAGTGTGGCGGTATCTTTGTGTTGTAAATTGTAATGATATATTTGAGAGGGTGGGAGTGACTATATTTGTTTTAGAGCGAGCATCAATGGATTACTTGTGTGATAATTTAGTTTTCCATGATTATTAAATATGATATGGAATTTAGTGGAATGTTATTTTTTTAGGCCTTTAACTAGGTTTACCTATCCTTGCGATGGAATTATTGAAAGATTGCTTTCTCATGTAACTGTCGTAAATTAAAGAGAATTTTAGATGGCAGAAAATCTACTTTTCTGTTACCTTGGTTTAAAAAGTGTAAAACGTCTGTTTTGTTCCTGTTTTTTCTGTGAAGCCACAAATAACACAGAAAAGGCAGGAACTAAACAGACGTTTTAGACTTTTATTACGCTTATTGGAACAACGCTCGAAACTTTCATTTACTAACAAACGACTTATATACAATACCATACTCCGACCAATATGGACTTATTGTCTAGAACTATGGGGTTCCTCTAAACCTTACAATGCCTACAGAATCCAAAATCCTTGGAAAAATATCCAATGCTCCTTACTATGTCTCGAACCTAACCCTGCATAATGACTTCAATATCCCCTTTACCCCAACCCTGGCCAGATCATTTTATCAGAAGTTTCATTCCAATCTCACAACTGACAATTTAATATGCCATCGGCAATGCTCAAACTTTATTGTACATGGTTATATACAAGGTTTATTGGTTATGTAATTGTACATATCACTCATCATCCTCACAATGTTAATGTTCCAAAACCAGCAAAATTACTGGAATTAGGTATAACATATTGTTGTGATTATCAAAAAAGGTTTAAAAAAAAACAAAAAAAACTTGGAGATTGAGGTGCAACTTCTTTAAAATAGTTCACACTCAGGCTTAGGAATTTTGAAAGTTATTACTTTTTGTACTTTTGTGCTTCTTTATTTTATGTATCCGCTAAAGGTTTCGTGTTTGTATTATGATAAGGGTGGCGAGCGGAATGCACTCGCAGAGAAGGAAAATGGCATAATTAGAATTTTATTACCTCGAACAGGTTTTGAGCAATCCTTTCTGAATCAATAAAAAATTTGTCAGCGTTTAAGAAAAAAAAAACAACAGAAAATTGTACATAACTCCTTTTCCTTTCGGAATCAGACCATACTAAAAATGAATTTGTTGTCGGAAATTATGAATAGAATCACCTTCTAGAGTTTAGCTACTTAGACCAGAACACCCTCTATGTATATATATATACATAGAGCAAACAAACATGTTCGGTGTAGGTTGTGCATGATCCAGTTTGTAATCCGAAACGTTTTTAATTAATCCGCAGTATAATGTCATTCTATTTTGTACATTTTATTAGAGATGTTTCCCTAACAACGTACACGCATCATATCGTCCATTAATGAGAGGAGTAACAATGAAAGAAGAATGCATTGATACAATGCCCACCACAGACATCAATACTCGGATACTGTGAGGTTTGAAATTCAACCTACAGAAAGCAATAGGATTAATTAGCGGCCATTGACATGGTTAGAATTGTATGGAGGGTTCCTCTGCTGGAAAACCATACCCGATAATTGACTATGGCACCCCGATATAATTAAACCGTCTCACATAGAGGAATTCATTTTGGCAACTGTGTTATTTCCTTGGTGGAAATTTTTAATCTATGTAGGAATAGATAAGTTACTTTTGTTATTGATACATTACTAATGGACAATTTACAATTATATTTTCATTATACTGCAACAAAAAACATGTGTTTTCAATACTCGGTTTGAGTCCGTAAAATAGTACTTGTCGGGCCTAGGCCCGAAAAATCTTTTTGCTGCGCTAACCTTACCTGCTACTAATAAACATGTGTTTGAAGGAGGTTACTTTTAGATACTGTGATTCATTCTAATATTTGTTTACTTATAATAAGTAGTGTGTTTGCCTTCTATTATAGGTTAACTTTTAAGTACTGACGTATGGTCCCTGGGACCTTATGGTAGCCATTTCTAGAAATCCCCCCTAGTAGTTCCCTTTTGATTGCACACGTGCAATGAATATACAATTTCTTTCAAATTTCAGTAAACAAAAGGTCCCAGGGACCATACCTCAGTACTTAAAGGTTAATAAACAGATTTTCTTATAAAAAATGTAGTTTTATAAAAATACCAAGACCAAGCACGGACTAAACACTTATTACCTCTCCTTTGTAGGGACAAACCCTCTCAGAAAAGTCTTAACCTAAGTGATTTTTGGTTCATAGACTTTTAAGTAGTAAACGGAATAAAACCAATAATACTTCAGAGAAAATAGAAAAGAATACATTTTGGGATCAAGCGAAACGAGTTAATTTTTTTTTTTTTTTTTTTTTTTTTAACTCCAAATCAAATGCTATAGGATTTATAAATCTTAATCGCGTTTGAAAAATAAAATATATCATTATTTGTGGTCAGTTTTGTACTTTTCCATCCTTATTCAAAATTTTAATAACTTTTCAAAAGAAAATGTACATCTGCCAATTTCGAAAGGAAGAGTTTTGACGAATAAAACAAACATTTTACATTGGCCAAAATTTCAATTTTTTTTTTTGAAAATTATTATTTTTACGGTTTTTTTATAGCTATTTTTAAATAATCTCATTTTTCTGTATTACTAAAAGTAATACGATAAAAAGCTCACTGGAGGAGCGCACTGTGTTAAAACTTGCCTGTGAAGTTATAACTTTACACGGTTTATCCAACTCGGGATGATGACGCTTCAAATTATAACTCACGTCTGTTATTAGTTGTGAAAATGCGAGGTGGCCTCTTGCTTTTGACACGGCAACATACATGCTCAGAACTTCTTCATCTGACCTTTACATAGAGATCCGTCAAGCAAACACACTCCCAGGACAAAGTTCGAATGTTCGGAGTTGGTTTTTGCTCGGAAACTAACTTGGCAGCACTTCCAACGCAAAGTCAAACTTCTTAATAATACGGGGTTAAGGGGACGTATGGAGTTCGCCAAGTGTTCGTAAAAATGTCAGCCTTTTTGTTTCACGCACTTGTAATCTACATATTATAGTGTTCACTTTTCTGAAGAAATCTCGAATTAGGTACAACCATTTTTTCAGAAAAGGAGGCAGGAACGAAAATAGCACTATATTTATATTTTTATATTTATTGGAATTTTTATTGTAAACAAATGAAATTTAGGTAAATTCTGTTTACACTTTTATAATTGAATTTATTTTAACATTTAAAAAATATGAATTTTATGAAAAATGTTTTTTTTTTTCGTTTTTATTGTTAAAAATAAACACTGGTTGTATTTTGGTATGGTGGTCGGTATGTGTCACACCTTTCAATTCTGTTTATAGTATTATAGTCCTGTAGAGGAGCTAATAATGAAATCAATTTTAGATTATTTATTAAATTTTAACGTCCATTTATTATTAACCAAGAATTTTTGGCCAGAATATTGTATTGAATTTTGAAATAAATTCATTAACCTTGACTTTAACAGATATAAATATGTATATATATATATATATATATATATATATATATACATATATACATACATACATATATAAAATGGTTAAAAAAAAAATGATAATAAGAGGAATTATGAACGTAATAGAAAAAGAGGTTATGAAGATATATTTGAAATAAAAACCATAATTTTGTAATGAATGGAAATTAGAAGGGAAAATTTTCAAAAAATTACATTGAGCTTCACGGGAAAAATAGTGAAGGCAATATTTTTGGCTTTTTACCTTCCATAGGAATATCTATCCAGTTTGATTACCACGTTAAAATATTCAGATTCACGAGAAATAAAGGAAAGTTTTAATATCATTTGGAATATGAGTATGTGTTTCCTTGGCAGTAGTATGCAGTAAAAATAAATATATTCCTCCCTCATTCCATTTAATAGGAACATGAAAGCTACCTTAGGCTGAAAAAAATCCCGATATTAAAGTACCATAGAGATGGGAATATAAAAACGAGTAGAATGTACGTTTATGAGATAGCTGTCATAGAGAGTGATAAGGTAGTGATAAGAGGTTACCTCCATTTTGCTGGAATAAGCCCGGAATTAGGTTGGGGAAAAAAGGTACTTTATTGCAGATTGTTTGTACCTCTGGGATTTCTCTCGCTTTCCTCTTTTCAGCGAGCGAAATTTCTCCTTTGGCTGGTTATGTACCTTTCAAATTTCATATTTCAATGCCATTTTATGTACAATAGGCGCATCCTACTTAAATATTTCGGTAAATCTGAAGGAGAGCGTCGTCAGCTACGATTTTCTTCAAAGTTTGCACTATAACGTATTTTGATGCACTGAACACGAATCCGTTGAAAAAAAAAAAAAAAAACCCGCTCTCAACTAGGAAAGAAGTTATTTAAAAAAAATGTTCACTGTTATGAAGGTTAGGGAAGAATGCCTTGGACGACTTTTGGGCATAGAATTCTTTTCATTTCTGCGAGTTTGATTGGCTAGGGGTTTTGATGTTTTCTTGAGCGAGCGGAAACGCATAGCACGTATGCCCAAAAGCGACAGTTTACGACCAAGTCAGCTACCACAGGTGAGTCTAAATTTCTATTACACTTCGTCATGAAGGACTATTGCGCATGCGCGTGTTTACATATAAGCTGTTTACCCCGTCTTTTATAACCTCCATAACAGTGAACTGAAGTGCTTAATAACTTCTTTCCTAGTTGAGAGCGGGGTTTTTTTTTTTTTCAACGGATTCGTGTTTAGTGCATCAAAATACGTTATAGTGCAAACTTTAAAGAAAAACGTAGCTGAGGACGCTCTCCGTCAGTTTTACCAATATTTCATTAAAAATCATCATTTATCAACTAAATTGTTGAAGATCAAATATTGACACTGTGTGGTTTGAAACAGGGATCCGAAAGACCTGTGCAATTTTATCTCAAAAAATATTGTATTCATTTTATAATTTTTTAAGGTTTCTGGAAACGTATATGAAAGAACGATTTTTTAACAACTTATATAATTTCAACAAAACGTTTATCTTTGGTTTTGAGAATCAATACGCCTCAAATTTATCTTTGGCTACGAGAATATTTATTTATTGGATTTACAAGTTTACAATGAAGCTACTGGCCACTGGTAGTTTTCAGGGAAATGCGTTTGAATATTTTTTCCATAAGGGCGAACTCCACTAGAGTATATTCAAAACACGTTTTCGTTGTGGGATGTCTCATTGTTCAAATTATACAGGGTGATTCAGGTCTAAGTAGCCAAACTCTAGGAAGTGATTGTAGACATTATTTCCTACAAAAAAGTTCATATGAAGTATGGTCCGATTCCGAAAGGAAAAGTCCGTCACTCAGGAGCTGCATAACTAAGCACTTTCCTCAGAATTTGGGTAGTGTAGATTGCTTTCCAGAACAATTTGCTTAAAATATCCTACATAAATAAAATAAAAACATGAATAGTTCTCTTTTAAATTTGTAATGAGTAACTGATCAATTAATAATTTGCTTCCAGAGTTATGTTTACACATGGTACCTATTACACTTCGTAATAAATACAAAAAACCTCATATTATTGTATTTTGATCTAACGCAGGAACAGGACACAGTCACTCTAGTGGTAGAAAGCGCTCCTTGCGGCGGCTTTGTGAACCTACGTCTGACGGGCTTTTCTATTGAAATATATTACAAATTAAACCCCCGCTTTCCGATTGACCGATTCAGCTCATTTCTACAACACTTCTTTCTCATGAGTTACCCACGACGTATACCGCGTTTCGTTACAATACAGCAGAAATTACGACCGGTATGAGTATATTAAGAATTTGGGTCAGGAGTAAACCCCCCCTTCTAATGAAGCGATTTAGTTTATTTTTACAACACATATTTACCTGTAGATTACCACTACGAATGTCGAGTTTCGTCGAAATATACCAAAAATCACTGCTGGTAGTGGCGAATTGGTATTGTGGGTCCGGAGTAAACCCCCCCTCCTAATGAACCGATTTAGTTTATTTTTACAACAGTTATTTACCTGTGGATTACCACTACGAATACCGAGTTCCGTTGAAATATACCAAAAATCACGGCTGGTAGTGGCGAATTGGTATTGTGGGTCCGGAGTAAACCCCCCCCCCCTTCTAATGAACCGATTTAGTTCATTTTTATATCTCACTTTTCTCTCTATATTACCACTACGAATACCAAGTTTCGTTGAAATCTAACAAATATTACGGCTGACATAGTCAAATTAGTGTTTTGGGTTCGGGGTAAACCCCCCCTTCCGGTGGACCGACTTTGGTGGTTAACGAACTCGTTCAATCGTTTGCTAATTGAATGCTATATACCAAGTTTCGTGACGAAAAAACAAAAACTCTGGCCGCTATCGTGTTAACAGACATATATATATATATATATATATATATATATATATATATATATATATATATATATATATATAAATTTTAACGGGGGTCATTATCGGTGTCTACTAGGTAGGATCGATAAAGATTTGAAGAAATTTTTCAAAAATTCCGTCATGAGTCCAACCTCAATAGCTACTTTCCTTCGGAGGAAAGTGCTAAAAAGGAGCTATGTCCAATTTTCTGTTTTTTTAACGTAGTCATGTTTTTTAATGAATAAGAAAGGATTCATCAAAAACAATTCAAGATAATTAAATTCTAATTATGCCATCATAAAATAGACAAAATTTCCTTTAAGAAAACAGCACTTCAGTTCACTATAACTATTAATAATACATATTACTGTTTTCTTAAAGAAAATTGTGTCTATTTTATGATGGCATAATTAGAATTTAATTATCTTGAATAGATTTTGAGAAAACCTTTCTTATTCATTAAAAAACATGACTATGTTAAAAAAACAGAAAATTGGATGTAGCTCCTTTTCCTTTCGGAATCGGGCCGTACTTCAAATGAACTTTTTAGTTGGAAATTATGTCTACAACTACCTCCAAGAGTTTGGCTACTTAGACCTGAATCACCCTGTATAATAATTGACCAGGAACTAGTGTGAAATTCGATTTCACCAAAAAGTACATTTTCTTTATATCATCTCCCAGCGGATAGACCTATATTGAGGTGTTGAGTTCTCCTTTCGTATCCGCCTTCCTATTGCAGTTTACAACCAGTTCTGTGTATTGTACCTGCATTCTCTGTATATTTTGAAAGAGAATGAAGAGCGAACTCATAATGAAAAATATACCTGTAGATTTTCTGAAGCGCCTAAGCTCCGATGGCGGGGAAAAAAAATTGACAGGGCGATGCGTTCGCCCTTTGTATCCGCAACGCCTCAAATATACCAATCATGTGGTTTTATCCGAAAAAACTGTGCAAATTTATTTTGAAAAGTGATGTGCACTAATTTATAATTTTTTAAGGGCGTATCTAGAAAAAAAAGCAAGTTTAAGAAAGAAGCATTTTTTCTTACCTTAAATTACACAATTATTTCGGGAATTTTACATCAGAACGTTTATGGTAAACGCTCTTTCAATATTTTTCGTCCAAAGATATCGCACCAGAATGTGGAGTTCAGGTTTTTAAACCCTTTAATGTTTTTCTTTCTCAAATGTTAATCAGTTCTCTTTTTCTAATTTAGCGTTTTTTTCGACCGGATGACACAATCCATAATAGCACTAATCTTATATTTTAGGACCCTTACGATTACATTGAGTTATATTCAATTATTCTGAAATAATTGAATATTTAGGTATCTGTTTAGTGCCTCTATTGACCGTGCACTCTAGAACTAGAACAGAAATCCTATAACCGGCAGAAAAACTCATCCATTCTAGAGCTAGAAAAGGTGAGAATGCTCTTCGGAAAAGAAAACTGCCGAATAAAACATAAAGCTTTTCCAAGAGCTCAGAGTTTGTGAGTAGAAACTCCTTCATTTTATATTTAGGACACAATCCTCCAACTTTGTCTCTACTCGGAAAAAAGGTACAGGAATGGGTTTTTAGTATTACTATTAATAGTTTGTTACTATTAACAAAGAGTTACAACTTCTATTATTTTTCTTCTGACCAACGCCTTTTTTTCTCTCGTTAATTTGATCCTTTGAGAAAAAAGAATAAGTGGAACTTGGAAAACTTTTGAATAATAATTTTTATTTTTAGCCTCGACAGCCGATGCTCACAAATAATAAATAAAAAATATCTTTTGATCAATTGACAGTTCTTCCTCTGCATGTGAAGTACAATTTAAATTTCATATTTCAGTGCTGTTTAATGTTCAACAGGTATACACATTTAGAAAAACCAAACTTACAGAGTAGGGGTACAAAAAAACAGTCTATTTTTTTCATTACAATAGCTGTATCGCTTCGTACCAAAAAACAATAAATAACTATTGGAATGAAAATGTACCTTTCTATGTATCCAACAGAACCCTTCTCAATGACCTTAACATCCCATTTGTCCTTGACCTTGCTAAAACCCGATTCCAAACGTTCCACTCCAAATTGTCTTACCATCCTAATCCTGAAGGTCTATCCTTATCATCCCAATCCCATCCAGACAATCCTCCCAGGCGGCTCAAGAGACAGTGGTCTCGAGACAATTTAATCATCTGATCTTATCGTGACCATTTAGAAGAAGAAGAAGAGATTTTTATTTACAAATTGAATATACAATATGTACATCATGTTATTTTGTTTATTGACTAACTAAATACACAATGAGTATTGTTGAAAGTTTGGGAAAAATTATACAAAAACCCAAGCAAAATACGACAATTATGAATACAACTGATAATTATTAACTTATATTATATGAGGTGTCCAGAAGTATATGTTTGGTCCGTCTGTAGGTGTATCGTCTGAGGGTTTCTTTGTTGTAATTACCTATTTCAGCTATTAATGGATTTTAAAACATTTACTGAGACATCTCTGGAAGTGCCAACAGTGGTGGTCTTCTTCCATATTTTGTATGTTTTATTTTCTTTTATTTTACTTTTACCGTTTTTGTCAAATTGTACATAATATTTGCTTCAACAAACTTGATCATTGTACTGTTAATAATTTGTACAGATTTCAAATAAATAAATGGAAAAAAAAACTATTGGAATGAAAGATTCTAAAAAGAACGAAATACTTCTGAAAATACAAGCACCATTTTTTACAAAATGTGAACTTTTTTCGAGATATTTAACATAATATTTGACAAATCTAAAAATATGATGCCTACTTGTCCATTTTTTGTTCTATTGCTTCCTTTAAATTTAACATAACCTATATCTATATCTTTGGATAAATGCCAAACTTGTGAAAATATATTCAACACTATTTGGACTAGAAAAAAGATTAGTTAAAACTTCTATTCCAATTTACTTCCTTCAGCACTACTTGGCTGTGATTATTTAAATAAATCATTTTCCAATTATTGGCAACTATATATAACCTCATTAGCCACTAAAATATTTTTTATGTTTATCGTGGAATTCAGTTTTAATTACGTATATTTCTGACTGTAAAACCATGGTGTTTGTCCTAACAACTTAAGACATTTGTGTTTTGCAGTCACATTCCTCAGTCCCTACTCTTTATTTGTTAAGAGGCCTTCTTTATATAATTCTAACGAGTCTCTCTTGAATATCATCTTAATTCTTTAGATTCTTTTTTTTTTTTTTCGAATTATGGCCACTGAAGGTTTCGTTCATAATACCGATAATTCACTCCCTTTTGATTTATTCCAGATTCTCTATATATCTTCTAACCCATTTCTCTAACGTTTAAGAGATTATAAACTAAGTTTTATCATCATGATGATTAGATAGTTAGCCGTCGAGGTGATAAGTAAAGATGGAATGGTTGGGATTCGGCTAAATAAATCTGAATATGATTTTGTTTTAAAAAAATCTATATTTCGGACGTTTCGGCTACTCATTGGTAGCGTTCGTCAGCAATGGAAATGCCGAGCGGCAGAGGAAGACCAAGGTTGGCAATTAAGTAACCATTGTGAAAGTGTCTGGACACTTTCATTCCTCTGCCGCTCGGCATTTCCATTGCTGACGAAGGCTACCAATGAGTAGCCGAAACGTCCGAAATATAGATTTTTTAAAACAAAATCATATTGAGGTTCATTTAGCCGAATCCCAACCATTCCATCTTTACCTAAGTTTTATCAATTTATATGTATTTTATTGTTAAATTTCATCAATCTCTGAGTAGGAATCACCCAAATAGTCAGAGAATAAGATTTCAATATACTTATTACCTATTTCTATGTTCTACATTCTTTAAAACAACAATTTATCGACGTTAAAATGGCTGATTTTTTCTGATTTCATATATGTCTTGTGTTCTTTGTTTTACTTTTTTCCCCATTTGTTCGTATTTTTACCCTGTTTTACATGATTTTAACAGTCCCATTATTTTTGTACTTTGATAAAAACGGTTACACTCCTCTACTATTTCATTTTGATATCTTCCATCCTTTGAATTGTCATACTTTTCAATTCCTTTTACAAACAAAGTATAATTATTTCTTTTGGGCTAGCATTCCATTTATCTTTTCTTTTGTATAGTAAAGAGTTCCGCTCAACCAATTAAAATCATACTTGTTTCTATATAGAACCTAATAATAAATCATGAATTCAATATTCTTTAAAGCTAGCGTTTAGATATCTCCTTCTTTTAAAAGTTGAAAAACTATGGCATGTTTTCTTTTACCTGTTAGATCTAATAAAATACAAAAACAATGGATCAAATTATGTTTTCTAGGGCCACAAGATGGCGGTAGACACGATTATACATTAGCTTTAAAAAACATTATTCGAATCATTGAGAACTAAATGAAGGGCTTGAATGAAGTCCAATACTCTAATACGTTTGTCCTATAGGGAAATGAAACTCCTAACACCTGTCCTATAAGTTTGGTCCTTTCATAAGCACAACTTATTTCCCTTTTGTTGATACTAGTATTTTACCATATACAATAAAAAACTAATCTCATTGTGCAAGTTCATTTATTATTAACTAATTTATTTATAAACCAGCTCTTAAGCTTAATCGAGACGAACCTGTTCCAGTTGATGGATCTTATTAGAATGAATATAGATAATCAAAAACCCTGATATAAGGACACGAGGGCATTCCTGCCAATCAAAAGACACAGAGGGTTCTAGAGGCGTGAGCCCTTTTATCAAGAAGAACATTGACAGGAAAGAATTGCATATCTGAGAAAAAAAAAAAAGAGTTTTTGATGTAGTGCGATTTAAGTCTGGGCGTGAGTAAGGCAAAGCTCCTAGTCTAGTTCGTCAAAGGAAAAATCAAATTTCTACCACCATCTGGTAGAGTAGTGCAAAACTTTAGAACAAACTGTTCTTTAATTTAACTTTAATAAAGAACGGTCACTGGGGCAAATGGCTCAAAATCAAAAATATCTAGAGTTGTTGAGTTTATTTAATTTGGAAATACAAGCAATTCAAATTGAAGTTCATGAAATCCACAAGAAAGGTTTTAATGGTCAAACAACTCATATAAATATTCGCCGAGAAGGGATCAGATGAACCCCATCAGAGTCAATTGTCTTCTTGTGGAATATCATGAAGCTTTACCATTAAGGAAATAAACGCTTTGGAGCAAGATTAGATCTATCAGACAGTAGAATTCTAGAACAAATATGGCCGAGGTTAAGCTCCTTGTCACTTTTTGGAAGGAAAACGCAATATTCCACCTCCAACTTTGAACGTCCGATCTATGAAGAATTTTAAGACTTCTCACTTCTCTGAAAACATCCGAACAGGACACTTCTTGACGTTGATACTTTCCAGGACACATTTTGAGAATAAGGATATTAGCTTACAGCATGTTGATAAACTCTGCGTAACAGCCAGAACTCTCATGGAAATACCAGAGTGTACTCTTGTTGAGCAGAGCCCAGTATGCAAGAATCAGAAATCTTGAAAGTTAGTAAAACAGCGGAAGTTAGTCACAATGGATTCAGAGAAGTTGTTGATAACAAGAGCTAAAACTGTAAGAAGTCCTTCGATATTGCACTGTAGATAAGAAAGCAATAACGCATATGGCGAGATCGTATCCTCCCTGTATAGAAATTCTAGGAGAAACCCCGAGCGTAAAAGCGGCATTTATTGGAATGTCGGCCATTCTTTTTCCACCTGTCTCTTTTCTATGCAATATCTTCTTTGCTGTATTCCTATTTCAGAGCAATATTTCTAGATTTTATCCCCATAAAATGTCTTAATACACTTTATTTCACTCGAGTAGATAAACAATACGATTTCGCAGATATACTATATTTTATTAGGGCGTCTTTGTGGAAAAGGGTTGGTATAATTTATGAGGGCTTGGGAACCTCTGAGAATGGCTTTAGATTTTCAGGGCTCAAGAAAATCTTATCAGCTGCTGCCCATGCATTAGTATTATAAGATCAAATTGCTGTTTACCCGTAGCATCTCGTAGAAAAGAAGGATTAAAGAGGTAAATCTGTAAGTAGTCAGCGTAACGATGGAACAAGAACTGGCTATAGAAAGAGGATTTTTATTAATGTATACATGGATTAAACATGAGCTAGAGGTATTGCTGTCGGGGATGACCACTTACTGGGATCTATTGGATGGAAAGGATTGGAACAAGCTGATGGCATTGTTGGGCAAGGAATAGGATTAGAGTTTGATGAGAAGGTATCAAAAACTCGAAGACATCTAGGACAACTTCGATGGTGATTTGTTGGTCATCTATGGTATTTTGAATGTTACGGTTGATTTACATGAGCACTGATTGGGTGGAATATGTTAGACATGAGCCGGACTAGAGTGGATGCAATGGTTTTGTTCAAAGTGGTTGGATGGTTGGGTTTGGCGTAAATGCTGTAAAGATTTGGAGAGATTGCTTAAGACTGAGATAAGAAGGAAATATTTGAGACTATTTGAAATTGTATTAAGTGGGCGGACCAAACCGGTCTTCCACTGAAAGACGAAAAAAGGAGAAGTTGTATTTGTGGTCTAGACCATAGTCATTGGTTCGAGGTACAAGGACTGAGGTTACGAGATCATTGAGTTAAATTGGATAAGTAAACGAGTTTGGATTTAGAAAGGATTGTGGAAATTCTTCGGGGGCTTAATGAGACTGAAGAAGAAGCCACAAAGTTAGCAATAAGAACATCAGGGCATAATGAAATGGCAACAACTTAGTATTTATGCTAAGAGCTGCTATTTTTAAAAGGAGTGATATGTTAGATGCAATACACAATAGACCGGGGTTGGTTGGAATGTTTAAGTGCTAATGTGTCTCGGAAATGCAGACTTTTTGTATTGTGCCTAGTTTGACGAAAAAGAAGACTGTATGTTTACTGCACTTTGTCGGGCGGACCTAGGCGTTCAAAAAAGGTGACACAAAACAATGTCCGTTGGCGTTCGCACATGCGCAGTGGCGTTTGCGTATGCGCAGAGACGATGTACGAAAAAGAAGACTGTATGTTATACAGTTCATTACATAGTTTTATCGCGTGAACCTAAAGCATATTTATGTTCCTGAATTTGAGTAGAATGCCCTAAACGAAATAATTGAGTTTTTTTTAATACTTGATGTTTAATGGTGTGTTCTATTTCTGTTCTAGGTTATATCACCACACATCTTCAGCAAGAATCGACGGCGTTCCTTTGTGAGTACCTATTTAATAATATCATTGATATTAAGATATAATAAATGAAACTATGAAACAAAATCACAAATGCCACAAAAATAGCGAACCATCAATACAGAAAACATTTATAGTTATTAGTTTGTTAAATTTGGCCAAACCATAGAAACAATTTGAATCAGATGAGTTGAGAAGACAGACATTGAGAAGGCAGAAAGTTCTAGTTTTTTCTTATTCTAAAAATAATAAATATTTATTAACTTATTCATTATTTTTTATATACACTTAAAAAAAAATCCTGGTTTCTTAGAAGACTTAGCTCGGTGTGTTTATCGCCCAAGATGCGAAACACAAAATAAATAAAAAGTAAAATTGATTCATCAAAATAAGAAAATACCAGAACATAATTCCTTAAAAATATTTTGGTTAAACTTGTTATTCTTGTTATGCAGAAAAAAGTTATGAAACTATCTAACAATTCTTGTAAACTATTTCCAAGGTTAAGATTGTCGGAGTTCGGTCACAATAATTAATTATACTACATTTTTGTTCATCAGAGTTATAAACAAAGATGTTCAGAGTAAATACCTATACAATTATATGTATGCTTGTGTATATATATGTACATATGTATATATATATATATATATATATTATGTATATATATACATACATATTTAAACGTACAATAAATATATATTGACATATTTAAGTTTGTCTACAAAGGTCATTTTATTGAAATGTCTGTGTTTTTTTTTTTTTTTTTTTTTGTTTTTTCAACAGTCGAATAAACTGTTCTTTGTCGTCTAAGAGTTGGTCATTCACGTATTCTTCATTCACGCCTTTTTATGTAACTGTACAAACCTACATGTCGATACTGATAGAACTGAGAAACATGCTTCTCACGCCGATTAACAAGTTGAACTTAAATGAGGTTCAATTTAAATGTTGAAAACAATCAACGAGACACGTGTAAAATCAATTGTAACAAAAGTGTAAAACGTTTGTGTGTAAAAATGCCGAGCAGAATGTGTGTACGTTTGAAGAGGAGTAAGAATTGATGAGTTTGTAGTGTCCAGTGGACCGAGGGTCATGTTTATATGGTGTTGGGGGCCTCGATTCGAGGGGGTGGGATCAGCAGAAATTTACAAGCGGGTGTTTGAAAAAAAAAATACCTCTTTTAACAGTTTTTTTAATCCCCTTTTTTTATGCTTACGCAACCATCATAAAAAAATTAAACTGGAAAAACTGTAACGAATTGATCCCAAGGGTATTGATGCATACTCCAAATGTACTTATGGGCACATCTGCTTAGATTTATACCTCCTTTAGTATTTATAGGAGGAATATAGGTACTGAGTTTGCATCCATGAACGAAGTTTTGAAAATGTTCTTCAAATATTCATTGAGTACTTCCTACTTTAGGTACAGTTGGCTCTCTTGCGACTTATTGAACATATTGTAATGTTGGTCAACCAAAATCTAATTATTATATATATACTAAAAGGGATACACCACACGAATGACAATATACTTCGTCCGAGGACATGAGGACAACGAACTCAACCTAACGTACTTGCAAGGATGACCGAAAGACAAAACCAACAGGACATACACAAAGTAGAAGATAATCAAATGGAGTCTAAAAGGGTGATAACAGGAAACTTACAGCAATGTTCGTATATGACGACTGATAACAAGTTTCCAGAGATAAAACTAGCAGTTGGCGAATGACCTTCAAACAAATGGAATAATACAGGAGAAGAAGTTATATTATGCCGCCTAAGAATTAGCCGTTCACAGCTGTCACACTTACGCTACATGACGTGACAGGAGGGAACGAAATGTTTACGCAACGATTTATTAGTAACTACAAAGCACAATCGGACAGTTTACACACAAACAACTGTGTATGACTTTCCATACACAATGGCACAATACATGGTAATGTGAGACAATAGAAAAATATTTTATTACTTAAACTTGACAAACGTACCCCGCAAATTCTAGCACAAACTCTTTAATACTATAAAAAAATACCTAAATGAAAAAAGAAAGGAAGAAAAGATCAGTCAATATAAAGAGACGCTGATAAGCTACTAAAAAATATAAATATTCTAATTACTAGGGCCGCGAACGTACAAAAATTGCGCAAAATAAAAAAGTGGTATCATACGTATATTCTTATGTATTTCGACACGCTGAATTCGAATCCGGAGTCCGTTTCACTCCAGCACGTCAGGATCAATGGCATTTGAAGGTCAAATTAAGAAGAAAGTCGATTAAGAAGAAATAAATAGAGCTTCGTTGGTTTATTGGTTCGCTGGATTCGAATCTTAGGTCAAAAATTCATTTTTGCAAAATAGTATTTTATAGTTGAAAATATATATATATATATATATATATATATATATATATATATATATACACATATATATATTCGTGGGATTTCGTCCAGTTTGTCCGAACTCACATCAATGCCCTACCTACAACTGTTAGATGCACAAGAGGAAGGCGTGAGGGCCGGGTACTTCGTTGCAGGGCTGGTTGCTTGGAGAATGAAACCGGTACTCACGCAGTCCAAAAGTGCTATGTTTCACATGGAGGCCGATGCTTGAGGCATGATTCCGTGGTTGGAGTACTGGGGGATACCCTAGCCAAGAAGGGTTTCGAAGTCCACATTGAGACAACTTTGAGAGCTGGAGGTCGCCGCTGGAAGCCCGACATTATTGCGGCTAAGGATGGAAGAGTCACAATAGTGGACGCTCAAATAGTTAATGCATCTCCTGATCTAGGCTCGGCTCATCGTGTGAAATGCAAGAAGTATTATGCTCTTGACGTCCGCTTGGCAGTAGGCCGTATGTTTGGTGTGCCGCTCACTCATGTGAATGTCACATCCTGCACAGTCAGCTGGAGGGGAGTCTGGTGCGGAGCCTCTGCGAGGAGTCTTAAAGATCTTGGCGTCTCTACAACTTGCCTTAGGAAAATCACCGCACGAGTTCTGAAAGGATCTAGTGTCATCTTTGGCAGATGGAGGGCTCTGTTAGCAGCGCATGGCCGCTGATATGGAGACATTATTGTTTAGTGAAGGCGGTAATTTTACTACGTTAGTAGTAATACAAGATGCTCACAAGATGATAAATTTATCAAATTAGACTGATAATTCAGTATTAGTTAATTAGCCGGTAGTTATTTTATCCTGAGTGTATAGTTTGTATAATTGATTGCTCTTTTTTAAACATGAATATCTTGAATTTTTTTATGTGTTCAAGTTTGTATAGGTTATTTTACTGTATATATTTATCTATTTATTTAATATTTGTTAAAATTCTTCTTTTTCTCTTATATGTATTTGCTTATTTTTCTTTGTATTTCAAGTGCAGTACTGAGCCAAACAATCTATTTACTAAGGAGTTGTAGTTAAACTGAAAATCCAGAGTTATTTAGGTTTTTTTTGTTGACGTTTTGTTTTGTTTACATGTATTACTTCTAAATTATGAATGTGTTCTACTCATTCATGTTTTTACTTAGTTTTATAGAGACAACTGCTCTGGGTGATTGTTGCATAAGTAATTTTTATTGTCTTTAGTTTACTATTTATTTAAATTGTATTCACGTATTAGATTGTTAAGGATTAGCTAGTAAATATAGTTTTAATACTTAGGAGATAATAATATAAGCAAGGCTTGCTAGCAAGCCAAGCAAATCTTGAGCGAAGGAGACGCTCATTTTGTATTTTTGTATCATAAGCCATTTTGTACAACAATGTTTTTTTGTGTATTCATTATGTTGTAGTTTTATCTTCAAATAAAATAAAATATATACATATATATATTCACTTATTACAATAGCTGTATTTCTAAACAATGGTTTTTATTATTACAATCTATCAGAAAACATATGAATTATCGCGGACAATTGTTGAAATATAATACATGATGAATGACTTCTCATAGTAAGTGTATCATGTAATATCATTTCCCATTAGCATAATTAATAAACTAAGCCGAAGTTCATTAAGACACTACGGAAACAATTCCAAGTAGAAGCATTCGCCTGAATTGATCTCTCCTCGCCATGTTTGCCTATTCGATATTCAGTCAATATTAGCTCCTTTCTGCGAATATGACCCTTTGAATAATTACACTCATTCTCTCTCTCTCCCTCTCCATCTCGCTCTCCCTCTCCCTCTCGCTCTCTCTCTCTCTCTCACTCTCTCTCTCTCTCTCTCTCTCTCTCTCTATATATATATATATATGTATATATATATATATATATATATATATATATATATATATATATATATATATATATATAGCCATCTCTATCTCTCTATCTCTCCCTCTCCCTCTCTCTTTTTCTCTCTCCCACACACGCACATGAATGAAACCATTTATTAAGCTATAACTCCAATTGTTTACGAGATAAATTGATTCAACTACTTTTCCAAACTAATTTTCAGTTTGGGTATTCAGAAACAATTGATTCAGATGAAACTTGTTCCAGATGTTCTAAATTCATCTAACCCAAGATATTTAAATTTTAGTTACGTATGGAGGTATGGAAGTATTATAAAAAAAAATTGTTATTAATGATTATGAAAAGTTTTCGGATCTTGGTATATTAACTAAAATATTTCGGAAACGATTGGGAAATCAAGGTAATTATAAGGTGACCATTCAAAAGCTTACTGAATTCCCTACAAAAACTGCTCTGATGTAACTTTCGATGGGGAGATGTCAATCTGCCTAAACCTTCTAAAATTTCGGTTTATTTTTTTCAATATGGTTTAGTCTCTGTTTATATAACTTTTTAATTGGTAGTTTCTTTTTAATTGCATTAAAAAAATAGGTAAATGAATATTTTAGTAAAACAAGATAAGAAAGTTAGAAACATTGTTATAGTGTTTCCAGGAACGAACGTTGAGCAAAAGGGTGGAGTAATTTCCGTATTGGATAAAATCAGTTTCCTATTCTGGCGCTTAAAACCTTTAAGATATTTCTCTTTAAGATTTCATTGCATATTTTTTACGAAAGATCAAAATCCTCCGATGACTATTTTTTTCTGTACTAATCGCACTAGAGATATGAACACAATCGGGCTAAGATGACATAGTTCCTGATATGTGGTCTGCACCAAATACTCGAGAAAAAAGCGAAACTGCTTTATTGAATCAGAAATACTGCGAATTTAAAAACAAAATTTGTTATATTCATTGTATATATTGCCTTACAAAAGGAATTTTATTACTTTAACATAAAATACTAAAAGGGGGAAAAAAAATTAGTCCCCCAGTTCTTCGTTCTACATTGCTATGTTATTTTGTACTTTTGACCATGTCATTTTCCCTTTCCGGAGCCCCTTTTCCCCGCAGAATCGAATAAGTTGTGATTTATACAAAGTAAAATTGAATTAAATTGTAAAGAAATTATATTGGAAAAAAGTTTCTTTCTCGTTTGAATATTATTTCATGACAAACACATTCGTAAATTCTATAGAAATACTTGTAATCGAGAAAAGTCTGTAAAAGATAATTTTAAAATTCTCCGTTTTATTCTTCCGTGTATGTTTTTTTTTTTTTTTGTAGAAAAAAATATGATATTTTCAAAAATTATCAATAATTATTATTTTCTTTACTTTTAAACAATTTCCTCTGAGCGTTGATACTTTTTACAGTAAACACCAATAAATAAAACTTACAATTCCAGAGCCTCCTTCGAAATATAGTGACGAACTAGGACAGACCAACTTGTGACATCTAGAAAACAAATTTCACTATTAAATTCATACTAACACAATGCATTTTGCGCAACGACATAAACCCTTAAACAAACAAATATTTAGACTGAATACAAATTAAGTAATTAAAGGTGAGGGTCTAAAAAGACCCTCACCTTTAATTAAATAAAACGTAATCAGGGATTGTCTTAACCAATTTGCTGTTTTTGTTTAAACAATGGGACGATTAATTATTTTTTAATAAATTGTATTCTATTTCTTAATTTTAAAATCGCTCCACAGAAAAAGCAAGTTTTTCGAGATATGCCGTTGTTGAAAAGAGTGATCGAAGTGTGTGCTGTCTTTAAAACGACTAGTCAACAAATATTTAAAAAAAATGATCCAAAAATAAATGAAAAGAATTCTTTGTGGTTTGATTTTATCCTCTCGACTCCAATTTGTTATCAAAGGAAACATTCTTGGTCCTTCGGAGGGAGAAGGGATTGTAGGAAAAAGGGGGATGGAGAGAGTAAAAGCACAGGACTGTGTATCAATAAAGGGAGTGGAAGAATCCTTTCCAAGGTTCCCGGACTCCAGAAAACTCTAGTAAGAAGTAATGTCGTTACTTGAATACCCGTTTCGATGGAGTATCTTCTCAGGGTTTGGGGGGTTTAATCCATTTAATTCTCCGCCAACTCGATAAGTGTAACGAAATCCGATACCAAAAACTGGAACGCTAGGCGATTAACTCAGTTAAGAGCTCATTGTATGCGTCGAATGAGCACTTCTTGCGCGCTCAAGTACCCCATTGGTTTCTTTGATATTGCCATTTCTCTCAGGTTATGGGGCTTTTCCTTCGCTTTGCAAATAGTCTCAGAATTCTTAAAGGATTTTTAGTTTTATTACGTTTGAAGTAACATAAATAACACAAATCTGCAGACACTTTTTTTTTGATCAGCTGAATCTTCTAACAGAATTTTATGTTCTTTGCCTTGCAGAATCCAAAAATCCGTAACAAGCGATTAGACTATTCTAGACACATATTAGTTAAATGCCTCTAACAGTCAACATTTTGTTTAAATTCCGAAAAAACTGAGCAAAGAGAGACTTAAAGAGATTTTTTTTAAGGTACCATTATTGGTTATTACATTCTTTATATAAATGCATCTATTAATATGATGAATGATACAATATGAGGGTTCTGTGCTCAAGGCCTCCCAACTTCATCCTGGATTAACGCCAGAAGGACGCTCAGATGACCTTGAGCTCGTTGCCTACACAAGCTCCCTTCTGCTCCGACCAGTGGCTGCAGTCGAAGAGAGATCGGCGACCCACAGAAAATTGTCTCACTTGAACGAAGAGAAAGCCATTACTAACACTTCACCTGGTCACTGCAGTAGATCTCTGGGCCGCTGTCTTCTACGTCGCATTGGTGGAGAGAGTGTGTGGATAACGCTAAAGAGAAATTAGTGTCGTAAAAACTAAATAGGTTAATTAGGAATGGGAGTTAAATCTTGATCCAAATAATTAATTACAATGTTTCGGACTTTATTTTTACTTTCTTGCTGCACAAATTGGCAAATAACATGCTAAGCTAATCATGAGAACATGTGTTGTAAGAATGAAAATAATATATATATATATATATATATATATATATATATATATATATATATACATATATACGTAAAAATTCGATTTATCCCTTAACGTTCAAAATTATTGTATGCTGCAAGGAAACGTGTAATACGTCGGACTCAACTAAAGAGAAAGATGGGTAAAAATAATACGGTCTGTTTCTTTTTTTTTTTTTTCCTTCGTATGTTTAAAGGCGTATCCACAATTGGGCTATTAACGCCGGACTATCTACAGTAGAACGTTGTCGGTCACACATTCAGGTATTGGCCACGCCCAACATTGCTTAACCTCGGGGATCAACAGGAACCGGCGCATTAAACTAAACTATGGCCGTTGGCAATATGGGCCGTTTTTCATTATTTTGTATTTATTTAGGATATTTTAACAAAATTCTTCAGAAATATGGCTTTTCAGGAAAGCTACAGCGTAACAGACTTTTTTTCAGGGCAAAACGTAGGATCTATATTCGATATGAGGGTAGAAGACTCTGACACCAGCAGTAGTTTATAAAAGAATCCGAAGATTACTTTGGTAATATATCTGAGAGAAAGTTTGGCTCAAGTGTGTTCCCAGATATCGCTGAAAGCGATTCCGTTTTCAATTTGGAAAAGTTATTTTCAATCTATATTGGGGGTGAGAGTATTTCTTTTCAGTTCAAATGACATTTTCCGCATCAGAAGAAGTAAATGGAGGTTTTTACCGCAGAATATTTGAAGAAACATGGGGCCTTTTCCTCGCCTTAGAAGGCTTACTATTCTATTAAGAAAAATAAGACAAATATAGTTTCAAAGAAGAAAACACAAGTGGTGTTTTAGGCAGGAAAGGAAAAAAACGTTAGGAAATAATATATAAAAGTGGACGGGAAAACTTCAAATTATCAAACTAGTCCGCTGAATGTGCATTAGTGGAACAGGTCCGTCACGCAAGAGCTGCTTATCTCAACACCTTCCTTATTAAGGTGGATATTGTACACCACTGAAGGATTTTCTTAAAATGGTCTTACGTGCAAAATAAATGGAAATAGCTAACCTATTTAATATCGGAGTTGCATAGTGATTCGATTCCCACACGATTGTGATGGCTTTCGTTGCGAAAAATGAAAAGGCATTAAGCCTGCCTAAAAAAGGGCGATAACCTCCTGGAAATTGTTGTCATGTTTAAGTGGACGTTGATATTTAAACGAATACATGTTTTTTATGTACAACAGATCTGATAATTAATTTTTATTTTAGAGTACCCCAACTAATGAACTGATTTGTCCTATTTTTACACATCTTTATTTCACTTGGTAAGCCCATTGGTTGAAGTCTACAGAGTTTGACGTAAGGTAATAACTAGAGCCCGGAAGTTAGGCACTTATTTTTGGTTAAAATAGGCAGGCAAAAAGGCAGTTAAAATACTGCAAATAGGCAGTACTTTAGTTAAAATAGGCATTTATTAGGAGTGAAGGCAAAGATGAATCTCATTCCTAATTATCAATTAAAAGGTGCATTTTAAATACTGTACTTACTCTTACTTTCCCTGATTACAAGCTACAACAAGATGCTTTTTTAAAGTATCAACTGTCATAGACAGACGCTTGTCAGAAAGAATGTTTTTCATCATGGAAAAGGAACGTTCTACTTCCACTGAAGTGATAGGCGTAAATTTGAAACAAGCTACATCGAAAGGACACATGCCAGTTAAAACAGAATCTTCGCCTTTCAGAACATTACGAATGTTCTTAATTTTTTCGATGTCCACATTAGCACTCAGAACACGTTTAACTTTTTCACTGACACACTTTCCTTTTTCTCCTGGTGCTTGGAGCAGTTGATTTACAGCATCTTCGAAGATCCCCATAGATGATACCAGCGAATCATCTCTTTTCTCTAACTTCAAGATCGCTTCCGGTATCACACTATAATGTGCTTTTATAAATGCCAGATCATTGCTAAGCTCTTCTTGGTCCAGCAACTTTTTTACCTCGCGAACTGAACTAACTTCGTCTACTGATACTGCATAACTACCTCACGTATCTTGTCCAAGTTGTTGCAGTAATATATTACTGCTGAAATCCAGGTTCCCCATCTGGTAAGAACTGGCTGAGGAGGTAAAGCCAGCTCTGGTGCTATGTCCTTAAAAACCCGGATTCGAGAGGGTGATTTTAGGAAGATTTTCTTGGCGCTAGAAACTAATTTATCCACGTGAGGATACAAACTTCTTATCTCTTCAGCGATTCTGTGGAGGTCATGTGCTAGACAAGTGAGGTGGAGCATTTTAGGAATGAGAACTCGTAAGGCTTTAGCAGCTTTTTTCATGTAAGGTGCTGCATCTGTGACAAAAAGTAGGACATCATCATGCCGTATTCCGTCCGGCCAGAGTAGCATTAGTGAATTGGTAAACAACTGTGCCACTGTGGTACCATTTGCTCTCTCCATCTCCTCTGTCGTCAAAAGATATACTGATGATAAGTCAGTTTGCTTTGCTTCCATGGTTCCAATGATAACATTGGCTATGTAACGTCCCATTGCATCCGTAGTTTCATCAATGGAGATCCAGATCTTCTTTTCTGCAACTCTGAGTCGAATCCTCTGCATCGTCTCTTCAAAGGTGATATTTAAATACGTTTTTCTTAACGTGGATTCTGATGGAACCTCTTCTTTAGTGTACTTTTGCAGAAATGTACTCAGGGATTGATTTTCCAGTTTCCAGAACGGAATTCCTGAGTCCAAGAAAGCTTAGCATAGATCCAGGGAAAACTGAGATTGCCTGCTGGATGTTGTAACTGCTGTTGCAATTAAATTAATCTTAGAACCAACAGTATTTATCCTAGATTTATGTTTCGTTGTTGCGAAATGTTGAGTAATAAAATACTTTTTATCGTGATTAATAGATTTTTCACAGACTTTGCAGAAGAGTAGCTCCATCAGTAGAAAGTAAATCCGAACCGAATTCTATGTAATAGCTATGTAATTTACCACGCAACGATGAAACTTTCGGCATGATAAATAAGTGAGAACGAACACACGAGCTGTCTTTAAGAAGTTCAACAGAAGACTAACAGCTTATTTTATAATTGTCCTGTTAGAGGGAAGTTATTTCCTCCCTTCATCTGCAATATCTTAATATTTCGAAATCCGGAGTACCAGTTAACTGACCATCGTCACAGCAAAAGGGGTGTGAGGAAGAAGAAGTGACGTACTTCTCTCATCCTGTCTCTATCCTGGTATTCATTATGCTTCATCATTCCTTCTTCTAAGGAAGGATCTGTTGTTTATAGAGGTTAAATCCATGGGTTGGGAAAATGAGCTCTCGAATAGATATTTGTGACGGATATATGTAATTTAATTTGTGCAAACTTTTTTGTCTTCGATGAACGGTGCTTTTTAAAATGTTTAAATCCCAGAAAAAAATAGTAACAAAGGCAAAAAAAGGCATTAAATCTTAAAATAGCCAAAATAGGCAAAAAAGGCAAAATAAAAATTTTCTTTACACTTCCTAAATGCACGGAAACATATTTATTTCTATCTGATTCTTCAATATATCGAGTCAGATAAAAAAGGCATTTTGCCTAACTTCCGGGCTCTAGTAATAACAATCCGTCAGGGGGTAAAACTAGACCAAAAATGTAGTTCAACACCACCAACTATAGGTATCAATCTCATTCCGATCCAGACGTATGTTGTTCCAAAGGTTCTTTATAACAAAATAGTTTTTTGTACAACAACTCAAATTTTCTCTCCTTGTACACATATTTACATTTTTATTTATTTATTTTATTTTATGGTGAGCATCGCTACTAAGTTAAGTATTCTTTTATTATAAATAATTCAAATATTCCTTCATGAGTGCAACCTCAAGATCTACATTACTTTGGAAAGTGCTGAAATTACTTTGAACGATCGCCAAACTAAATTTATTCACATTAACTAAAAGTAGTAGAATTTTAAAGATTTTCGAGAGGAAAAGAAGGTTAGACGTTTAAGGTGAATATCATAACAGGAAAGATGTCTTTGGGGGGGGGGGATGAGTGCTTTATAAGCTTATTCAAATGATGATGATGAAGGATGAAAGGATGATTTCCATAAACCAAATACTCATCGCCTATTTACATAAGGCAGGCATTTAAGTGAGGGCATTATCACGCTTAGGCTCCTAAAACAAAAAAATTTATGTAACACAAATTTGTATACTTTTACGGCTCTGCAATGCGTGTAAATTAATGTTTTTGCGTTTGCCAGATGGCCAGTACTTATTTCGAAACATATAAGCAAACCAGAAGGTATATAGAAAATACCGGTTTGTTGAACATGCATTGCTGAACAATGTGCTTCAACTAACTGATGAAAACTGATGAAAAAGTACAAATTCTTCACTTCAAAAATAAAAATAATTTGTTTCCATGTGGATGCCAATTAATTCTTATATATTTAGATGTGGCAGAAATGGCCCTGATTTTTTTTTTTTTTTTTTTTTGACAAATCTTGGCCATTAGCGCCGGCCTCCAGGGTGCAGCCAGGAATTTCAGTGAGCCCTGAGATGAGAAAATTTCTGTCGCCGGTGGGAATCGAACCCACCATCTCCCGCTTATGAATCCAGCGCGCTAGCCACTAGACCACGGCAGACCCCCTACAGGAGTAGTGTATGTTTTTCTTCCCATTTGACCTTTTGCATTATATTAGAAATATGAATATGAAAAAGGGGGTCACAATCTTATAATATTAATTCTTATTTTCGAAGACAATAAGGCCATTCGCTAATGACATAGGACAGACAGATCCGTCTTATCAAAAATTAGTCTCTGAGGAAACCCCAGGATTAGCTGACGGATTTTGTTTATTTTCACAACAGTCATTATCTTTGGTTGGACAAATCTTATTTTGAATTTGGTTGTAAGGATGCAAAAATTACGGCCGTATAGGGAAATTTAACGATTTGGTTTCTGACCAAACTCCCACTGCTAATGGCCCAAATTCGTCCATTTTTATAAATTCTCATTATGTAGCTACAGTTGCGAAAAGCTCAAAAAAATAAAAAAAATAAAAAAAATAAAATATAAAAATAAATATATATAAATTCTCATTATTTGTAATAATGCAATGTATTCCGTTATTTTTTTTTGAGGCAGCAAAAATTATGAACCGCGTAGAGAAATTAATCGTGTAACTCAGTGGTAGAGTGTCTGCTTCGCATGCTGAAAGTCCTGGGTTCAAATCCCAGCACTTCCAAGTATTTTTTTCGTTTAGCTATCGTTTAAGGGGTAATACTACACTGTTTGATCAAAATCAACGTCTTTTTCTTCAATTTATAAACAGCAAATAATTCAATATTTTTCCATTTTTTACATCAAACGTTTTAAGTGGGGTGTTAAAGTACGCAAAAAAAAATTCAATTCTTCGAAAAAAATAATGGCGGCGCTTTGTCTGACAAACGGAAACCCTCTTTTTTCACGGGCGATTGTCTGCAGGTGGCAATTTTTAATCTAGGACGAAAAACTAAAATTATTTCGAAAGAAGAAGGCTATATCTAACGTAGGAATTTTAAGAAATAATATTTTTTTGTAAAATGGCGAACAATAATTCATTTTCCACTAAACAATCCGTCGAAAATCGGTCATAAAATCGTTATAATTCAATGAATCAAAAAAATCCTAAGTAAGGCAAAAATTGAAGACGCCAGAGTAATGCCCGATCTGAAAAACATAGTTTTGAGAAAACAACTTAAAAGTTTAATGTTCAGAAAAGTTCATTTGTTTCCTTTTAATTTTTTTTTCATACTTTCTTGCAATAAAGATAAAAAAAGGGTTTTAATTTTGAAATGTATTAAAGGAGGACCAACAAAAAACTTAACAATTAAAGGTCGATTCACACTATACGTACCGTCACCGGCAGGCCACCGTCCAGCCGCCGACCGGCAAGATGGAAGCCAATTCATACCATACGGATCTCCACCGACAGGCCACCGTCCGTCAACGTCGAGAAAACATCTCTCAGTCTGTTGTTTATGCGGGTTGACTTAGTTTGTAACAATGTCTAAATTAAATAATACAAAATTAGCAATAATTGCTTTATTTGAGGCTATGAGAGATTTATTGTAAGTTGGAGAAAATAAATTGTTTAATTAATAAATAATTTGAATATGTATTATTTTTATATTTTTCTATTGCCTCTATTCTTCAGAATCATTGGCAATTTTCAATAAAAATCCAAATAAAAAAAAATGTATATACGAACTATTAATTTCTATAACGTTACGTTAAAATGTATTCGGGGATGAGCAAAATAGCAATAATTATGAAAAATAGGGCAAAAACCATAAATTTTGTATATAATTTTATTTGGCAACTTAAAGTGCATTTAGGTCTTTCATATTCTAGGAGAATAATTATTATAATCTAATAAAACAATCCACTAAATTTTTTTTCAATTAGTTTGCTAGATTTTGCATAAATAATTTCACAATTGAGGTTGTAACGAAAAAATTAATATTTTTCCAATTGTGCAAAAATCCATGTCACATTACATATTTCAAATATTTAAAAAAAATTAGCCCGACCAAATTGACCGATTTTCAATCTGTAAAATGTTTTTGAAACATTTAACGCCTTGTTTTTTGTTTTTTTTTTAAATATAATAATTTAAAAAAATGTTCCGGTAAATTTCCAAATCACGTATATCTCTATAATGGTAGTATAATGACTTCCAATGATATTCCTGCAAAAATTAGCTTGCTCCCTTTCAACGTCCAACTATAACTACGTTTTTACGGATTGGCCCTCATCCATTACATATTAATTGAAAAATAACTTTAAGTATGACTGAATTCACAAGAGAAACATACATGATTATCAAAGGACAATTCAAATTAAAGAAATTATGCAAAAATAAATTGAAATAATAAACAATTATTAACTTATAATTATAATTGTATCAGCGATAATTGTACGTCTTGTAGTACCGAACCCATACGTAAATAATAAAAATAATTATAAAAAATGCATGCATGAATAATGAATATTAGTATTAAAAGTAATAGTTATAATTTTGAATATAATCTGTTGTCTGTGCGGGTTGACTTAGTTTCTAACAATGTCTAAATTAAATAATACAAAATTAGCAATGATAGCTTTAAATTTGGATGAAGAAGAGGAAACCTCTAATGTAAATAAGAGGCCGTGAATGACGAATTATTATCAAAAAGAAAGTTGGTAGGAAAATATTCAAAGAGCTGCAAAGTGATGAAATAATATTTCAGAATGTCTCAAGAACAGTATTTTATACTTTTATCAAAAATATTAAAAAACAACCTTTCGAGAAGTAATTAGTCCTGAAGAAAATGGCGTCTAAGGGAAGGATAAATAAATAAATAAAACTTTAACATTTTCATATTTATTTTTGTTTATAATGTAAAAATATAATTTTAGACATAAAAAAAGATACAAGGTACAATTTATAATAAAAAAATACAATTTATAGAATATATGTACATATATCATATTTAGACTTGAGGTTTGAAATTCTCATAATAATAACTCTTTGTAGAACCTTGACAGTGAAACTTATAACAGCTTTTTGTCTGGTGCTAATGACCTCAGCAGTAGATGCACCAAAAGAAAAGGAAAAAAAACAAAAAAAAAACAGCTTTTTTAATTCTGCTAATGGAGTATTCCCCTGGCAACATCAATACATTTGTTTTCTAATTAATGATTTATTAATAAAGTATGTATCATGCCTGCTGAGATGAAATCCTTTCCAACGTGATACCATATTTTATCTTTCTGTAAATTTTCACCGTATTTATAATCAGCCATATTATACAGTTCTTCATGTTCGATGAGTTTTTCCTCATCCATATTCATAAATAAATAAAAATATTCACTTAAAATAATACGCAGTAAGAAAAGAACCTTCTCTAAGAAAGGTAAGAACCGAACTGGATGTGCCGGTAGAGTGTTCACACACACCGTGCAGGCACCGACATACACCGACCTGTACCGACATGTCAGAACATTCTTTCCGAGAATCCTACTAGTTGCCTGCCGGTGGGCTGCCGGTGGCCTGCCGGTGACGGTTCGCTCCTGTGTGAACTACCTCATTGGAAATACATTGAAGAATATTTTGCCGGTCGGCAGCTGGACGGTGGCCTGTAGGCGACGGTATGTATAGTGTGAGTTCCACCTATGCAGGCCGTCTCTGGGAGAAAATTCTGACGTGCCGGTCTCGGTCGGCGCCTTGAATTTCTTACTTACCTTTCTTATAAAAGTTTTTTTTTTCTTACTGTATATCATTTTATGTGTATTCTTACATTTATTTATCAATAATATAATTTGATCATGAGTTTTTGAAAAATAATACAATAGAGAATGTATTTTTGTACCAAATTTCATCAATACTGGAGCATTTTTGAGCGTATGAGAGGCAAACTTTTCTGAAATCATTTTTTTTTTCTTTTTCTTTTTTTTCCAATAATAAAATAAATATAAAAAAATTAAAAACATTTCTGACCTTTTGAAATGTTAATATATATATAAATATATATATATATATATGTATATGTATGTATATATATACTTCAACAATTCAAGACGAACTTTCCTGAAATAATTTTTTTTAGTACATTTCTGAAATCTTGAAATATTAATTTTTTTTTTTATTTAGGTATTATTTTTTTTACAACAAAATTTTAATGTTAAAAAAAATAAATAATTCAACATTTCAGAAATGTTTTTAAATTTTTTTTTATGTATATATATTTCTGTTCGCTCTCTCAAACGCTCGAAAATGGTCCGATTTTTATGAACTTTGGTACAAAAATACATTGTCTCTTTTATAATTTTATCAAAAACTGATTATAAAATTAAATTATTGATGAATAAATGAAAATATACTCTTATAATAACATGCAGTAAAAAAAAAATGCCGGTGGCCTGCCGGTAGCATGATTGGTCAGCCGGTGGCCTGCTGGGGGCCTGCCGGTGACGGTACGCTCTAGTGTGAACTACCTCATTGGAAATACATTGAAGAATATTTTGCCGGTCGGCGGCTGGACGGTGGCCTGCTGGTGACGGTACGTATAGTGTGAATCGACCTTTAAACGGCACCAATCGAAGCTCACTCAAAAAATTGTCTTCAAATGAGTACCGTGTTCATTCGGCATCGGGATTTCAGCAAATCGTATTTTTTGCCCATTCAAACATTTTTTCTTCAGATAAACACTCTTGGATATCATTTTTGATTATTTCGATTAGTCAAGGAAAAATTTTAGCCCATAAGAAAATTGTAAAAAAAAAAAAAAGTTACAAGGTAGTATTAGGGTAAGTGACCCAATAGTTGACACTTTAAGGAAGGGTTATTTTACTTAAAATAATTCTTCGCTTAGTTTTTGAAAATAATAAACTTTGAATATATCAAATTATTCGTCAGCTCATTCTCTATGAAATTCACACAAACCAATTTTAGATACATTAGGGTAAATGACCCGATCGTTGACACTGCTCCTTAAGTTGACACTTCAAATTGAAATTTGAAAAATAACAATTAGATTCAAGAGAATTCAATAAGTTTGCATCCAAATTAAAGAACAGTTATTGAAGAATAATGTTGATCATAGAGATCACAAAAATACAATTTAATGCATGCATAACAAAAAAAAAATTCTTAAGAAATATTCTTAATCTCTTATCAAATTCACTAAGCAAAGAGAGCAGCAGGAGTTGACTCGAGGATTTTTCATACTAAAATGGCTGCAGATGTTATTAATGGAGTTGCATAGTTGATCGGGTCAGTCGACATTATTCTTTAACACCTGTTCTTTCATTTGGATGCAAACTTATTGAATTCTCTTGAATCTAATTGTTATTTTTCAAATTTAAATTTGAAGTGTCAACTTAAGGAGCAGTGTCAACGATCGGGTCATTTACCCTACTCCTTAATTATTTTTTTAAATTTTTTTTTTTACGGCACATCAACATCTAGGCCATTAGCGCCGAATTACCCCTTAATGCCAGTAATATGCTCAGATTAAACAAAAATACTTTGAAGTAAACCGAAACGAATAGTTCACCAAAACCGTGAAAATATTGCTTCAGTAGTAGGGAAGGATCCAGAATGATAATCTGGTCCGATAGGAAACCTGTTTAAATGAATCCTTTAATAATGATATTCGGGTTTCCAAATGATTCTAGGCAAAAGAACGCTAAGGAAGCTCGCTACGATAACGCAGTTTCTGCGCATTGGACTTTATTTGTTCTCGTATTGGACAAGAATTTAGTTATATTTTACTTTAAGTGTAATTAATGTAAGGTTTTATATTTAAGAGAACAATCTTTGATGATTATAGTCATCAAAGAGTTATTGCTTCAGAAAGGGATGGCGTTAATGACCTGAAGTGTTCCATCCTCAAGTATTCTTAAGTACATCCCATACAGCTTAAGAGATCATCTGTTACTTAAGCTTTGTAGCATCCTGAATAGGTAATCCTGGTTTGAAAGGATAGGTCTGAGGTTTCTTGACCATTAACTTGTGTCTTCGAAGACCTGACAGATGTTACCTGCTACATAACGGGTACTGCATCTGTTCCACCCTTCCTTCTCTCAGTCACGCATCGCTGATTTACAACCAACATCTGTCTTCATCTTCGACCAGTGGCTTTACTCGCTGGCTTTTTGATGCGATAACAATCTTATTTGGACGAGAGGCGGTTTACATTAAGTTTTACGTTTCGTTATTGGTTGTTTGTTTATATGAGCTTAAGCAATAACGGTGATTATTCTTCAATTACACTAAATAATGCTATGAAATCGCTAGGTTATATTAAATTTGGATATATCAAATATGGTTGTATCAAAGAGAAAAAAGCCGACACGCAGGAGCTGCGTCATCTTTGCGCGGTTCCGCTCATATCCCTAATGCCATTAGTAAAGGAATAGATGCACTTACTGGTCGGATTTGACCTTTGGTTAAAAATATACGATAAAATATCAAAGGGAAGGAATATTAAGGCACCACAACAGGAAACAGACAGTATCCTACGAGGAAATTATCCTCCCGCCTTCTCAACCTTGGCTCTAGGAAATCAAAATAAACAATACGTTTCTCATTTTCTTGCCTTCTATTACTAAAATACTAATTTTACTGAAAAAATCAATTCAAAACAAAAAAACAACCAACTAAAAAATGAGTTAAACTAAGACAAAGCCCGTTCAAAATAACAAAACTAACACTTTCGAAATTTTAAGCACGAATATCTGCGATTGAAATCGCCCCATCGAAAATTGCTTCAGCACCTGTTTTATGGAGAATTTAGTAAGCTTTCGAATGGTTACCTTCCACTTACCATGATTTCCAAACCGGTTTCGAGATATTTACGAAAATATAAGAAGATCCATAAACCTTTCACGTCAATTAATAACTTATTATTTTTCGAATACTCCAAATGTAACCAAAATTTAAACATCTTGATTTAGATGAATATCAAAGATTTAGAAAATATCCATGACTGTCAAAAAGACGAGATCTATATACAGCAAATCACTCCATTTAGAATGGGACTCGAATTATTTATGAGCCATAAACGTCCTTGAAATTGGTTTATTGCAATTAAATACGGCATCTATCGGGCACGAGATTTAAAAAAGTGCATTTTTAATGAGTAGAGCCCGGAAGATAGGCATTTATTTTTGGTTATAATAGGCAGGCAAAAAGGCACTTGAAATACTGAAAATAAGCAGGATTGTAATTAAAATAGGCATTTATTAGGAGTGAAGGCAAAGAGGAATCTCACTCATTTTTTTTTTTTTTTTTTTTTTTTTTTTTTTTTTTACGGCGCATCTACTTCTAGGTCATTAGCGCCGACATCTAGGGTGCAGCGGGGAATTTTCCCAGCGAGCCTTGAGATGAGAAAATTCCTGCCGGAGGTGGGAATCGAACCCACCATCTCCCGCTTGTGAATCCAGCGCGCTAGCCACTAGACTACGGGAGACCCCCTCACTCATTATTAATGAAAATATGTATTTTAAATACTCATTCATTTCTTTATTATCAATTTATCACAGAATTAGTGTACTTACTCTTACTTTCCCTTCTTACAAGCAACAACAAGATGCTTTTTCAAATTATCAACTCTCATAGACCTTCTAAGAAAAAATGTTTTTCATTATGGAAAAACTTCCTCTGCATTATCTTATCATTTTTAAATCCGGAATACCAGGTAACTACACCATTGTCACAGCAAAAGGGGTGTGAGGAAGGAGACGTACTTCTCTCATCCTCTCTCATGACTGAGCATTCCTTCTACCAAGGAAGGCTCTGTTATTTACAGAGGGTCAATCCACGGGTTGGGAAAATAAGCTTTCGAATTGATATTTGTGACGGCAAAATGTAATTTAATTTGTGAAACCTTTTTTTGTTTTCGACGAACTGAAATTCGAAATTCGTTATGTGCTTTTTAAAATGTTTAAGTCGCAGAAAAAAATTGCATAACGAGCAAAAAAGGCAAAAAAAGGCTTTAAATCTTAAAATAGCCAAAATAGGCAAACAAGGCAAAATAAAAATTGTCTCTACAAAATGAAACTCGACTAAAAAGTTGCCACTCAATCTTACCTGTATAGGGGGCTTAGCATTAATACAGGAATGGCGATACAAGTGTCCTCTAGTGTACAAGCTGATAAAGAGATATTGACCATCTCTTTCATAGTCCTAACTATGACAGTGATTTTTGAGTTGTGTCACTTTAGAAATACTAGTGCGATATGTCCCGCATCGAAGCCAACGTGTTATATGAAATTTCTAACACATTTTCTGTCGCAAAAGCTTACTAACAATTTAAAAGGACACCCTTTCGTTTGGGTTATTCTACATTGGGAACAGGTAGATAGGGGGGAGGGTGAATCCCTAAACGGAAAGACTACATCCGGAGACAGGGTTTTCCCTACGATATCCTCGTGTATCTGGCGAGATGAGATCTCCAACATCCAGATGGAACTTGTCCCAGTAAATCCTCTAACTCATATACCCAATATCCGGGAAAGGGGTAACCCTCTTCGGGATCTCCAAGGGATCACTGCACGTCAGGATTAGGCCCTTTATTTATACTACTGATAAAACATAGATAAAAAAAAAGGAGAGGAAGAGGCAATAATTTCGGGGTCATTGGAAAGGGTTTGTAGGCCCTGGACTATAGATCGGTAGGGAAGGACTATATAGAATTCCGGGGTTTATGGGCTCTACAAAAACGGAGCATTTATTTATTTAGAGGCTCTATAGAGAGGCAATTTATTGCATACTGGAACAACAAAATGGACCAAAATACTGCTGGAAATGGGTGGTTGATGAGATACCAAGGAAAGATCCATTGCAGAGCTGGCTAATAACTACAATACATTTAAAGTTGTCATTTTATCCTTAAAACCAGCTGAATAAATTCTTTCAGATAAAAAAATTGCAACGTCAAGTGGACATTTATTTTTTAGTTAGGATTATTAATGAACTAGTCACTCATTAATAGAGCCCGGAAGTTAGGCAAAATGCCTTTTTTATCGGAATGGATATATTGAAGAATCAGATAGAAATAAATGTGTTTCCGTGCATTTAGGAAGTGTAGAGACAATTTTTATTTTGCCTTGTTTGCCTATTTTGGCTATTTTAAGATTTAAAGCCTTTTTTTGCCTTTTTTGCTCGTTATGCAATTTTTTTCTGCGACTTAAACATTTTAAAAAGCACATAACGAATTTCGAATTTCAGTTCGTCGAAAACAAAAAAAGGTTTCACAAATTAAATTACATTTTGCCGTCACAAATATCAATTCGAAAGCTTATTTTCCCAACCCGTGGATTGACCCTCTGTAAATAACGTTTTAATGCGTTTTAATTGCAGAGACGTTGTATAATAAGTCCTATTGACCAGTATAAGTCTTAAGAAGATTTGAACTTAGACTCTCATGTTATTTATGTATTGCCTTGTTCATAAAATAGTTACGACTTGGACTTGGCTTACTTGTGCTCTGAAAACAAATAAGAATGACTTCAAGATGTGTAGCAAGAACTGCTTCTAGTGGCAAAATAATGAAGCTAGGACTAAGTCTTCTGTTGCCCTGAAAAGAGACATTCAATGCCATTACAACATAAAATGCCAAAAATGGACTTGGTCTAGTTGTGCTCTGAGCCCTCCTTATATGCCCCGTACAACTCCCTGAACTTACAATGGCTTTAACTTGCAAAAATAAATAAAATAAAATAACAATAAAAAACGCAACAAAATCTCTTAGTCCATTAGATGCACAGAAATTAAACAAATTATTAGAAAGTACGGGACAGAAGTACGTCCCGTAACTTACACTAATTATCGAACAACAGTGTCCCGAACCCAGCCTGATAAAAAAGTTAAAAACGTGTGTACCTTTTGTTCAAATTGTCCGGGTTACTGCCTTAATTGTTTTAATATGGACCATGAAGCCCAATCGAATAATTAAGTCACATTTTAAAAAAAAAATTTGAATTATGATTTTTTTTTTTTTTTTTTTTACTTATTCGTTACGGCTTGTAAAAGCTGAACATTTTTGAAACGTTTTTATTTTTTATATTTAACTTGATTCTTACGATTTCTGTATATAAATTTTTGTAAATTTTGAGAATATATCGTAGGTTCTTATGTTGCATTATCAAGTACTCATTAGTTTGTTATCTAATCCAACTCCGAGACGAGAAGAAATTGTACTTGCTCGACTCCGAATTAGCCACACAAGACTAACACACGAATACCTCATGACAGGACTTCACAAACTAATTTGTGATATATATGCAATACAGACATTACTGTAAAACACCTACTTACGGAGTGCAGAAGACGACGAAACCTAGATATCCCACATGACATGTACGAATTGTTGAGGGACAGCAGGCAGTATATAAACACAATACTTTCTTACTTGCAGGACACTAAACTATACACTCACATCTCAAGACATCTGCTGAATAACCAGAGGCTTCCAAATCTCTGGTTATGGAAATAATTGAATCAAATATTCATTTTAATGCTGGTTCATTAGACCATACAGGTACCACCTGGAAGGAGTAAAATCGCAGTAGTCGTGCATTACTTATAAATAAATAATCCTACTCCCGCTTCAAAGTAGTAATTATATAACCTTTAGTAACAAAAATATTAACCAATAACCTTCAGACTTTTTTTTTTACTTCGTGATTATATATATATATATATATATATATATATATATATATATATATATTCAGATGTTTACGGGACACATGTGTCACACACCGTGCCTACGACTAAACACTGAAATTTCACGCCGAAGCCAACGTTTTAAGCTTTCATTTCAAAATTAAAATTAATAATATCACCAGGCAACATTCACCATATTGAATGTGATTACCAAACTCAATCGACGTCGAGTATGGAGATTAGTAATGGTATTATGAATTGGCAAACCCCTGTAACCGTGGCTCCTGTTTATTTAATGTCTATTATTTTTAAATTGATTATTAAACTTTATTTAATTATGTATGCCTTGTTATTTTGTTAGTCATGAAACTATAGCTGTGAAAATATTTTAAAATCACTGACCAATGGCTAGTAACGTACGTAGAATAGCTTTTTTTAGTTCTCACCAACACTATCAACAAAACGTTGAAACTGAAATAATCTCCTTCGGAATTTGAAAGATTTCTTACTACAATTTCCACATCATTATTATAAATATCTTGGTTTCGTACAAAAAGTTACGTACATCTTGTTCACGTTTTGAAAATCGGTAGAGAACATTTTGTCAAACATTTCAAATTTGTTTAAAAAACGTGGTAATTTGCGATTTTCTTGCAATGCTTTAAAGAAATCCAATATGAATAGTAATCCATTCTATAACCTAGGACCTCCATAGTTAGAAAAAGTATGAAATTTTGGATACTTTGATTTCTTTCGATTTTTAGTAAATCTTCGAGAATTTAACTTCTTTACAAGTACTTTAATAGGGTCTCTCCGTGGTCTAGTGGCCAACGCCTTAGATTCAGGAGATGGAGGGTTCGATCCCACTGGGGCACACTGGGCAAAAATCCACTTTTAGGGCGACAAAAATATTTTTTTGTGTTTTTCAATATTTTTGAGGCCACTGAGATAGGGAAAAATATTTGTAAAAAATCGTTGACCCACAGTTTGTAGTATATCCAACAAACAAATGTTGTAGACACACAAATGTTGACATTATAGATAAAAATTGGGAAAACATTTTGTAAATCTATGGAACATTTAAGTAGTACCTTTAATTATCTATTATTTACATAAACATAATACGTATATTCATAAAAAATAATACATAGGCTATAATTCGAAAATGAATAACAAAAATATACTAACAACTTGAAGAAAAAAGTAATTGTACTGACTTGGTTTTTATATATACAACTATATTATGCACTAAAAACGAATTATCCATCAATCATCGTCTGATTCTATACTGCTACATCTTTCAGCATTTTCTTTTGACGAGTCAGTATCGTCAGCCTCATTTTCTAATGACAGTTCTTGAAGTGGATCATGTGGTAAACTACACTTCAATAGGCTAATTACATATACATCGGTAACATGAAATTTAAATAAACACGTATAGTTTCTGTTCAAAGCATGGAAAAGTAATCACAAGAACAAAACTGCAATAAACACTGGGAAAAATGTTCCCTTTCTTAGAGTCCGATTAATATTCCCTTCCGTCGCCTGTTGATGATCCAAGAAAGTAAATATTTACATTTTACCTTAATCCTACTAATACTAGACAGTATTAGTAGGCGCCGCGGATTCTTCAGCTTCTATCTGACTGCCTAAACTAAATTTAAATTTGCATTAAAAGGGGGAAGAAGGGGGAGCTGAAAGTCTCAAGACAGTAAAGTAGAAGCTTAAGGCTTATCGAAAAAAAATATTTGGAAGTGGAACTTTTTTTTAAACCTTACTCAAACTTGAGTAATCAACAAAATATGAACAATCTAGTAATAATTTCATTAATATTTTTTTTTCTTTGATATGCCTTTCTGTTATAAGATATGTATTATGTATTTATAAAGAACATACCACTAGGTAATAAATCCATTGTGAAAAGAATTTATAAAATTTGCTCACAATTTTTAAAACACAACTTAAAAGGACCATAGTTGCAACAAGACTAAACAGAGGAAGTGGAAGAGACTAGCAATGGTTGCCTTCCTTATTGTTTTAAACAGGGTTGGGTTGAAATAGATAAAAAAATTGTTCTGTTTTTAATGAATAGAAGACTTGAGCACGTTTTGACACGTAAATTGACTTTCTACGGCGACATCACATTTTCGACTTTGGTCGCCGTAAAATAGTCGTTTTGCCCAGTGTGCGGCGGCAGGAATGTTCTCATCCCACGGCTCGTTGGGAAAATTCCTCGATGCACCCTGGATGTCGGAGCTAATGGCCTATTTGTCGATGCGCCGTTAAAAAAAAAAAAAAAAAAAAAAAAGAAAAAAAAGTACTTTAATACACAAGGAAAACAAAACTCTGACTAGACTATGCTGTTTTAAATTTTAGAAGCTTTCCTTCTACTAAACGGATACTAAAATTAATAATAACCATTTATTAAGAAAATGCTCCAACAGAGTCCAATGTTATGAAATTACAATCATTTTTATCTCTGAACATGATTATTTATTATGCAAATCTAAAACTAAAAATATAACGTAATTTTTGCGCTACATTGCTTAGGGCAATAGATGAATACATAATTCACCAATATAAACAACACAAAGAGACTAGTCAAGGCAAAAAAATTGAACAGGTCATTTTTCATTGAAATAAACAACCAATTGAAGGTATGAATAATATAGAATAACAAGGAGTGTATTATAGAGAGACGATGATAACGAACACTAAACCACTTTGGTGATAAGGGAACAGCTCGTTAGTTTCAAGTTCTCGGAAGTCAACAAGTCCTATTTGGTTATAATACCGCTATGAATGATTCCCTACTAAACAGCACTTAACCTCTCTCGAGCCGGTGTCAGATCGATAGGTAGTTAGTTCAATAGGGGGGAAATAACTTTAGTCTTCTTATCAACCTTATTAATAAACTAAAATGTTATTTATTGAATCTAAAGTGCTTATTATATATAAAATTCTCGTGTCACAGTTTTCGTTGCCATACTCCTCCGAAACGGCTTGACCGATTTTGATGAAATTTTTTGTGCTTATCCGGTATCTATGAGAATCGGCCAACATCTATTTTCCATCCCCCTAAATGTTAGGGGTAGTCCACCCCTAAATTTTATTTTTTATTTTTTAGACAAAATTTTTAATTTCTATTTTTTTATGATACAACATACAAAAATACATACAATCCTCAATTTTCACCCTTCTACGATCAACCCTTATTTAATTATTTAAATAAAATTATTTAATTACTACAGGTGTCACTTCTGACCCTGTAAACAGCACGGAGTAGGGATGAGAACGAAGCCGGTCTCCTTTCTTTCTCACTCCCTACACAGTTGTCGGCCATCATTATTGTTTATGCATCAAGTGTAGTAGTAACGTTGACAATTATTATTTTGCTATCTCAGTGTAACTCTCATATTAACTTTTAATCATTCCTATTTTATCAATAATAATTAAATTATCAATTTTGAGTGTATTTTGCACGATTAGTTAATCAAGTGATTTTATAACCTCAAAAGTACTCAACACTATCAACAAATCCCAAGGTCAAACGATGTCTGTTTGTGGATTAGATTTGAGAAAAACAGGTTTTTCACACGGACAATTATACGTGGCATGCTCTCGAGTGGGTAAACCATCCAGTTTGTTTGTGTTAGCTAAAGATGGACTAACAAAAAATATTGTTCACGCTATAGCATTAAGAGATTGATATTGTTTAATAGTGTTACTGTCGTAATTGTTTAATTAATGATATATAATTTTAAGGAATAAATTATAATAACTTAAAAATAATGTTTGCCTTTTGTTATTTTTATATTCCCTCATCGTTCACAGCGCTCCATGCTTATTTCACGCATATACCACATTCTTACATACATACAATATACACATTCTAACATACATACATACTTACAATAAGTAAGCTATTTTTTGTCTACACTAGAAATTACTAGGAAATTATTTATATGGCAAAACAACGTTTGCCGGGTCAGCTAGTCTACTATATATTTGTCAAATACCACTCACTCACTCATGTATCAACGCCCAGCCCAAACCGCTCGACAGAAAATTTTGAAATTTTGCATGGACACTCCCTATATAACGTAGAAGCTCGCTAAGAAAGGATTTTTTGATATTCGTATTTTTAAGCATTTTTAGGGGGGTTTAAAGTTTGAGTTGGTTAGAGAAGGCAAGCCAAGGCAGCCTGCGTTGCTAGGACGATAAAGAACAGCTGTTACCTTACATTATCTATCTCATAGTTTTATTTCTAATTGAGGTTAATTTCAACTATGATGGCAGTCCTTGAATTACTAGAAATTAACTGTCCCTCATAGAGGTTTAATTGCGTTTCTTTTCTGCCTGTCCCCGTCAGATAGGCTTGCCATATTTTTGGAGAGTTAAACCGAGACACATTAATATGGGATGGGCATACCAGGGGGGGGGGGATAAAAAGAGTACAAATTATAAGCAAAATGGTTGGTGAGTTTTAAGCCTAGCAAGTAACGGGAAGGGGGGATCCTGAACTGTTAGTCTACCCAAACCTTAAAAATAAGAAGGGAACTTTTTTTGCTACTTGATTTTCTTAAAACAATCTCTCAGCCAAATAGTAGTGTCTGGCAGCTGGCAGCGCTGTGCTGGTAGTTCCAGCGTTTTACAGTTAGATTACTTCTCATATCTTTGACACTGTGAGCAGTAGTAAAAATGTTGATTGTAGAAAAGTAACCGATTTAAAAAAGATTCTTATAAACATGAATTCATTACTTTTTACATCTTACAGCCTTTTCCGGGACATTGATAAAACTGGGCGGGCCACCGAAACAATTGCAAAATACCGGGACAGTCCCGGTCAAACCGTGATGTATGGCATATCCATAGGTTTTCCAGGCGAGGTTATAATATCCGGACCCCTCGCACAGCCTCGTCGCCTATAACCTTGGTAATACTCGTAAATATATTGGGTGTTACCATATGACTTCTTGGAAACATAAACTTTTAAATTTTAACGCCCATTGAATAAAATATAGTATGACGGGAACCGTGCTGTAATAAACTGCAGAGAATTGTATAGTAACGTAATTTTAATGAAACATTATTTAACGCAAAAAAATAACTACTTATCTGCCGTGACGAAGCATGGGTATTCAGCTAGTTATTATATATTAGCATGTATTAATGAAAAATAACAAAATCCTCCCCCTAAACAAATACATAAATAAGAAAGAATAACCGCCAACGGCTATAGCCACTTTGAATGCTCCGGTTCCCGTAGATCACCGAAGTTAAACAACGTCGGGCCTGGACAGTACCTGAATGGGTGACCGACCACGTGCTGTTGGCATTATAAAAGGGCGGCAACCTATAGAGACAATCCGGCTTTAATAGCCCTAATGTTGATACGCCGTTAAACACACACAAAAAAAAAAAAAAAAAAAAAAAAAAAGAAAAAAAGTATAACCACTCCTATTATTCTATTGTTTGTTTTTTCCGTTTTAGGGAACCATCTTACTTGGCACAGGGGAGCCAAACTACATTTCGTATTTTAAAAAAGCCTACAGCCCCTAAATATTAACCGATTTCAATGTATAATTTTTTTTTTTTTTTTTTTTTTTTTTTTTTATTATTAAAACGAGAGCTAATAAAGTTTGGAACAACTTTGGCTACCAGATTTTTGTTGTGTGTTTCCCTTATTTATTCAATTACGTGTAATAATTCACGAACTTCTACTATTGACCGTACAATAATATTTGATTTTTCATCTATCTTAATATCAGTACTGATATCCTTGAAATTAAACATTCAGATCCTGATTAGATTTTTTGGGAAATAATCAAAATCTATTTTCAAATCATATTTTTTCAATTAATCTCATTGTTGAATTAAGATAAATTTACGTTTTATGAAGTTGTGTCAGTTCTTTCATCAGGATTTGAATGTTTAATTTCAACAATATGAGTGCTGATATTAAATGAAATATTATTTTGTGTTCAATTATAAAAGTTAATGAATTATTTACACATAATTTAATAAACAAGGGATACAAAAAACAAAAATCTGGCTGGACGAAGTTGTTCTAAATTTTATTAAAAAATAATCACTCCCGTAACAGGCCTCGTGTGCCCTGAGGCACAGATACTATAGAGGTATCTCATTCATGATTATGCGGCACACTATGGAGAGTGTGGTCAATACTATGCTCCGGCCGCCTGATTTTCTCCTTTGCTGCTTCGACTCTTGGGGTCATTAGTACCAAGGTACCCATTAATAAATTAATTAAAGGCTGGGTTGGCCTAGGGCCGGTCAGGGAGGCCGAATTCAACCCATGAACGAAGACACTAGAAGATAAAAATCTTTAGTGCTTGCTCGGGATTTGAACTCAGGTCTTCCAGCATATTAGTTCAGTGCTCTACCACTGAGCTAACCTCGCCCGCTAATTTTATTAGCTTTCATTTAAAAAAAATAAAAAAATAAAAAAAAAATACATTGAAATCTGTTAAGATTTAGTGGCTGTAGCCTTTTTTGAAACACGAAATGCCGTTTGGCCCTACAGTGCGATGTGTTACTTCTCTGGATCGAACAATAATTTGGTAATGCACTTTAGGGAAGTAAGTTTAATGCCAAAGGACTTAATCTTCTACCAAACCCTGATCCCTCGCTGAATGCTCCGCCGAACAATGGACCTGGGGTCTCCAAGCAATGACAAAGCATCGGGTGAGGTCAGCCTCTACTCAGATTCTCATCCTCAAATTCCTTTTCACAATGAATGGTGGTTTGGGATTTGGAGAAATAGTTTTTGATAAAACCTCCTATCTTCCTAAGAAATTATTTAGAACAAATATTGATTGTAAAACAACACTGTCTTAGCAAATGGTTTATTATTATTTATAACACTATACTGTAATTTTTTAATTCATGAATAAAACATTTAAATAAAATTTAAATTATCTGAACCCTTACCGAAGTTTAATGAATTTTCAAAATAGGTGGACGATAAATGGACAATCCAAATTCGCAATTAGATTGTTCCTACCAACTATATATTTTGCAAAAAATTCATTTAAAGTTGTGAAAAATTTGCATTTTTGAATGTTTTTTTTTTTGCAAAAAAAATATTTTTTTACAAAAAAAAAACCAACTTATCAAACATCTAACTTTATATTCGTATTCTACATCCCAAAGAGCATTAAAAATTATAGAAACCAGGACGCCAAAAAAAAAAAATAAAATCTGTAGGCAGAGCAAATTTTAAGGTTCAGTATTATAAAAAAAAACAACTTAAAAGCCCTATATTTTAAAAACTTGAAGTATAGCGAAAACACTAATGTCACATTTGGATTCAGCACACCCGAAAATGGTGGTTCACTTCCTTGTTACTTCCAAAAAGTTAAGTTTGTTTACTTGTGTAATTATTCTACTTCCTTCATCTTTACTAAAGAGGATGAAACTGTTGTATTTTAAACATATTCCTCTGAAGAGGAACCAGATGTATGGAGTACATTCTGTCAGTATATTGTAAGGAATGTTTTGGTTCTACTGTGAAGGAATGATGGGCGATTCTCAAATAAAAGAATCAAAATTAAAATATCGATCCACAAAAAAGATCGGCGAGTTCAAATCGATTCAAAAAATCTATATTCTAGGCTCAGAAGATCAATCAACGATATGGCTGGTTCTTTAATATGGATCGATTTCTCGATTACTTAAGATAATATGAAACATATATCTGTAACCCAAATGTAAAAAGAACTGAGACTTTTTTCTACAAAAATAATGTATATTGATACTAGTACTTGTTACATCAAATTAAAATATATAGGTATTATTACATATATATATGTTTATTAAACGAGAACAAATGTGATTAAATGATAATAATACTGGAGAAAAATGTGCTATTGTACAAGTTGAACATCCAAATGCCGAACAGGTAGGCATTGATTACTCAATAGTTATTCCCAATAGAAATTAGAAATAATAGTAATGTGCAATTATCAGTTATTCTGAGTAAACTAGTCGTCGAAATATGATTTTTCTTGAACTAATTAATGTGTACCAAAAAATCTAAAAATTATCAGTATTTTCATTATACCTTCCATTCTACACATGGTGTTCAATCCACTCCTCGCAATACCTTCCATTCTACACATGGTGTTCAATCCACTCCTCGCAATACCTTCCATTCTACACATGGTGTTCAATCCACTCCTCGCAATACCTTCCATTCTACACATGGTGTTCAATCCACTCCTCGCAATACCTTCCATTCTACACATGGTGTTCAATCCACTCCTCGCAATACCTTCCATTCTACACATGGTGTTCAATCCACTCCTCGCAATACCTTCCATTCTACACATGGTGTTCAATCCACTCCTCGCAATACCTTCCATTCTACACATGGTGTTCAATCCACTCCTCGCAATACCTTCCATTCTACACATGGTGTTCAATCCACTCCTCGCAATACCTTCCATTCTACACATGGTGTTCAATCCACTCCTCGCAATACCTTCCATTCTACACATGGTGTTCAATCCACTCCTCGCAATACCTTCCATTCTACACATGGTGTTCAATCCACTCCTCGCAATACCTTCCATTCTACACATGGTGTTCAATCCACTCCTTGCAATGCAAATTATCGGAAGAGCGAGCTGTACCCCCAGTGTGCATTGATAGACCAAGTCCATGTTTGACATTTGTTGTAACGGCATTGAAGAGTATTACTAAAATGGCTATTTTCAGTGCTACAAAGTCCTAACTTCATTATTTTGCCACTTGCAGCAGTTCTTGCTACACATCTGGACGTCCTTATCACTTGTTTTCAGAGCAGAAGTAAACCAAGTACAAGATATAACTATTTTATACACAAATAATGTCAGTGTTTAAGTTCAAATCTTTTTAAGACTTATACTGGTCAATAGGATTTATACAACGTCTCTGCAATTAAAACCAAAAATACTGATTTTCTTAAAATTGTATTACATGGACTTGGTCTAGTTGTGCTCTGAACCCTCCATATGTCTAACTAGTTTATCGAATGCCTTTATGTCCTGGTATCCATAGCAGAATAATTTAAACCCGTGATAAATTAGGTACTTCGACTTATGTAAAGACCGCTTTTGAGAAGGTAACATTAAAATTACCAACGTTAAATGTCCTGAAACCACAGTTCTAAGCAAGATTCCATAATTACCTGCATGCTAATGGAATATTCAGATCCGCTAATAGGGATATTGTTCCAAGCTGTAGCCCGAAGAGAAAGGCTGAAGGGGTAAAGTTACACAGAAACTCTGCGAAAACTGCAACAAGTCTTTGCTGATTAGCTAATTTCTGTAGAAACTTCAAGAACGGGAAGCCTTTCAGTACCAGTCACAATCTTAATTACGCTCTCTTTCAGCTTTTCTCTCTCCATCTTTATTTTTATTCAATTAGAAGGATAAATCATCGACTTCATTATCTTCCATTATAAAGTCATTTTCATTGTTTTATTACAAAATAAAAAGGTATAATTTTTAATGAATTCTCAGTTGCGCATATTATTTGAAATTTCAACTCGTATACTTTTCTACATTTTAGCGTGAACTTAATCTGGTGTAACTTTGAAAGCTTTGGATGAAACGAATACAGCAATTCCGAAACCAGAAACATTATTTTATTCTACTCATGGTCTTATCTTCTACTCATGGAAATTGATACCTGCATATTTTTATTAAAACGTTTGCCATCACTTTATCACGATTTCACAGCCTTTTCTGAGCTATTGCGGAAACAATAAGAAAACTTCTTGTGTACGTTAATAAATTTTTTTGTAATATATTTCATGTTTATTTAAAATCTGTACCATTATAAGTACAATAATTAATTGTGCTGGCCTAAGTATACATGTCAATGAATAGTATATGGAAGGAGCCAAACATTATCGGCACTTCCTAATATATCTAAACAATCTGTGCTGTTTTTGACTGCTGTCATGGTAGCTGGTCACGGGGCCAATGTCTCTTAAGCCTCCTGGGAATGTCTTTAGAGGATGGGTCTGAGTGGAAAGGGATTGACCTCTACGATTTGGATGGGATGACAATTTGGAAATGGAACGTTAGGTAACGGGATTTGGCGAGGTATTTTACGAAGGGGATATTTAGATCGTTGTGTAGGGTTTTGTTGGAGACATAAAAGGGAGCATTGACTATTCTACGAAGGACTTTGGATTGGAATGCTTGTATTCGTTGTATGTTTAAGTGTTTTGCTGTTCCCCATAATTCAAGTCCGTAAGTCCAGATAGGTCTGATTATAGCTTTGTATATAGTAAGTTTGTTGTGTGTCGTAAGCTTTGAAGTAGGACCGAGTAGTCGTCGTAGGAGTCCATATCTCCTGTTTAGCTCTTCTCTTTTCAGTCGTGTGTGTGGGTTCCATGTGAGTCTGCTGTCTAGTAGAAGTCCCAGGTAACGTACTTCATTCGATGCTGGGAGATGACTGCTGCAGATGAATACAGGAGGGCAGGCGCTCCTATTAAGAGTGAATGTAACTTGAAAGCATTTTTCTGGGTTCACTTTAATTTTCCACAAGTTGCAACATTTCTCGACAGACTCAAGGTGCTCCTGTAGTTGCTGGGCAGCTGTAGAGGGATCAGGGGAAGAGGAAAAGATAGCTGTATCATCGGCGTAGGTCGTAATGTGTGTAGTCGGATGAGTGGGGATACCTGCCGTGTACAGGAGGTAAAGGACAGGACCTAGGATGCTGCCTTGAGGGACTCCTGAGGATTTGGGTCGAGAGGAGGACAAGACCTTGTGTGTGTGAAGCTGGCGTCTCATTTCGTGGAAACTCAAAATTTTTTGAGAGTTCTGGCTTTATTTTGAATAGTTCTAGAGTTCTTGATAAGTTAAATTAATAGTTCCGGCCTTTAAAGCAAAAAAAATGGCATAACAAATGATTTGCCAAGTTCACACAGCAAATCATTTTGTTTTTCGACAATTTCCGTATCAACAATCGTCAGAATTCAAAAAATCATAGATTTGTAAGAGTTCTGAGGATAGTTCTACATTTTAGAAGAAAAAAAAAAGGATTAAAAAAGAAAAACATTTACAGAAATTATCACGATATATACACGGTTTGAGATCTAAAGCCAATCAATAACTAGTTGTTTTGATTATTCTAACCGAGTTCTAATATAGTTAAAGTCATGTACAATGATTTTCCGACCAGCTCTGATACAAGGATTAATCGGAAGTATTTAAAACAAATTATTATACTAGTAAAATACGTTCATATTTGTAAAAATAAAAAATTCAACGCCGCTCGAAATTTGACAGTTCTGATTATTCCAAAAGAGTTCTGATATAGTTAAAGACATGACTTATGATTTTCCAAAGAGTTCTGGTACATGAAATGATGAGAAGTATTTTTGAACAATTATTATACTGGAAAACTGCATGTGATAAATTTGAAATTGCAACCACGGCCTATAAGAAGGAGTTCTGATTATTCCAAAGGAGTTCTGATATAGTTAAAGACATGACTTATGATTTTCCAAAGAGTTCTGGTACATGAAATGATGAGAAGTATTTTTGAACAATTATTATACTGGAAAACTGCATGTGATAAATTTGAAATTGCAACCACGGCCTATAAGAAGGAGTTCTGATTATTCCAAAAGAGTTCTAATATAGTTAAAGACATGACTTATGATTTTCCAAAGAGTTCTGGTACAAGAAATGATGAGAAGTATTTTTGAACAATTATTATACTGGAAAACTGCATGTGGTAAATTTGAAATTGCAACCACGGCCTATAAGAAGGAGTTCTGATTATTCCAAAAAAGTTCTGATATAGTTAAAGACATGACTTATGATTTTCCCAAGAGTTCTGGTACATGAAATGATGAGAAGTATTTTTCAACAATTATTATACTTAAACACTGCTGGTGGTAAATTTGAAATTGCAACCACGGCCTATAAGAAGGAGTTCTGATTATTCCAAAAGAGTTCTGATATAGTTAAAGACATGACTTATGATTTTCCAAAGAGTTCTGGTACATGAAATGATGAGAAGTATTTTTCAACAATTATTATACTTGAACACTGCTGGTGGTAAATTTGAAATTGCAACCACGGCCTATAAGAAGGAGTTCTGATTATTCCAAAAGAGTTCTGATATAGTTAAAGACATGACATATGATTTTCCCAAGAGTTCTGGTACATGAAATGATGAGAAGTATTTTTCAACAATTATTATACTTGAAAACTGCATGTGGTAAATTTGAAATTGCAACCACGGCCTATAAGAAGGAGTTCTGATTATTCCAAAAGAGTTCTGATATAGTTAAAGACATGACTTATGATTTTCCAAAGAGTTCTGGTACAAGAAATGATGAGAAGTATTTTTGAACAATTATTACACTGGAAAACGGCATGTGGTAAATTTGAAATTGCAACCACGGCCTATAAGAAGGAGTTCTGATTATTCCAAAAAAGTTCTGATATAGTTAAAGACATGACTTATGATTTTCCCAAGAGTTCTGGTACATGAAATGATGAGAAGTATTTTTCAACAATTATTATACTTAAACACTGCTGGTGGTAAATTTGAAATTGCAACCACGGCCTATAAGAAGGAGTTCTGATTATTCCAAAAGAGTTCTGATATAGTTAAAGACATGACTTATGATTTTCCCAAGAGTTCTGGTACATGAAATGATGAGAAGTATTTTTCAACAATTATTATACTTAAACACTGCTGGTGGTAAATTTGAAATTGCAACCACGGCCTATAAGAAGGAGTTCTGATTATTCCAAAAGAGTTCTGATATAGTTAAAGACATGACTTATGATTTTCCAAAGAGTTCTGGTACATGAAATGATGAGAAGTATTTTTCAACAATTATTATACTTGAACACTGCTGGTGGTAAATTTGAAATTGCAACCACGGCCTATAAGAAGGAGTTCTGATTATTCCAAAAGAGTTCTGATATAGTTAAAGACATGACTTATGATTTTCCCAAGAGTTCTGGTACATGAAATGATGAGAAGTATTTTTCAACAATTATTATACTTGAAAACTGCATGTGGTAAATTTGAAATTGCAACCACGGCCTATAAGAAGGAGTTCTGATTATTCCAAAAGAGTTCTGATATAGTTAAAGACATGACTTATGATTTTCCCAAGAGTTCTGGTACATGAAATGATGAGAAGTATTTTTCAACAATTATTATACTTGAAAACTGCATGTGGTAAATTTGAAATTGCAACCACGGCCTATAAGAAGGAGTTCTGATTATTCCAAAAGAGTTCTGATATAGTTAAAGACATGACTTATGATTTTCCAAAGAGTTCTGGTACATTAAATGATGAGAAGTATTTTTGAACAATTATTATACTTGAACACTGCATGTGGTAAATTTGAAATTGCAACCACGGCCTATAAGAAGGAGTTCTGATTATTCCAAAAGAGTTCTGATATAGTTAAAGACATGACTTATGATTTTCCCAAGAGTTCTGGTACATGAAATGATGAGAAGTATTTTTCAACAATTATTATACTTGAAAACTGCATGTGGTAAATTTGAAATTGCAACCACGGCCTATAAGAAGGAGTTCTGATTATTCCAAAAGAGTTCTGATATAGTTAAAGACATGACTTATGATTTTCCAAAGAGTTCTGGTACATTAAATGATGAGAAGTATTTTTGAACAATTATTATACTTGAACACTGCTGGTGGTAAATTTGAAATTGCAACCACGGCCTATAAGAAGGAGTTCTGATTATTCCAAAAGAGTTCTGATATAGTTAAAGACATGACTTATGATTTTCCCAAGAGTTCTGGTACATGAAATGATGAGAAGTATTTTTCAGCAATTATTATACTTGAAAACTGCATGTGATAAATTTGAAATTGCAACCACGTCCTATAAAAAGGAGTTCTGATAATTCCAAAGGAGTTCTGATATAGTTAAAGACATGACTTATGATTTTCCAAAGAGTTCTAGTACAAGAAATGATGACGGTACACTAGGGAGATAGTGTGGTCAATACTATGCTCCGGCCGCCTGATTTTCCCCTTGGCTGCTTCGCCTGCTAGAGTCATTAGCACCCAAGGTACCCATTATTAATTAAATTAATTAGAGGCTGGGTGAGCCTAGGGACGATCTGGGACCCCAAATCCGACCCTCGAACGTCAGCACTAGAAGAAAATAATATATATAAATAAATAATATGTATAAATAAATATATATATATATATACACACTCATATATTAATAATTAAAATATAATATTATTGTATTATATGGTACTTTATATTTCGTAATTATTTTAATTATTAACAAACTTCCTTAAAGTTATTTAAAAAAAAAAAAAAAAAAAAAAAAAAAAAAAAAGGGACTATATTCTCGTCACGTCCACGCCGTTAGTTCCGGGTAACGCTAAGAATGAGAAAAAATATATTTATTAAATCTTCATCAACCTAAGTTGTTCATTATTAACACTATATAAGGGAAGTTGTACATTTTAGAAAAACATTTATTTTATAAGTTAAAAAAAATTACATTATTTACAAGTTATTTAGAGTCTAAAAGATATTTAGACATACTTATTATAAGATATTCTAACATTAGGTATATGCACAGAAATATACATTTTGGAAGTAAAATAATTGTTTAAAAATACTTCTAATTCTTTTTCCGATTAGAACTCTTCAGGAAATCATTTTCCATGTCTTTTACTATATCAGAACACTTTTACAATAATCAGAACTCCTTCGTATAGAACGTGGTCGCATTTTTAAATTTACCACATGCAGTTTTCAAGTATAATAATTGTTGAAAAATACTTCTCATCATTTCTTGTACCAGAACTCTTTGGAAAACCATAAGTTATGTCTTGAACTATATCAGAACTCTTTTGGAATAATCAGAACTCCTTTTTATAGACCGTGGTTGCAATTTCAAATTTACCACCAGCAGTGTTTAAGTATAATAATTGTTGAAAAAAACTTCTCATCATTTCATGTACCAGAACTCTTTGGAAAATCATAAGTCATGTCTTTAACTATATCAGAACTCTTTTGGAATAATCAGACCTCCTTCTTATAGGCCGTGGTTGCAATTTCAAATTTACCACCAGCAGTGTTCAAGTATAATAATTGTTGAAAAATACTTCTCATCATTTCATGTACCAGAACTCTTTGGAAAATCATAAGTCATGTCATTAAATATATCAGAAGTCTTTTGGAATAATCAGAACTCCTTCTTAGAGGCCGTGGTTGCAATTTCAAATTTACCACATGCAGTTTTCCAGTAAAATAATTGTTGAAAAATACTTCTCATCATTTCTTGTACCAGAACTCTTTATAAAATCATAAGTCATGTCTTTAACTATATCAGAACTCTTTTTGAATAATGAGAACTCCTTTTTATAGGCCGTGGTTGCAATTTCAAATTTACCACCAGCCGTGTTTAAGTATAATAATTGTTGAAAAATACTTCTCATCATTTCATGTACCAGAACTCTTAGGAAAATCATAAGTCATGTCTGTAACTATATCAGAACTCTTTTGGAATAATCAGAACTCCTTCTTATGGGCCGTGGTTGCAATTTTAAATTTACCACATGCAGTTTTCCAGTATAATAATTGTTGAAAAATACTTCTCATCATTTCATGTACCAGAACTCTTGGGAAAATCATAAGTCATGTCTTTAACTATATCAGAACTCTTTTTGAATAATGAGAACTCCTTCTTATAGACCGTGGTTGCAATTTCAAATTTACTACATGCAGTTTTCAAGTATAATAATTGTTGAAATATACTTCTCATCATTTCATGTACCAGAACTCTTGGTAAAATCATAAATCATGTCTTTAACTATATCAGAACTCTTTTGGAATAATCAGAACTCCTTCTTATAGGCCGTGGTTGCAATTTCAAATTTACCACATGCAGTTTTCCAGTAAAATAATAGTTGAAAAATACTTCTCATCATTTGTTGTACCAGAACTCTTGGGAAAATCATAAGTCATGTCTTTAACTATATCAGAACTCTTTTGGAATTATCAGAACTCCTTTTTATAGGACGTGGTTGCAATTTAAAATTTACCACATGCAGTTTTCCAGTAAAATAATTGTTGAAAAATACTTCTCATCATTTCTTGTGCCAGAACTCTTTGGAAAATCATAAGTCATGTCTTTAACTATATCAGAACTCTTTTGGAATAATCAGAACTCCTTTTTATAGACCGTGGTTGCAATTTCAAATTTACCACCAGCAGTGTTTAAGTATAATAATTGTTGAAAAAAACTTCTCATCATTTCATGTACCAGAACTCTTAGGAAAATCATAAGTCATGTCATTAAATATATCAGAAGTCTTTTGGAATAATCAGAACTCCTTCTTAGAGGCCGTGGTTGCAATTTCAAATTTACCACATGCAGTTTTCCAGTAAAATAATTGTTGAAAAATACTTCTCATCATTTCTTGTACCAGAACTCTTTATAAAATCATAAGTCATGTCTTTAACTATATCAGAACTCTTTTTGAATAATGAGAACTCCTTGTTATAGGCCGTGGTTGCAATTTCAAATTTACCACCAGCCGTGTTTAAGTATAATAATTGTTGAAAAATACTTCTCATCATTTCATGTACCAGAACTCTTAGGAAAATCATAAGTCATGTCTTTAACTATATCAGAACTCTTTTGGAATAATCAGAACTCCTTCTTATGGGCCGTGGTTGCAATTTTAAATTTACCACATGCAGTTTTCCAGTATAATAATTGTTGAAAAATACTTCTCATCATTTCATGTACCAGAACTCTTGGGAAAATCATAAGTCATGTCTTTAACTATATCAGAACTCTTTTTGAATAATGAGAACTCCTTCTTATAGACCGTGGTTGCAATTTCAAATTTACTACATGCAGTTTTCAAGTATAATAATTGTTGAAATATACTTCTCATCATTTCATGTACCAGAACTCTTGGTAAAATCATAAATCATGTCTTTAACTATATCAGAACTCTTTTGGAATAATCAGAACTCCTTCTTATAGACCGTGGTTGCAATTTCAAATTTACCACCAGCAGTGTTTAAGTATAATAATTGTTGAAAAAAACTTCTCATCATTTCATGTACCAGAACTCTTAGGAAAATCATAAGTCATGTCATTAAATATATCAGAAGTCTTTTGGAATAATCAGAACTCCTTTTTATAGGACGTGGTTGCAATTTAAAATTTACCACATGCAGTTTTCCAGTAAAATAATTGTTGAAAAATACTTCTCATCATTTCTTGTGCCAGAACTCTTTGGAAAATCATAAGTCATGTCTTTAACTATATCAGAACTCTTTTGGAATAATCAGAACTCCTTCTTATAGGCCGTGGTTGCAATTTCAAATTTACCACATGCAGTTTTCAAGTATAATAATTGTTGAAAAATACTCCTCATCATTTAATGTACCAGAACTCTTGGGAAAATCATAAGTCATGTCTTTAACTATATCAGAACTCTTTTGGAATAATCAGAACTCCTTTTTATAGGACGTGGTTGCAATTTAAAATTTACCACATGCAGTTTTCAAGTATAATAATTGTTGAAAAATACTTCTCATCATTTCTTGTGCCAGAACTCTTTGGAAAATCATAAGTCATGTCTTTAACTATATCAGAACTCTTTTGGAATAATCAGAACTCCTTCTTATAGGCCGTGGTTGCAATTTCAAATTTACCACATGCAGTTTTCAAGTATAATAATTGTTCAAAAATACTTCTCATCATTTCATGTACCAGAACTCTTGGGAAAATCATAAGTCATGTCTTTAACTATATCAGAACTCCTTTGGAATAATCAGAACTCCTTCTTATAGGCCGTGGTTGCAATTTCAAATTTACCACATGCAGTTTTCAAGTATAATAATTGCTGAAAAATACTTCTCATCATTTCATGTACCAGAACTCTTTGGAAAATCATAAGTCATGTCTTTAACTATATCAGAACTCCTTTGGAATAATCAGAACTCCTTTTTATAGGCCGTGGTTGCAATTTCAAATTTATCACATGCAGTTTTCAAGTATAATAATTGTTGAAAAATACTTCTCATCATTTCTTGTACCAGAACTCTTGGGAAAATCATAAGTCATGTCTTTAACTATATCAGAACTCTTTTGGAATAATCAGAACTCCTTCTTATGGGCCGTGGTTGCAATTTTAAATTTACCACATGCAGTTTTCCAGTATAATAATTGTTGAAAAATACTTCTCATCATTTCATGTACCAGAACTCTTGGGAAAATCATAAGTCATGTCTTTAACTATATCAGAACTCTTTTTGAATAATGAGAACTCCTTCTTATAGACCGTGGTTGCAATTTCAAATTTACTACATGCAGTTTTCAAGTATAATAATTGTTGAAATATACTTCTCATCATTTCATGTACCAGAACTCTTGGTAAAATCATAAATCATGTCTTTAACTATATCAGAACTCTTTTGGAATAATCAGAACTCCTTCTTATAGACCGTGGTTGCAATTTCAAATTTACCACCAGCAGTGTTTAAGTATAATAATTGTTGAAAAAAACTTCTCATCATTTCATGTACCAGAACTCTTAGGAAAATCATAAGTCATGTCATTAAATATATCAGAAGTCTTTTGGAATAATCAGAACTCCTTTTTATAGGACGTGGTTGCAATTTAAAATTTACCACATGCAGTTTTCCAGTAAAATAATTGTTGAAAAATACTTCTCATCATTTCTTGTGCCAGAACTCTTTGGAAAATCATAAGTCATGTCTTTAACTATATCAGAACTCTTTTGGAATAATCAGAACTCCTTCTTATAGGCCGTGGTTGCAATTTCAAATTTACCACATGCAGTTTTCAAGTATAATAATTGTTGAAAAATACTCCTCATCATTTCTTGTACCAGAACTCTTTGGAAAATCATAAGTCATGTCTTTAACTATATCAGAACTCTTTTGGAATAATCAGAACCCCTTTTTATAGGCCGTGGTTGCAATTTTAAATTTACCACATGCAGTGTTTAAGTATAATAATTGTTGAAAAATACTTCTCATCATTTCATGTACCAGAACTCTTGGGAAAATCATAAGTCATGTCTTTAACTATATCAGAACTCTTTTGGAATAATCAGAACTCCTTCTTATAGGCCGTGGTTGCAATTTCAAATTTACCACATGCAGTTTTCAAGTATAATAATTGTTCAAAAATACTTCTCATCATTTCATGTACCAGAACTCTTGGGAAAATCATAAGTCATGTCTTTAACTATATCAGAACTCCTTTGGAATAATCAGAACTCCTTCTTATAGGCCGTGGTTGCAATTTCAAATTTACCACATGCAGTTTTCAAGTATAATAATTGTTGAAAAATACTTCTCATCATTTCTTGTACCAGAACTCTTGGGAAAATCATAAGTCATGTCTTTAACTATATCAGAACTCTTTTGGAATAATCAGAACTGTCAAATTTCGAGCGGCGTTGAATTTTTTATTTTTACAAATATGAACGTATTTTACTAGTATAATAATTTTTTTTAAATACTTCCGATTAATCCTTGTATCAGAGCTGGTCGGAAAATCATTGTACATGACTTTAACTATATTAGAACTCGGTTAGAATAATCAAAACAACTAGTTATTGATTGGCTTTAGATCTCAAACCGTGTATATATCGTGATAATTTCTGTAAATGTTTTTCTTTTTTAATCGTTTTTTTTTTCTTCTAAAATGTAGAACTATCCTCAGAACTCTTACAAATCTATGATTTTTTGAATTCTGACGATTGTTGATACGGAAATTGTCGAAAAACAAAATGATTTGCTGTGTGAACTTGGCAAATCATTTGTTATGCCATTTTTTTTGTTTTAAAGGCCGGAACTATTAATTTAACTTATCAAGAACTCTAGAACTATTCAAAATAAAGCCAGAACTCTCAAAAAATTTTGAGTTTCCACGAAATGAGACGCCAGCTTCACACACACCAAGACCTTGCTTGAAAGGAACGATTAGAGAGGTAGGATTGAAGGATGAGGTAGTATGGTATGTGTGACGCAAAATACGCTTTAATTTGTATAACAACCCCGGGGCGCTATTGGCCATGATTTATGTCGATGTGCCGTAAAAAAAAAAAAAAAAAAAAAAAAAAAAACCCGGGTGCCAAACCCGATCGAACGCTTTGGCGACGTCGAGGGAAACCACTCGTACAGTAGTTTTTACATTCAAGCGCGTAGGATATTGTGTCAACAACGCTAAATCATTATTGAATAGTGGAGTGCCGGGAGCGGATACCGAATTGTTGGTCAGGAATGGAGTTGGAGGATGCAACGATGGGAAGGATTCTCTTCAGAAAAAGTTTTTCAAAAATTTTGGACATGATTGGGAGTAAGCTTATAGGGTGGTAGGAGGATGGTGTATTTAGAGGTTTTTGGGGTTTTGGGATAAGAGTTATTAATGAGTGTTTCCTTGGTTTGGGGAAGTGGGTAGTTCTTAGGATTGAATTGAAGATTTAGGTAAGGAAGATTATGGCTTTCTGGGGTAGGTTTTTTAGGATGAGAGATGTAATAAGGTCATGCCCATGGGATTTCCTGGGGAGATGTTTAATGATGTATTTTACATCTGCAGGAAGAAAAGCTTTTGGAGGGGGGGGGGGGGGTCTAGGTTATCGTGAACCAGCTGGTCGTGGATAGAATTTGTATTTGGGTGCGGAGAAAAAGTGGATTCGAGATGTGCGGCAATACCTTCGGCCTTATCTTCATCGCTCCTTGCCCAGCTTCACTGCATTGGACAGGATATTATAGCAGTCCTGAGGGAATTATTTTTTGTGGATAGGGTTTGAAGATAATCATTGAAGGATTTTGAGCGATGTTCGGAAAGGGCCTGTTTTAAATTTCGACAGAGTCTGTTGAAGGAGGTACGGTGAGAGGGATAGCGGGTTCTCTGCCAGAGAGCTCTTGCTCGGCGCTTGGCGGTAAGGAGGTTGTTTACGATTGTGGTCACTCTACCATTTTTTATATGGTTTAGAGTAGACCACTGGTGGTGAAGGACTGCAGAGATTTGTACATAGGTTGAATTTAAAATCAGGATTTATTTTGGCAAATATAATTAATTAGATGGGGGTGTAAAGCCAAAAGCAGGAACATATTTATTGTTATTGGGTTAGTTAAATTTTGGATTATGATAAATGATGAGTTGCTGCTGAGGGTTGAACTGTTGAATGGTTTTGCTGGATCTTCATAAATGATAAATTAAGAGAGGTACCTGGTGTCTTGACGATTATGTGTTTAAGCATGATGTATAAGCCCTGTGATGTGCTGCATTTTCTTGTTTCTCCAATCCTGGTGGGCTGGCCAACACCATTCCTGCTCCCTTCGCTCGGCCTGGGTGGCTTAGATGGTTACTCCTCCATCATTGGTGTGTAAAACTTGGGGAGAAAAAAAAAGATGCTCCACACTTTGTCTGCTTGGCGACTATATCTTCCGAACTTGTCTTTGCGTGCAGTTCGTACTGCCGCGGGCAAATAGTTCCCAGGCACACCGCTAGGTGGCAGCACCTCACGGAGTATGTTTCGTTGAGCGGCTTTCGCGAACAAACCGCCCACCTAAATTAGTTTAAGCTAATTTACAATTCAAAAAATAAAAGTAGAAAATATTACAAGGGTGCGTACAAGTTGGTTCAACCTACAAACAACACAGAAATGAAAAAGAGTACATAAACAAAAATACAATAATGAGGGTAAAAAACTTCTAATGTATGTGGCGTTGAATAGGTGTACCAAACACAAATTGAAACTACTTCCAAAAAAAAAAAAAAAAAAATGTTTAAAATAAGGACAAAGTAAACAAATTCCATAATGAAGAAAAATAACGAAAACAAAAGAGCCAAACTTGGACATTCAACTAGCTGAACGATCTTCCGTTTCAGCGTGAAATAAAGGAACAAGGGACGTAACTGCCCTAGTTAAAGTCTTGCCGGTGGGGGTTAGGACATCCACAACGCGGATGATTCCGTCGCGACCAGGGTAGGTGAATGTGACTCTTCCTACGGGCCATTGTCCTAGAAGTGGTCTTCTTTCCACAAGGATCACTAGGTCTCCTGCTTTAATACTGGGTTGATTCTTTCTCCACTTGGTTCGAGAATGAAGATGATGGAGATATTCCTTTCGCCATCTTGTCCATATGGAGGTAATTTGAGCTTTTATCGCCTTCCATCGGGGAGGATGAACGTGAGTCGGCTTATCCTCTGTTGAACAGTCTGGTAGGGAACCAAGAGGAGCGCCGATCAAAAAATGTCCGGGGGTTAGGAACTCGAAATTCTGCGCGTCCTCAGTTAGAGCGCATAATGGACGGGAGTTGAGCAAAAATTCTACTTTAGCGAGGGCGGTCGTCAATTCCTCGAATGTAAGCTGCTGTTTTCCAATTGAGCTCGCAAGGAGACCCTTAACACTCTTTACACCGGCCTCCCAGAGGCCACCGAAGTGGGGTGCACGTGGCGGGATAAATTTCCAATTGATGCCGCGGGGAGAAATGGTTTTGGTGACTTCAGGCGCGATGCTCTGCTGGAACGCATAAATGTCCTTCAAAAATCTTGACGCCCCTATGAAGTTTGTCCCGTGATCCGACCAGATCGTATTTGGGACGCCTCTTCTCGAGATAAAGCGCTCTAGCGCATCAAGAAAAGCTGAGGTAGAGAGAGAGGACACAAGTTCTAGGTGGAGAGCTTTAGAAGCAAAACACACAAAGAGGCATAGATACGCCTTGCCTAACGATGCTTTCCTCCTTTGGGACTCTTTGATGAGAAACGGACCAGCGTAGTCTACACCGACCTCGATAAAGGATCTGAACTGAGAGAACCTCTCTTTGGGAAGGGAGGCCATCAGAGGCGCTAAGGGTTTTGCCCTCAACAACCGGCAATGGACGCAGTTGAGGATGCGGCCTCTAATCAGCTTCATTGCTTTTGGGATCCAGAATTTTCCTCTCAAAAGCGCTAACGTCAAGGAGGTTCCAGCATGGTAGTGTGTCCGGTGAATGTGATCAACAAGGAGACGTGTGAAGTGCGATGTCTTAGGCAGAAGGATCGGGTGCTTACTTGAAAACTCCAGGGGTGAGTTTTTCAACCTTCCGCCCACCCTGAGGATCCCCTGTTCGTCAAAGAAAGGACAGAGTTGAGCATAGTCTTTCGGGACTATCGGGCTGTTTCTGAAGAACTGATGTGGGAGTCGGGAGCGTTGTACGACTCGTGCACATCTTAACTCTGCTTCTCTGTATTCTTCAGCGGATATGACGTCTGAACGAGGTTTGGATTTTCTCGAAGTGAGTCGGAGTATTCTGGCTGTGGTCCTTATCAACGTGTCGTATGAGGAGAATCGTGAGAGCCAGTCATCATCATGATTCTCGTCCGTGCGAGCGGCAGAAAGCAAGTTGACAGTTTTCTGCTCTTCATTTGACTCCAACCAGTCTGAGTGTGCTCGAAGCCAAGGAGGGCCATTCCACCACAAATTTGACTCCTTGAGGGTGCGAGGAGAGCAGCCACGTGATGCCAGATCCGCAGGGTTGTCTTGTGAGGAAACGTGATGCCAACGATGAGCAGGAACCACGTTCGTGATCTGCGAGACTCTGTTGGCTTCGAAAACCTTGAGCTCGTGAACCGGAGTTTGGAGCCAACCGAGGACTACTTGAGAGTCGGAGAAACACGTCACACTGGTGGCAATAGACTGCGGGACTGAGGATACAAGACGAGACAAAAGAACAGCTCCGCAGAGTTCAAGACGAGGGATAGAGGTAAACTTTAAAGGAGCCACTTTGGTTTTGCCTTTGACAAGCGAGACCTTGACTTCGCCATCTGAGCTCGTGGAGTGCAAGTACAAGGCAGCGCTGTACCCCTTTGATGATGCATCACAGAAGCCAACCAAGCGGCGAACAGCTAGGGGTTCAGTGATGTGTCGTGGAATCGAGATAGAAGACAGGACTGGCCAATCGGTTGTAAGTTCCATCCAGGCAGCTTGGAGATCGTGTGGGAGTTCTTCGTCCCAGTCGGTCTTCGCTTTCCAGACCTCTTGGAGCAATGACTTGGCGATGAAGACTACAGGAGCAAGCAGTCCAAGTGGGTCAAAGATACGCGATATTGACGACAGCATGTGCCGTTTAGTGACCGGACAAGGATGAGGGGGTTTGACCGAATAGGAAAAGGAATCATTAGATGAGCGCCAAAGTAGACCTAATATTTTGGTGGAGTCGTCGATTCTGATGGCTACAGATTCGCTGTGTTGTTCTTTGGCAGGAAGAAGCATCGGTTCGGTCGAAGCCCACTTGCTTAGGGTAAATCCGCCTTTTGCGAATAAACAGCGTAACTGGTTTTGAAGTAGAAGAGCTTCTTCTAAGGTGTCAGCTCCGCTGCACAGGTCGTCAACGTAGCAGTTCTCTAAAACGCGACTTGCGGCTAAGGGGAATTCTGACCCATGGATTTCTACAAGTCGCCTTACGGTTCGAAGTGCTTGATATGCGCTTGACTTAAGCCCATATGTTACGGTATTGAGCTCCATTATTTGAATTGCCTTGTTGGGTGAATCGCGCCACAGGATGTGCTGGAATTTTCTGTCTTCTTCGTGAACGACAACTTGGCGATACATCTTAACCATGTCCGCACATAGAGGAATGGCATAGAGGCGAAAACGGATCAGAATGTTGCACAAATCTTCTTGTAGCTTGGGTCCCGATAGGAGTGCGTCATTGAGACTGTAACCTGATGACGAAGGGCATGACGCATCGAAAACTACCCTCAGCTTCATGTCGCCGTGGGGGCCCTCCTGCCAAACGCCATGGTGAGGGATGATGTACGTGGACTTAGTTGTTGCAGGTGACATATGTCCGAGGTCCCTGTATTCCTGCATGAATTCGGAATATTTATGAAAAAACTCGGGATCCTTTCGGAATCTAGTTTCCAGAGCGTAGAAACGGCGGTATGCAATATCTCTGTTGTCGCCGATCGGAACGCCTTCCTTGAAGGGCAGTCTCACTATAAATCGTCCCTCGTCATCTCGAGAAAGTGTCTTCGAGTAAAATTCCTCGCAATAGGTATCTTCGGGGTCGGTTCGGTCAACAGGTTTGGGCTCTTCAATCTCCCAAAACAACTTCATATCATCCTCAATTGAATGATGCCTTTCGATAAAGAATGAGTGATGAGAAGTAGAGGGGTGATCATTCAATGTGCCAGTGACAACGATTCCGAATGTGGTGGGCAACAATGACAAACCATCGATGTCAGAGGGTTTAGATGCGCCGGAAATAATTTGATGGAAGACATCTCCTCCTAACAGTATGTCGATGGGTTTAGACTCTCCAAATTGGTGATCGGCCAAGGGTAAATCCATTAGCTTGCTAGAAAGTGATGTTGGTAGGCTGATACTGGGCAAATCAGATGTAATGTGATCGATGACCAACGGTGTCACCTTTAACTCTGTGTCTCCAGCGAGTGGGCGTAAAACGCAGTGTGTGGATCCTTTCACTAGGTGTGCTGGTAGGGTTGATCCTGCGAGGCTTGTGATGGACACCTTGGAAGGGCAAATCTTAGCACCTATCTTCTTTGCGAGAGAGGAAGTCATGAAGGTATTTTGACTGCCCGAGTCGAGGAGAGCATGTGCGGTGTGGAAATCACCTCTTGAACCTCTAATCAAGGTGCGCACGGTTCCGAGGAGTACGGTGCTCCTTGAGCATGATTTCTGGGCTGAGCCAAAACCGATGAAGGACTTGTCTTGAGTGTCTGCGACTGGAGATTGTCTTTTGTCATGAGCTGGTTCCTCATCCTTGGTGACTCCACGATCATCTCGATGGATCAGTGAGTGGTGTCTACTCCTGCAGTAGATGCAGCGAAATTTGGAACGGCAGTTTCCAACTCTGTGCCCTTTTTTTAAACAGTTGAAACACACCTTCCAAGAACGTATCATCGATGCCCGTTGCTCTACAGGAAGTTTTTTAAATCTTTCGCACTTCGCACAGGTGTGGGCGCCTTGGCAGAAAAGGCATTGAACGGGCTTAGGACTGGTTTCTCGGGACTTAGAACTTTGAGAATCCGAGGAATCGCTGCTGGTGTGAAATGAAACCGCTTTGTACCGCGAGGAGTTTCTGTTGGGGCAGCTAACACGAGAGTTCGATGAGGACCTACTGCTTGAGCTTGTTCCTGATACATCCTGTGACATCTTGAGGGCGAGTTTCCTTTGGCGAATGAATGTTATTACGTCCTCAGTTTTCGGAAGGTCCTTGCTGGACTCTCGAGATAATTCGAATTGTTTCCTCGTTTCAGCGTCAAGAGCGCGCAGGGCTAATGTGGACAATATGAATTCGCAAGGATTCTCGAGTTTGAGAGAGTTAAAGGCCTCGATACTATCAGCAACGCCTGTAAGAAACCTATCATATTTCTGCTGTTCCGATTTGGCAGAGGTAACTTCACAATCCACGATGCGATGAACTAGAAGACGAGCTAATACTCGAGGGTTGTCATAGGTCTTTGTTACCTTCTCCCAAGCTTGATCGTAGGACTCATCCGCGATGGTGAAATTGGAAACTAATGACGCGGATTCTCCTTTGAGAGCTGCTATCAGATAATGAAATTTCTCAATTTTGCTGAGAGATTTGCGATCGTGTATCATGGAGCGGAACGTGTCTTTGAAGTGGGTCCATTGTAGGAGGTCGCCTGAGAATGTGGGAATTGGGATCTTATCGAGCTCGGGACCGCGGGAGGTCATTATTGGCAGTTCGGTTTTTTCAGCTTTCCTTAAAGAGTCGCGGTCCTTGAGGGAGAGTAGAATGGCTTTAGCAGCGATAATTTCAGACCGTAGCTTGCTGTATACCGCATCCCAATCTTTATTAGGGAAAATATCGCTTTCTCCCAAAAGCAGATGTAGTGAGTCGCGTTTGTCCCATGTGCAGCAGAATTCCTCCCACTCTTCCTTCGCGACGAGATATCTCGCCTCGAAGCTACGTATGTCGTCATCTGCGATGTCCTTCAATGTAATGTCGCCAATTCCAATGATGTTGCGCTTTAAAAGGCGCATTTTGCGTTCAAGTGCGTTGGCTTGATTAATATAATCAGTGGATTTCGTCGCTTGACGCTTTTGGGCGTCTTGATCTTCAGGCATATTCAAAACAAAACAAAGCAGCCAACCAGATCGAGCAGGAGCGGAGCAAGGAGTTAGCCAAACAAATAAAAGAATGAGAACAATAGAGCAAAAGGAAGAAGCACAAGATAAAATAGAGATAGAAAATGTTCAGGTACCAATAAGAACAACAAAATAAATAAAACTTGAGAAGAGAACGGGCTGAGCAGACGAAACATTAAAATAGAGTAAGATGATTGACTACATTAATACAACAGGCTAAGCTAAAGTCAATTAAAACCATTAAAATAATCAAAAGCATTTAAAACACATCATACATAAGGTGACTGTCACGAAAAGAAACCAAGGAGAGTGTGACGTCACGAGAGCGGGGTCACTGTAACTAGACTTGATAACTACTACCTCTATGGACTGAGTCTAGGTGGAGAAACAGCTAGCTGAGCGAAGCCTCCCCAGTTTGAGAAAACCATGAGGATCAGTCACAGTGGAAGAAGAATTGTGTTTTAAATAGGTGTTTATGTGTGGAATAACAAATGAATTGACTTTATGTGAAATAATAATAATACCTGTGTGATACATATCTAGAAAATAAAGATATAAATGATATTTATGAGAATCTTATTGTCTACCCAGATCATTAATAAATGATTGAAGAACATATTGTGATTCAATTAAAAATATAAAGAATAAAATCTATAAGGTAATTGAGAGATGAACATGAGACAATAATATGAATAATTTAATAATATAATTGAATGCAAGTTCTCATGTTGGGCTAATGTCAATTACTTGAGTTAAATATGTCTTCAAACATTTATAGAAATTATTTAAACATTAAAATAGTCTAAGCAACACATTTGAAAAATGATCAAGTCTGATTTGGATCATGAAGTGAATTTTTAAACTGATTAGTTCATGATAATTAATACAAAATGGTATAGACTTGATGTGATTTGAAAATAATAATATTTGATAGCAATTAATTCATAAATCCATATCAATAAATTTTCTATTGCCTGAATATAAGACTATTTTTACCAAAATTGTAACTGATACAGATCTCTGCCCGGAGGACCATGATTACGATTATGATATACTGGTACAGATCTCTGCCCGGAGGACCATGTTTACGATTGTGGTCACTCTACCATTTTTTATATGGTTTAGAGTAGACCACTGGTGGTGAAGGACTGCAGAGATTTGTACATAGGTTGAATTTAAAATCAGGATTTATTTTGGCAAATATAATTAATTAGATGGGGGTGTAAAGCCAAAAGCAGGAACATATTTATTGTTATTGGGTTAGTTAAATTTTGGATTATGATAAATGATGAGTTGCTGCTGAGGGTTGAACTGTTGAATGGTTTTGCTGGATCTTCATAAATGATAAATTAAGAGAGGTACCTGGTGTCTTGACGATTATGTGTTTAAGCATGATGTATAAGCCCTGTGATGTGCTGCATTTTCTTGTTTCTCCAATCCTGGTGGGCTGGCCAACACCATTCCTGCTCCCTTCGCTCGGCCTGGGTGGCTTAGATGGTTACTCCTCCATCATTGGTGTGTAAAACTTGGGGAGAAAAAAAAAGATGCTCCACACTTTGTCTGCTTGGCGACTATATCTTCCGAACTTGTCTTTGCGTGCAGTTCGTACTGCCGCGGGCAAATAGTTCCCAGGCACACCGCTAGGTGGCAGCACCTCACGGAGTATGTTTCGTTGAGCGGCTTTCGCGAACAGAGGTTCTGGATGTTGTCTGGAAGCTGAGGTTTGGGATTGAAAGGAATGTGTGTTCTTAGTCTACAGGTTTTTGAACACTGTCCTGTATGGCCTTTGTAAACGTAAGAACGGCAGTGTCGACATCTGATGGGGGTTTGAGGGGGACAGTAAGGTCAATGGAAACGGTAAGGATTTCACGTTAATAAAATATGATTTCTTTCTTTTAATAACTCCGCTACCCCAAACCAAATCATATTTGAAACCCCCTGATAAAAATAAGACATTTTTAAAGCATCCGAAGCTCGTTTCTTTCTGTTTTGCTCAAAATTCATAAAATATACTCGTCAAAGTGGTCTAATTCGGTATTGCACATGAAAATACACTCAAAAAGGTTACCTGGAAGCATATTACAACAAAATAGTATCAGCTTCCCCAGCTGAGCGGTTTTCTCAGCAAACAACTTTTCGTTTTAGAGAAAGCATTTTTGAGTTGACAGGAGATCTCAGACAGACATCTATTCCCGAGCGGCTATGTTCTTTTGTACGTGGTATTTAGATGTGTTAACTGAAGTCCAGCGAATTTTTTTTTTAAACTATCCATGTTTTCTGTATGGTAGTGTTAACAGAAAAATGAGAATATATACACATTCAAAGCTCACTAGCTAGTTTCTGAAGCAATGTAGAAATTATCATTCTGCAGGACGTCACATACAGGATGACTTTAAACAAAGAATGAAGCACTTTGACAAAATACTTTTATTTGTAACCAAATACTACACAACAAACCAACATTATAAAAACAAGTAGGAAGCTCAAGAATAATATACTTCAATGGGCCGGGTGAATAAAATCATGTAGGACGAGTAAATACTCGTGCAGCCTCAAAAAACAAGTAAATACAAAAATTGAAGTGACTAAAACAAGTATTTACTATTACTTGCAAGTAAGTACTTGTACGGCAAGTATATCCCAAGTAAACACCTAAATTTGTGTGAATAAGCGAAAGTAAATACTTCCGTGGCGAGTAAATACTTGTAGATTTGCAAATTCACCAGACCCCAGACTTGCTAGTCGTACTTGCATATCGAGATGACTGCATAGTTAAGGAAACGATCTACAATCATGTATTCAGGGGTTTTGGGGTCCCTGATTACGAATTCGTTATCAGAATTTAAAAAAATCAAAATGGCGGATCTAATATGGCGTATTTTTATACGAAAAACGTGAACAAAATGAAAGAATTTAGCAATTGGTCTAAAACTTATTTTTTTTTTGTGGTTATTAGGGTCTGTGATTACAAATTTATCGATAATGAAAAAAAAATCAAAATTGCGGAATGCAATATGGCGACGTGCTATATGAAAAAAACGTGCTAAAAATTAAATAAAAATTTATCCATTGACCTTAAACTTACTTTTAGCGCGGTTCATCCCTCCCCCATAGGGAGGAACCCCGCTTATAAGGTTGATCTCATGACGCAATCCGGAAGTGCCGACTAGACAATTTTGCGTTTCAGAACCCATAGAGACCGAAAATGGTAGTGGTTAAAATTTCTATATATATATATATATATATATATATATATATATATATATATATATATATATATATATATATATATATATATGTATATTTGTCTGTTCGCTCTCTAGGTAGAAGACGAATGGTCCGATTTTGATGAAATTTGGTACAAAAATCCGTCGTCCAATTTGAAAGGTCAAGTTCGTTAACCAGCAAAATCCGTCCACTGGAAGATGGCGTTTGGGGCGAAGTTCGCGCAAAAAAAATCGTAACGCTTACATTTTGGAGTTCATAAGCTTGTAAGCACTCGTTTTATAGGCTTCTAGGGCTAGGAAAACGAATGAAACCTTTTTCAAGGCGATAGCTTTAACCGTTTTCGAGAAAATTGGAAACATAATTTTTGAATACCGTTTTTGGTTTGGGTACTTAGAATTATGGGATGCAGTTGAAACATTTTCTGCATGTTCGAATTTCATCAACACTAATATGTTGAAATTTTTGTCACGTTTGGAGTAAAGGAAGGGTTAGAATAAAATATTTTATTAACAGACATGAAATGTTTTGGTAACTTTGTATTCTTTCCTTAATATATCGAAAACGGTTGAGAATATTGGTAAGCGGGATGTTACCATTAGAAAGCTTACTAAATGCTCTAAAGAAATTTTTCTGAAGAAAGTTTAGATTAGGCGATGTCAATCGGAAAATAAGTGCTTAAAACTTTAAAGTAATTGATTTCGGTTATTCGAACGGTTCTTTTTGTCTGTTTTTTTTCTTGTTATTTTTTAATTGCTTATAGTGGGAAAATGTATTTGACAATAAAACAGGTTAAGTAAAATAAGAAAAACAATTTATTGTTAGAAATATAGCTTCGAGAGAGATTCGAAGACCTTGTGACAATTTTCAACTGCCTAGCGGTGGCCTTTCTGGGGATTGCCGACCCATCCAGGAAAGATCACAAATCAAGACCTTTCTAGAAAGGTGGAAACAAAATAATAACTGCTTCTATTTTAATATTTCCAAATGAGACTAAGGGATAAGAACGGAACCGCGCTAAGATGGTGCAGTTCCTGCGAGTCCGACTTTAGAGTCTGTGATTACAAATTGATCAAAAATGCCAACTCAATGATGAAAAAACCCAAACTAAAAAAAAAAACCCCTTATTTTATAGAAACGTTTTTTTCGACTTTTGGCCGCATTTTACAGTGGCCGTCCCACTGTGCTGCGTGGTGTCAAACATTACAGAAACCGGCGAAATATAAGTCCTGATCTATCTAACAAGAGACTAGTACGGTTCGAGAGCGAAAGCGTCACTTTCTTTAGAAGCTACTTTCTCTATGAAAACATCTAAGCTCGAGGTGGATTGTTAGCGGCAAGAAAAAAATGGAACTTTTTCTCAGAAATGTCAGTGATAGAGGATATCAAAGTGGTGTAAGTTATCAAAAACTGATCGGCTAAACATGCCCATGCTATTTCTTTAGCCGATGTAATTTTCGGCAACATTGGTTTATTTAATACACTACAGTCTTTCAATAACGCTACAAAAATAGCCTTACTCTCACAACCAGCAATCGCATCGCTTTCATTCATAGCTGCAAAATGACAAATACAATCAGGCAAACTGCTGACTACTCAGAAAAAAAAAGGATTTGAGTCGAGTTGGAAAGAAGTTAAACAGAACTTCAAGGATAATAGGATAAAATGGACGGAAAGGCACAACAGGAAAGATGTGTAGCCGTGGGCCGCTACGAGTATTTACTAGCATTTCAAGTGAACTCGTTTGACTCGCGAGTAAATTCTTGCAAGTATACTCTCGAAATGGCAAGTAAACGGAAGTAAACGGACACGAGTAAACTCTTCACTTTATTCACATCGGTTTACTTGCCCTATAAATACTTATTACACTTTACTTGTAAGTAAATACTCGTCCTAATCGTTTTCATTCACCCAGCCCAATGGGGTTCAAGCTAAACTGTAGTTCAACAACACACAGTTTCTAATGGTGGCTTATTTTCATCATACAGCACTATCATTCGGTTTCAGAGTAGCGTAACGAGATTTGTTGAGGTATATAAAAAATTTCTGTTTATAGGAACCGATTTATCAAATGTTCCCAATAAAAGTCTGTGGTTACATAAAGATGGTGTACAGAGAATTTCGTTGCAAATACACAACACATCCACTAGGCTATAGCGTTGAAACACGCCATTATCAAGTCATATTGAATTCTCATTGCAAATTATAATCGTTCTTCTACAACAATGCATTCTATGTGTACATTTGATCAGGAATAATGTATTATCTAAGTTTATTTAACCTCCGTTCAATACAAAGGGCTGTATTCGACGTCCCGATATTGTTATTCGATGTGTTGTAGTATACAATAGTTTATTAAATATACCTAGTAGGTGGGTCTCCCGTGGTCTAATGGATAGCGCCTTGGATTCATAAGCGGGAGATGGTGGGTTCGATTCCCAACCTCGGGCAGGAATTTTATCATCCCACGGCTCGCTGGTAAAATTTCTCGCTGCATCCTGGATGTCGGCGCTAATGACCTAGATGTAGATGCGCCGTAAAATACAGGTATACATATTCTCTGTCCTATATGACAATAATATTGCCTGATTTTGGAAAAATATGACGCTTGGTCCCTTGCAATGGTGCCCCTGGAACCAGCCTGTCAACTTAGTTTTCCTGATTTGAGTGATTCAATCATTAAAGAATGTTTCAACGTTCACTTTAATCCATAGTACAAGCCAATTTAAAACGGGTGCAATATATTCTATTTGACCTAGCGATTGTAAGACTGCAACAAGTCTCTTCTCTGTATTAATAATTCCCAGAAGCTGTAAGTCGAGAAGGGGATAGTACTTCTTGGGGATAATCAGAAGAGGGGATCTCAATTTACTCCAATACACTTAATTGCTATTCATTCCTTCCTTTCTTTAAATATGCCTGTTGTAAATCAACCGCCCCTAATTTCGGTAGGAAATGTTTCATTTGATTCGCCCTTCTGAGATTTTATTTGGGAGATTGTGGAATGAGTTACGGCGCAGCGCTTTGTCATGATGTAGGGCGTTTTAATACGGCTTTGGTTGAGGTTCGTTTCAAGTCTATATATATATATACATACTTATATGTGTATGCGTATATATATATATATATATATTTCTTATTATAAATGCCAGATTTGAGTTCAATAGTATTTTATGATCGTTTGAACATTATCCAAGATCAGAATCGGTATATATATATATATATATATATATATATATATATATATATACACATACAGTCAAGAGACGGTAACCACTTAAAACGCCCTAAATCATGGCAAAACGCTTCGGTTTAACCTAAGCAACAGTTTTGGGAAATACATCGAAGTGCGTTCCCTTTCGCTTTAATTTCTGAAAGAAAAAAAAAAGAAAAGAAAAACGTGTCACGGTTCTATTATTTAAATAGAACCTGGTTATATTTAAAATTAGCAACCTGCACATTATACAACATTCTTTTACTTACAGAACACTAAACTGTACAATCTCATTTGAATGCATCTGCTTAATAGCCAGTGGCTTTCAGGAATATTACAGACATTTTCAGACCTGTTAATGGTTTAGTTTATGGCAAGAAGAGAACCGATTTTTTTATCGCAATGCTACACCATACGATTGAAATCGCCGTAGTAGCGAATCACTTATAAATAATCATAATAATTACATTATGCGTATTTGATGGTGCGTTTAAACATGACCCATTCTTATCGTTTCCATCATTACTTCTCAATATTTCATAGCTTTCGAATGCAGAAAATTAACATGAAGACAAGGGATGGTTGGGATTCGGCTAGGAGAAAAATATGGAGGGAGGGAGGATTCGCGCTAAAACATCAGACCTTCAGGAAGAAATCTGTAGTATGACAATAAATGTTGAACTTATCTTATTTTTAAACAATGAACATTCTGTGATGTATGCAGCGTTATTTGTGGAGTTCTCGATTTCGTAGAAGGTAGAAAAATGATGTCTCTCCACTGTTTTTCAAAGTATTTATTAGCAAAAGCTTTTCGAGAACATGGTTCTCATCGTCAGTGCATCTACAATTTTCACAAAAAACACGCATATATTAATTTAAAAAAATATTTATATGTATTCTTATTACTAAAGCTATGACAAATATTTATTACAGAGATATTTATAAGTATTCTTATTACTAAAGCTATGACAAATAATGTTACCTATTACTCCACCGGTAGTACTGCTAACAGCCTCTCCGAACAGGTGTGAGGTAATGAGACTATTCCGGGTGAGCAGAGTATATATATTGACGTTGGATATTGGAGATCACAAGAATCAAGGTTGTTGAACCAGAGACCACTGAACTTTCTGTTGGAGACAGTGTATGGGGAAGGATTATGTCGGGTTATTTGATGTCATGTGTGTGAAGGGGTAGTCAGTCTGAAGGTGTCAGAGTAAGGGATGACGGGTCTGTCAGGTGGTGGGTCCGAGGGATGGTGTCTTTTGTTGGGATATGAAAATTTTCCTAAGGTCTGATGTTGGGAAGTTTATTTGTTCGTTTAGTAATAAATCTTTATTACGGTGAATGGCCTTTTCTATTTCTAACATTTCATGATAATTGGATTTCTTAGAATAATTTATGTTTTTTAAAATTTTGATTCCCGTATGTGTGTTAAATTGGTGTGCTGTATTTTTGATGTGTTCTGCAAAATTTGAGTGAATGTTGTGGTTGTGTATAGCTTTAACGTGTTCGTCTATTCTTTGTGAGAACTTGCGATATGTTCTCCCAATGTAAATTTTTTTGCACGAGCATTCTAATTGGTAAATTCCACTTTTATCAAATTCTTTTATTTCATCTTTAGTGTGTGATAATGACTTTTTGGTATTAAATGTATTCTTAAAGGAAACTTTGGCTGTGTCTTTCAAAATGTTTTTTAATTTTTCGGAAATTGGTCCTAAATATGGTATCGAAATGTACCTTGTATTGGAAATTATTGGCGTTAGTGTCGGGAAAACAACTTTAAGAGTCAGAGATTTTTCCTTATTACGTATAAGTTTGTCTATAATTTTGTGTGAGTAGCCGTTGTTAGACGCAATTTGTTTAATTGTATTTATTTCACTTTGATAATTTTCTAGGGACATTGGAATTTTGAACAATCTATCTATCATGGAGTGGAATGCCGCTAATTTGTGAGAGATATGGTGGTTAGAAAGTGAGTGTATTATTGCATCAGTGTGAGTGGGTTTCCTGTAAATTTTAAAGTCGAATTTATTACTGTCGGTAATGGTTATGTTTATGTCGAGGAAATTTATAGAACGGTTATTGTCCATAATTTCCATCGTGAATTGGATTTTTGGGTGAAATGAGTTTATGTGTTTCAAAAACATATCTAACTGTCTCCGAGTACCTTCCCATAAACAAATTATGTCGTCCACGTATCTATAGTAAAATTTAATATGTTTATTTATGTTAAAACTTGGGTTTAAATATTTATTTTCTAAGTTATTCATAAAGATATCGGCTAGCAAGGGAGAGAGATTCGAGCCCATTGGGAGTCCTTCATGTTGTTTAAAATATTTGTTATCAAATTTGAAGAAATTGTGGTTGATACATATGTTAAACGCTTCTATAAGTTCGTATTTAAAGAGGTTACCGTTTTTTGAATTGTTGATAAGGTTTTCTAAAATTACCTTAACTTCTGTGGTTGGCACATTAGAGAATAAGTTTTTTACATCAAATGATACTAATATTGCATTTTTGGGAGGTCTGATATCTCTTATATTATTAATGAGTTCGCCGGTGTTTTTTATGGAGTAATTAGAAGACCACTGAATTTTCTGTTGGAACAGATTGTTCAAAGAGCGGGATAGTTTACTCACAGATGTGTTTGTGTAGGAAACAACTGGTCTAATAGGAAAGGGTGGTGGTTTGTGTATTTTCAAAAGTCCATAGAGTCTGGGTGGTTGTGGGTTTGGATGTTTGATGTGAAATGTGTCTTTGTTAGAAAAAAGTGTGCATTGATTGTTAACGAATTGTCTAACTATAAGATTATAACTATTGGTGGGGTCTCTGTTCATAGGTTCAAGATTATTATCGTTAATGAAGTCGTACATACTATTTTTGTAGTCAGTTGTGTAAAGGATTACTGTAGAGTTGCCTTTATCGGCTTTGGTAAGAGTAAGTTGATGATCTTTAATTTTCCTGGATATTGATTTTAAGGTATTAAGTTCAGTGGGTATGTATGTTTTAGCTTTATTTAATTCTTTCTTAATGGTAACAGAACATATAGTTTTGAGGGAGTTGCGATTTTCGGTTTCAAGATTATCAAGGGTGCAGTCTATGTCTAACGCAAGATCTTCAAGGTCATGTATATTGGGTGATTTTTTTGGATTATATTTAAGTCCTTTGTCTAATAGAGCTTGTTCTATAGGGCTGAAGGCAATATTTGAAAGGTTTACAGTTCTAGCAAAGAATTCATGTTCGTGTGGGTTTGTAATAGGTGTAGAATGTGTATTATTATTGGTTTGAGAGTTACTCTTATTAATTAACTGTGAGGTGCTGGGGTTGTGTTTATTAGAGGGTGTGGGTAAACTGGGTTTACGAATTTTGCACGCGCTGTTTGTAATTTCATTTGTATAAGTAGGGGATTTATTTGTTATCAGTTTTTTTATCTTTTTATCTATACGAGACTTTTTATCATCAATAAAAATTTGGATTCTTTCGTGAATACTATCTAAGAGGCTATTGAGTTCCCACGGGTGGAGTAATTTACAAAGGTGGAAATGTAATGTATATAAGTATATATTAGTAGTATCTCTAGAAGAATACCATCGTTTCAATTCCGATTTTATCCAAGTTTTTTGGGCTAAATTTAGTGCTCTAATAGCTGATGGTGTTGTTATTGAAGTCTTAATTTGGACATACCTGGGAGTTAAGTTGTTCTTGATGCAGGAGTTGTTGAAAAAAATGTTGAGGTTTGCCTTGGCTTGTTTCCGTTTGAGAACGTAGAGGAGGTTGGATGCTTCGGCACGGTTAGTATTTCTAATTTCAGTAATGTAGGCATTATTGAATGTGTTGAATTCTGACATACTTGATGGATCTTGTAGAGGTATTCCGTAACTCAGGTTTTGATGTTGAAGAGGTGGAAGAGGTGTGGTCCGTGGTGTCGTAAAGTTCAAATTGTAGAGATGGTTCGCTGTATCTGCTCGACTGGCGATCTATATCTGTGATGTATGCAGCGTTATTTGTGGAGTTCTCGATTTCGTAGAAGGTAGAAAAATGATGTCTCTCCACTGTTTTTCAAAGTATTTATTAGCAAAAGCTTTTCGAGAACATGGTTCTCATCGTCAGTGCATCTACAATTTTCACAAAAAACACGCATATATTAATTTAAAAAAATATTTATATGTATTCTTATTACTAAAGCTATGACAAATATTTATTACAGAGATATTTATAAGTATTCTTATTACTAAAGCTATGACAAATAATGTTACCTATTACTCCACCGGTAGTACTGCTAACAGCCTCTCCGAACAGGTGTGAGGTAATGAGACTATTCCGGGTGAGCAGAGTATATATATTGACGTTGGATATTGGAGATCACAAGAATCAAGGTTGTTGAACCAGAGACCACTGAACTTTCTGTTGGAGACAGTGTATGGGGAAGGATTATGTCGGGTTATTTGATGTCATGTGTGTGAAGGGGTAGTCAGTCTGAAGGTGTCAGAGTAAGGGATGACGGGTCTGTCAGGTGGTGGGTCCGAGGGATGGTGTCTTTTGTTGGGATATGAAAATTTTCCTAAGGTCTGATGTTGGGAAGTTTATTTGTTCGTTTAGTAATAAATCTTTATTACGGTGAATGGCCTTTTCTATTTCTAACATTTCATGATAATTGGATTTCTTAGAATAATTTATGTTTTTTAAAATTTTGATTCCCGTATGTGTGTTAAATTGGTGTGCTGTATTTTTGATGTGTTCTGCAAAATTTGAGTGAATGTTGTGGTTGTGTATAGCTTTAACGTGTTCGTCTATTCTTTGTGAGAACTTGCGATATGTTCTCCCAATGTAAATTTTTTTGCACGAGCATTCTAATTGGTAAATTCCACTTTTATCAAATTCTTTTATTTCATCTTTAGTGTGTGATAATGACTTTTTGGTATTAAATGTATTCTTAAAGGAAACTTTGGCTGTGTCTTTCAAAATGTTTTTTAATTTTTCGGAAATTGGTCCTAAATATGGTATCGAAATGTACCTTGTATTGGAAATTATTGGCGTTAGTGTCGGGAAAACAACTTTAAGAGTCAGAGATTTTTCCTTATTACGTATAAGTTTGTCTATAATTTTGTGTGAGTAGCCGTTGTTAGACGCAATTTGTTTAATTGTATTTATTTCACTTTGATAATTTTCTAGGGACATTGGAATTTTGAACAATCTATCTATCATGGAGTGGAATGCCGCTAATTTGTGAGAGATATGGTGGTTAGAAAGTGAGTGTATTATTGCATCAGTGTGAGTGGGTTTCCTGTAAATTTTAAAGTCGAATTTATTACTGTCGGTAATGGTTATGTTTATGTCGAGGAAATTTATAGAACGGTTATTGTCCATAATTTCCATCGTGAATTGGATTTTTGGGTGAAATGAGTTTATGTGTTTCAAAAACATATCTAACTGTCTCCGAGTACCTTCCCATAAACAAATTATGTCGTCCACGTATCTATAGTAAAATTTAATATGTTTATTTATGTTAAAACTTGGGTTTAAATATTTATTTTCTAAGTTATTCATAAAGATATCGGCTAGCAAGGGAGAGAGATTCGAGCCCATTGGGAGTCCTTCATGTTGTTTAAAATATTTGTTATCAAATTTGAAGAAATTGTGGTTGATACATATGTTAAACGCTTCTATAAGTTCGTATTTAAAGAGGTTACCGTTTTTTGAATTGTTGATAAGGTTTTCTAAAATTACCTTAACTTCTGTGGTTGGCACATTAGAGAATAAGTTTTTTACATCAAATGATACTAATATTGCATTTTTGGGAGGTCTGATATCTCCTCTTATATTATTAATGAGTTCGCCGGTGTTTTTTATGGAGTAATTAGAAGACCACTGAATTTTCTGTTGGAACAGATTGTTCAAAGAGCGGGATAGTTTACTCACAGATGTGTTTGTGTAGGAAACAACTGGTCTAATAGGAAAGGTGGTGGTTTGTGTATTTTCAAAGTCCATAGAGTCTGGGTGGTTGTGGGTTTGGATGTTTGATGTGAAATGTGTCTTTGTTAGAAAAAAGTGTGCATTGATTGTTAACGAATTGTCTAACTATAAGATTATAACTATTGGTGGGGTCTCTGTTCATAGGTTCAAGATTATTATCGTTAATGAAGTCGTACATACTATTTTGTAGTCAGTTGTGTAAAGGATTACTGTAGAGTTGCCTTTATCGGCTTTGGTAAGAGTAAGTTGATGATCTTTAATTTTCCTGGATATTGATTTTAAGGTATTAAGTTCAGTGGGTATGTATGTTTTAGCTTTATTTAATTCTTTCTTAATGGTAACAGAACATATAGTTTTGAGGGAGTTGCGATTTTCGGTTTCAAGATTATCAAGGGTGCAGTCTATGTCTAACGCAAGATCTTCAAGGTCATGTATATTGGGTGATTTTTTTGGATTATATTTAAGTCCTTTGTCTAATAGAGCTTGTTCTATAGGGCTGAAGGCAATATTTGAAAGGTTTACAGTTCTAGCAAAGAATTCATGTTCGTGTGGGTTTGTAATAGGTGTAGAATGTGTATTATTATTGGTTTGAGAGTTACTCTTATTAATTAACTGTGAGGTGCTGGGGTTGTGTTTATTAGAGGGTGTGGGTAAACTGGGTTTACGAATTTTGCACGCGCTGTTTGTAATTTCATTTGTATAAGTAGGGGATTTATTTGTTATCAGTTTTTTTATCTTTTTATCTATACGAGACTTTTTATCATCAATAAAAATTTGGATTCTTTCGTGAATACTATCTAAGAGGCTATTGAGTTCCCACGGGTGGAGTAATTTACAAAGGTGGAAATGTAATGTATATAAGTATATATTAGTAGTATCTCTAGAAGAATACCATCGTTTCAATTCCGATTTTATCCAAGTTTTTTGGGCTAAATTTAGTGCTCTAATAGCTGATGGTGTTGTTATTGAAGTCTTAATTTGGACATACCTGGGAGTTAAGTTGTTCTTGATGCAGGAGTTGTTGAAAAAAATGTTGAGGTTTGCCTTGGCTTGTTTCCGTTTGAGAACGTAGAGGAGGTTGGATGCTTCGGCACGGTTAGTATTTCTAATTTCAGTAATGTAGGCATTATTGAATGTGTTGAATTCTGACATACTTGATGGATCTTGTAGAGGTATTCCGTAACTCAGGTTTTGATGTTGAAGAGGTGGAAGAGGTGTGGTCCGTGGTGTCGTAAAGTTCAAATTGTAGAGATGGTTCGCTGTATCTGCTCGACTGGCGATCTATATCTGTGATGTATGCAGCGTTATTTGTGGAGTTCTCGATTTCGTAGAAGGTAGAAAAATGATGTCTCTCCACTGTTTTTCAAAGTATTTATTAGCAAAAGCTTTTCGAGAACATGGTTCTCATCGTCAGTGCATCTACAATTTTCACAAAAAACACGCATATATTAATTTAAAAAAATATTTATATGTATTCTTATTACTAAAGCTATGACAAATATTTATTACAGAGATATTTATAAGTATTCTTATTACTAAAGCTATGACAAATAATGTTACCTATTACTCCACCGGTAGTACTGCTAACAGCCTCTCCGAACAGGTGTGAGGTAATGAGACTATTCCGGGTGAGCAGAGTATATATATTGACGTTGGATATTGGAGATCACAAGAATCAAGGTTGTTGAACCAGAGACCACTGAACTTTCTGTTGGAGACAGTGTATGGGGAAGGATTATGTCGGGTTATTTGATGTCATGTGTGTGAAGGGGTAGTCAGTCTGAAGGTGTCAGAGTAAGGGATGACGGGTCTGTCAGGTGGTGGGTCCGAGGGATGGTGTCTTTTGTTGGGATATGAAAATTTTCCTAAGGTCTGATGTTGGGAAGTTTATTTGTTCGTTTAGTAATAAATCTTTATTACGGTGAATGGCCTTTTCTATTTCTAACATTTCATGATAATTGGATTTCTTAGAATAATTTATGTTTTTTAAAATTTTGATTCCCGTATGTGTGTTAAATTGGTGTGCTGTATTTTTGATGTGTTCTGCAAAATTTGAGTGAATGTTGTGGTTGTGTATAGCTTTAACGTGTTCGTCTATTCTTTGTGAGAACTTGCGATATGTTCTCCCAATGTAAATTTTTTTGCACGAGCATTCTAATTGGTAAATTCCACTTTTATCAAATTCTTTTATTTCATCTTTAGTGTGTGATAATGACTTTTTGGTATTAAATGTATTCTTAAAGGAAACTTTGGCTGTGTCTTTCAAAATGTTTTTTAATTTTTCGGAAATTGGTCCTAAATATGGTATCGAAATGTACCTTGTATTGGAAATTATTGGCGTTAGTGTCGGGAAAACAACTTTAAGAGTCAGAGATTTTTCCTTATTACGTATAAGTTTGTCTATAATTTTGTGTGAGTAGCCGTTGTTAGACGCAATTTGTTTAATTGTATTTATTTCACTTTGATAATTTTCTAGGGACATTGGAATTTTGAACAATCTATCTATCATGGAGTGGAATGCCGCTAATTTGTGAGAGATATGGTGGTTAGAAAGTGAGTGTATTATTGCATCAGTGTGAGTGGGTTTCCTGTAAATTTTAAAGTCGAATTTATTACTGTCGGTAATGGTTATGTTTATGTCGAGGAAATTTATAGAACGGTTATTGTCCATAATTTCCATCGTGAATTGGATTTTTGGGTGAAATGAGTTTATGTGTTTCAAAAACATATCTAACTGTCTCCGAGTACCTTCCCATAAACAAATTATGTCGTCCACGTATCTATAGTAAAATTTAATATGTTTATTTATGTTAAAACTTGGGTTTAAATATTTATTTTCTAAGTTATTCATAAAGATATCGGCTAGCAAGGGAGAGAGATTCGAGCCCATTGGGAGTCCTTCATGTTGTTTAAAATATTTGTTATCAAATTTGAAGAAATTGTGGTTGATACATATGTTAAACGCTTCTATAAGTTCGTATTTAAAGAGGTTACCGTTTTTTGAATTGTTGATAAGGTTTTCTAAAATTACCTTAACTTCTGTGGTTGGCACATTAGAGAATAAGTTTTTTACATCAAATGATACTAATATTGCATTTTTGGGAGGTCTGATATCTCTTATATTATTAATGAGTTCGCCGGTGTTTTTTATGGAGTAATTAGAAGACCACTGAATTTTCTGTTGGAACAGATTGTTCAAAGAGCGGGATAGTTTACTCACAGATGTGTTTGTGTAGGAAACAACTGGTCTAATAGGAAAGGGTGGTGGTTTGTGTATTTTCAAAAGTCCATAGAGTCTGGGTGGTTGTGGGTTTGGATGTTTGATGTGAAATGTGTCTTTGTTAGAAAAAAGTGTGCATTGATTGTTAACGAATTGTCTAACTATAAGATTATAACTATTGGTGGGGTCTCTGTTCATAGGTTCAAGATTATTATCGTTAATGAAGTCGTACATACTATTTTTGTAGTCAGTTGTGTAAAGGATTACTGTAGAGTTGCCTTTATCGGCTTTGGTAAGAGTAAGTTGATGATCTTTAATTTTCCTGGATATTGATTTTAAGGTATTAAGTTCAGTGGGTATGTATGTTTTAGCTTTATTTAATTCTTTCTTAATGGTAACAGAACATAATGGTAAAATCAATATCCAGGAAAATTAAAGATCATCAACTTACTCTTACCAAAGCCGATAAAGGCAACTCTACAGTAATCCTTTACACAACTGACTACAAAAATAGTATGTACGACTTCATTAACGATAATAATCTTGAACCTATGAACAGAGACCCCACCAATAGTTATAATCTTATAGTTAGACAATTCGTTAACAATCAATGCACACTTTTTTCTAACAAAGACACATTTCACATCAAACATCCAAACCCACAACCACCCAGACTCTATGGACTTTTGAAAATACACAAACCACCACCCTTTCCTATTAGACCAGTTGTTTCCTACACAAACACATCTGTGAGTAAACTATCCCGCTCTTTGAACAATCTGTTCCAACAGAAAATTCAGTGGTCTTCTAATTACTCCATAAAAAACACCGGCGAACTCATTAATAATATAAGAGATATCAGACCTCCCAAAAATGCAATATTAGTATCATTTGATGTAAAAAACTTATTCTCTAATGTGCCAACCACAGAAGTTAAGGTAATTTTAGAAAACCTTATCAACAATTCAAAAAACGGTAACCTCTTTAAATACGAACTTATAGAAGCGTTTAACATATGTATCAACCACAATTTCTTCAAATTTGATAACAAATATTTTAAACAACATGAAGGACTCCCAATGGGCTCGAATCTCTCTCCCTTGCTAGCCGATATCTTTATGAATAACTTAGAAAATAAATATTTAAACCCAAGTTTTAACATAAATAAACATATTAAATTTTACTATAGATACGTGGACGACATAATTTGTTTATGGGAAGGTACTCGGAGACAGTTAGATATGTTTTTGAAACACATAAACTCATTTCACCCAAAAATCCAATTCACGATGGAAATTATGGACAATAACCGTTCTATAAATTTCCTCGACATAAACATAACCATTACCGACAGTAATAAATTCGACTTTAAAATTTACAGGAAACCCACTCACACTGATGCAATAATACACTCACTTTCTAACCACCATATCTCTCACAAATTAGCGGCATTCCACTCCATGATAGATAGATTGTTCAAAATTCCAATGTCCCTAGAAAATTATCAAAGTGAAATAAATACAATTAAACAAATTGCGTCTAACAACGGCTACTCACACAAAATTATAGACAAACTTATACGTAATAAGGAAAAATCTCTGACTCTTAAAGTTGTTTTCCCGACACTAACGCCAATAATTTCCAATACAAGGTACATTTCGATACCATATTTAGGACCAATTTCCGAAAAATTAAAAAACATTTTGAAAGACACAGCCAAAGTTTCCTTTAAGAATACATTTAATACCAAAAAGTCATTATCACACACTAAAGATGAAATAAAAGAATTTGATAAAAGTGGAATTTACCAATTAGAATGCTCGTGCAAAAAAATTTACATTGGGAGAACATATCGCAAGTTCTCACAAAGAATAGACGAACACGTTAAAGCTATACACAACCACAACATTCACTCAAATTTTGCAGAACACATCAAAAATACAGCACACCAATTTAACACACATACGGGAATCAAAATTTTAAAAAACATAAATTATTCTAAGAAATCCAATTATCATGAAATGTTAGAAATAGAAAAGGCCATTCACCGTAATAAAGATTTATTACTAAACGAACAAATAAACTTCCCAACATCAGACCTTAGGAAAATTTTCATATCCCAACAAAAGACACCATCCCTCGGACCCACCACCTGACAGACCCGTCATCCCTTACTCTGACACCTTCAGACTGACTACCCCTTCACACACATGACATCAAATAACCCGACATAATCCTTCCCCATACACTGTCTCCAACAGAAAGTTCAGTGGTCTCTGGTTCAACAACCTTGATTCTTGTGATCTCCAATATCCAACGTCAATATATATACTCTAATTGTTAGCAGTACTACCGGTGGAGTAATAGGTAACATTATTTGTCATAGCTTTAGTAATAAGAATACTTATAAATATCTCTGTAATAAATATTTGTCATAGCTTTAGTAATAAGAATACATATAAATATTTTTTTAAATTAATATATGCGTGTTTTTTGTGAAAATTGTAGATGCACTGACGATGAGAACCATGTTCTCGAAAAGCTTTTGCTAATAAATACTTTGAAAAACAGTGGAGAGACATCATTTTTCTACCTTCTACGAAATCGAGAACTCCACAAATAACGCTGCATACATCACAGATATAGATCGCCAGTCGAGCAGATACAGCGAACCATCTCTACAATTTGAACTTTACGACACCACGGACCACACCTCTTCCACCTCTTCAACATCAAAACCTGAGTTACGGAATACCTCTACAAGATCCATCAAGTATGTCAGAATTCAACACATTCAATAATGCCTACATTACTGAAATTAGAAATACTAACCGTGCCGAAGCATCCAACCTCCTCTACGTTCTCAAACGGAAACAAGCCAAGGCAAACCTCAACATTTTTTTCAACAACTCCTGCATCAAGAACAACTTAACTCCCAGGTATGTCCAAATTAAGACTTCAATAACAACACCATCAGCTATTAGAGCACTAAATTTAGCCCAAAAAACTTGGATAAAATCGGAATTGAAACGATGGTATTCTTCTAGAGATACTACTAATATATACTTATATACATTACATTTCCACCTTTGTAAATTACTCCACCCGTGGGAACTCAATAGCCTCTTAGATAGTATTCACGAAAGAATCCAAATTTTTATTGATGATAAAAAGTCTCGTATAGATAAAAAGATAAAAAAACTGATAACAAATAAATCCCCTACTTATACAAATGAAATTACAAACAGCGCGTGCAAAATTCGTAAACCCAGTTTACCCACACCCTCTAATAAACACAACCCCAGCACCTCACAGTTAATTAATAAGAGTAACTCTCAAACCAATAATAATACACATTCTACACCTATTACAAACCCACACGAACATGAATTCTTTGCTAGAACTGTAAACCTTTCAAATATTGCCTTCAGCCCTATAGAACAAGCTCTATTAGACAAAGGACTTAAATATAATCCAAAAAAATCACCCAATATACATGACCTTGAAGATCTTGCGTTAGACATAGACTGCACCCTTGATAATCTTGAAACCGAAAATCGCAACTCCCTCAAAACTATATGTTCTGTTACCATTAAGAAAGAATTAAATAAAGCTAAAACATACATACCCACTGAACTTAATACCTTAAAATCAATATCCAGGAAAATTAAAGATCATCAACTTACTCTTACCAAAGCCGATAAAGGCAACTCTACAGTAATCCTTTACACAACTGACTACAAAAATAGTATGTACGACTTCATTAACGATAATAATCTTGAACCTATGAACAGAGACCCCACCAATAGTTATAATCTTATAGTTAGACAATTCGTTAACAATCAATGCACACTTTTTTCTAACAAAGACACATTTCACATCAAACATCCAAACCCACAACCACCCAGACTCTATGGACTTTTGAAAATACACAAACCACCACCCTTTCCTATTAGACCAGTTGTTTCCTACACAAACACATCTGTGAGTAAACTATCCCGCTCTTTGAACAATCTGTTCCAACAGAAAATTCAGTGGTCTTCTAATTACTCCATAAAAAACACCGGCGAACTCATTAATAATATAAGAGATATCAGACCTCCCAAAAATGCAATATTAGTATCATTTGATGTAAAAAACTTATTCTCTAATGTGCCAACCACAGAAGTTAAGGTAATTTTAGAAAACCTTATCAACAATTCAAAAAACGGTAACCTCTTTAAATACGAACTTATAGAAGCGTTTAACATATGTATCAACCACAATTTCTTCAAATTTGATAACAAATATTTTAAACAACATGAAGGACTCCCAATGGGCTCGAATCTCTCTCCCTTGCTAGCCGATATCTTTATGAATAACTTAGAAAATAAATATTTAAACCCAAGTTTTAACATAAATAAACATATTAAATTTTACTATAGATACGTGGACGACATAATTTGTTTATGGGAAGGTACTCGGAGACAGTTAGATATGTTTTTGAAACACATAAACTCATTTCACCCAAAAATCCAATTCACGATGGAAATTATGGACAATAACCGTTCTATAAATTTCCTCGACATAAACATAACCATTACCGACAGTAATAAATTCGACTTTAAAATTTACAGGAAACCCACTCACACTGATGCAATAATACACTCACTTTCTAACCACCATATCTCTCACAAATTAGCGGCATTCCACTCCATGATAGATAGATTGTTCAAAATTCCAATGTCCCTAGAAAATTATCAAAGTGAAATAAATACAATTAAACAAATTGCGTCTAACAACGGCTACTCACACAAAATTATAGACAAACTTATACGTAATAAGGAAAAATCTCTGACTCTTAAAGTTGTTTTCCCGACACTAACGCCAATAATTTCCAATACAAGGTACATTTCGATACCATATTTAGGACCAATTTCCGAAAAATTAAAAAACATTTTGAAAGACACAGCCAAAGTTTCCTTTAAGAATACATTTAATACCAAAAAGTCATTATCACACACTAAAGATGAAATAAAAGAATTTGATAAAAGTGGAATTTACCAATTAGAATGCTCGTGCAAAAAAATTTACATTGGGAGAACATATCGCAAGTTCTCACAAAGAATAGACGAACACGTTAAAGCTATACACAACCACAACATTCACTCAAATTTTGCAGAACACATCAAAAATACAGCACACCAATTTAACACACATACGGGAATCAAAATTTTAAAAAACATAAATTATTCTAAGAAATCCAATTATCATGAAATGTTAGAAATAGAAAAGGCCATTCACCGTAATAAAGATTTATTACTAAACGAACAAATAAACTTCCCAACATCAGACCTTAGGAAAATTTTCATATCCCAACAAAAGACACCATCCCTCGGACCCACCACCTGACAGACCCGTCATCCCTTACTCTGACACCTTCAGACTGACTACCCCTTCACACACATGACATCAAATAACCCGACATAATCCTTCCCCATACACTGTCTCCAACAGAAAGTTCAGTGGTCTCTGGTTCAACAACCTTGATTCTTGTGATCTCCAATATCCAACGTCAATATATATACTCTGCTCACCCGGAATAGTCTCATTACCTCACACCTGTTCGGAGAGGCTGTTAGCAGTACTACCGGTGGAGTAATAGGTAACATTATTTGTCATAGCTTTAGTAATAAGAATACTTATAAATATCTCTGTAATAAATATTTGTCATAGCTTTAGTAATAAGAATACATATAAATATTTTTTTAAATTAATATATGCGTGTTTTTTGTGAAAATTGTAGATGCACTGACGATGAGAACCATGTTCTCGAAAAGCTTTTGCTAATAAATACTTTGAAAAACAGTGGAGAGACATCATTTTTCTACCTTCTACGAAATCGAGAACTCCACAAATAACGCTGCATACATCACAGATATAGATCGCCAGTCGAGCAGATACAGCGAACCATCTCTACAATTTGAACTTTACGACACCACGGACCACACCTCTTCCACCTCTTCAACATCAAAACCTGAGTTACGGAATACCTCTACAAGATCCATCAAGTATGTCAGAATTCAACACATTCAATAATGCCTACATTACTGAAATTAGAAATACTAACCGTGCCGAAGCATCCAACCTCCTCTACGTTCTCAAACGGAAACAAGCCAAGGCAAACCTCAACATTTTTTTCAACAACTCCTGCATCAAGAACAACTTAACTCCCAGGTATGTCCAAATTAAGACTTCAATAACAACACCATCAGCTATTAGAGCACTAAATTTAGCCCAAAAAACTTGGATAAAATCGGAATTGAAACGATGGTATTCTTCTAGAGATACTACTAATATATACTTATATACATTACATTTCCACCTTTGTAAATTACTCCACCCGTGGGAACTCAATAGCCTCTTAGATAGTATTCACGAAAGAATCCAAATTTTTATTGATGATAAAAAGTCTCGTATAGATAAAAAGATAAAAAAACTGATAACAAATAAATCCCCTACTTATACAAATGAAATTACAAACAGCGCGTGCAAAATTCGTAAACCCAGTTTACCCACACCCTCTAATAAACACAACCCCAGCACCTCACAGTTAATTAATAAGAGTAACTCTCAAACCAATAATAATACACATTCTACACCTATTACAAACCCACACGAACATGAATTCTTTGCTAGAACTGTAAACCTTTCAAATATTGCCTTCAGCCCTATAGAACAAGCTCTATTAGACAAAGGACTTAAATATAATCCAAAAAAATCACCCAATATACATGACCTTGAAGATCTTGCGTTAGACATAGACTGCACCCTTGATAATCTTGAAACCGAAAATCGCAACTCCCTCAAAACTATATGTTCTGTTACCATTAAGAAAGAATTAAATAAAGCTAAAACATACATACCCACTGAACTTAATACCTTAAAATCAATATCCAGGAAAATTAAAGATCATCAACTTACTCTTACCAAAGCCGATAAAGGCAACTCTACAGTAATCCTTTACACAACTGACTACAAAAATAGTATGTACGACTTCATTAACGATAATAATCTTGAACCTATGAACAGAGACCCCACCAATAGTTATAATCTTATAGTTAGACAATTCGTTAACAATCAATGCACACTTTTTTCTAACAAAGACACATTTCACATCAAACATCCAAACCCACAACCACCCAGACTCTATGGACTTTTGAAAATACACAAACCACCACCCTTTCCTATTAGACCAGTTGTTTCCTACACAAACACATCTGTGAGTAAACTATCCCGCTCTTTGAACAATCTGTTCCAACAGAAAATTCAGTGGTCTTCTAATTACTCCATAAAAAACACCGGCGAACTCATTAATAATATAAGAGATATCAGACCTCCCAAAAATGCAATATTAGTATCATTTGATGTAAAAAACTTATTCTCTAATGTGCCAACCACAGAAGTTAAGGTAATTTTAGAAAACCTTATCAACAATTCAAAAAACGGTAACCTCTTTAAATACGAACTTATAGAAGCGTTTAACATATGTATCAACCACAATTTCTTCAAATTTGATAACAAATATTTTAAACAACATGAAGGACTCCCAATGGGCTCGAATCTCTCTCCCTTGCTAGCCGATATCTTTATGAATAACTTAGAAAATAAATATTTAAACCCAAGTTTTAACATAAATAAACATATTAAATTTTACTATAGATACGTGGACGACATAATTTGTTTATGGGAAGGTACTCGGAGACAGTTAGATATGTTTTTGAAACACATAAACTCATTTCACCCAAAAATCCAATTCACGATGGAAATTATGGACAATAACCGTTCTATAAATTTCCTCGACATAAACATAACCATTACCGACAGTAATAAATTCGACTTTAAAATTTACAGGAAACCCACTCACACTGATGCAATAATACACTCACTTTCTAACCACCATATCTCTCACAAATTAGCGGCATTCCACTCCATGATAGATAGATTGTTCAAAATTCCAATGTCCCTAGAAAATTATCAAAGTGAAATAAATACAATTAAACAAATTGCGTCTAACAACGGCTACTCACACAAAATTATAGACAAACTTATACGTAATAAGGAAAAATCTCTGACTCTTAAAGTTGTTTTCCCGACACTAACGCCAATAATTTCCAATACAAGGTACATTTCGATACCATATTTAGGACCAATTTCCGAAAAATTAAAAAACATTTTGAAAGACACAGCCAAAGTTTCCTTTAAGAATACATTTAATACCAAAAAGTCATTATCACACACTAAAGATGAAATAAAAGAATTTGATAAAAGTGGAATTTACCAATTAGAATGCTCGTGCAAAAAAATTTACATTGGGAGAACATATCGCAAGTTCTCACAAAGAATAGACGAACACGTTAAAGCTATACACAACCACAACATTCACTCAAATTTTGCAGAACACATCAAAAATACAGCACACCAATTTAACACACATACGGGAATCAAAATTTTAAAAAACATAAATTATTCTAAGAAATCCAATTATCATGAAATGTTAGAAATAGAAAAGGCCATTCACCGTAATAAAGATTTATTACTAAACGAACAAATAAACTTCCCAACATCAGACCTTAGGAAAATTTTCATATCCCAACAAAAGACACCATCCCTCGGACCCACCACCTGACAGACCCGTCATCCCTTACTCTGACACCTTCAGACTGACTACCCCTTCACACACATGACATCAAATAACCCGACATAATCCTTCCCCATACACTGTCTCCAACAGAAAGTTCAGTGGTCTCTGGTTCAACAACCTTGATTCTTGTGATCTCCAATATCCAACGTCAATATATATACTCTGCTCACCCGGAATAGTCTCATTACCTCACACCTGTTCGGAGAGGCTGTTAGCAGTACTACCGGTGGAGTAATAGGTAACATTATTTGTCATAGCTTTAGTAATAAGAATACTTATAAATATCTCTGTAATAAATATTTGTCATAGCTTTAGTAATAAGAATACATATAAATATTTTTTTAAATTAATATATGCGTGTTTTTTGTGAAAATTGTAGATGCACTGACGATGAGAACCATGTTCTCGAAAAGCTTTTGCTAATAAATACTTTGAAAAACAGTGGAGAGACATCATTTTTCTACCTTCTACGAAATCGAGAACTCCACAAATAACGCTGCATACATCACAGATATAGATCGCCAGTCGAGCAGATACAGCGAACCATCTCTACAATTTGAACTTTACGACACCACGGACCACACCTCTTCCACCTCTTCAACATCAAAACCTGAGTTACGGAATACCTCTACAAGATCCATCAAGTATGTCAGAATTCAACACATTCAATAATGCCTACATTACTGAAATTAGAAATACTAACCGTGCCGAAGCATCCAACCTCCTCTACGTTCTCAAACGGAAACAAGCCAAGGCAAACCTCAACATTTTTTTCAACAACTCCTGCATCAAGAACAACTTAACTCCCAGGTATGTCCAAATTAAGACTTCAATAACAACACCATCAGCTATTAGAGCACTAAATTTAGCCCAAAAAACTTGGATAAAATCGGAATTGAAACGATGGTATTCTTCTAGAGATACTACTAATATATACTTATATACATTACATTTCCACCTTTGTAAATTACTCCACCCGTGGGAACTCAATAGCCTCTTAGATAGTATTCACGAAAGAATCCAAATTTTTATTGATGATAAAAAGTCTCGTATAGATAAAAAGATAAAAAAACTGATAACAAATAAATCCCCTACTTATACAAATGAAATTACAAACAGCGCGTGCAAAATTCGTAAACCCAGTTTACCCACACCCTCTAATAAACACAACCCCAGCACCTCACAGTTAATTAATAAGAGTAACTCTCAAACCAATAATAATACACATTCTACACCTATTACAAACCCACACGAACATGAATTCTTTGCTAGAACTGTAAACCTTTCAAATATTGCCTTCAGCCCTATAGAACAAGCTCTATTAGACAAAGGACTTAAATATAATCCAAAAAAATCACCCAATATACATGACCTTGAAGATCTTGCGTTAGACATAGACTGCACCCTTGATAATCTTGAAACCGAAAATCGCAACTCCCTCAAAACTATATGTTCTGTTACCATTAAGAAAGAATTAAATAAAGCTAAAACATACATACCCACTGAACTTAATACCTTAAAATCAATATCCAGGAAAATTAAAGATCATCAACTTACTCTTACCAAAGCCGATAAAGGCAACTCTACAGTAATCCTTTACACAACTGACTACAAAAATAGTATGTACGACTTCATTAACGATAATAATCTTGAACCTATGAACAGAGACCCCACCAATAGTTATAATCTTATAGTTAGACAATTCGTTAACAATCAATGCACACTTTTTTCTAACAAAGACACATTTCACATCAAACATCCAAACCCACAACCACCCAGACTCTATGGACTTTTGAAAATACACAAACCACCACCCTTTCCTATTAGACCAGTTGTTTCCTACACAAACACATCTGTGAGTAAACTATCCCGCTCTTTGAACAATCTGTTCCAACAGAAAATTCAGTGGTCTTCTAATTACTCCATAAAAAACACCGGCGAACTCATTAATAATATAAGAGATATCAGACCTCCCAAAAATGCAATATTAGTATCATTTGATGTAAAAAACTTATTCTCTAATGTGCCAACCACAGAAGTTAAGGTAATTTTAGAAAACCTTATCAACAATTCAAAAAACGGTAACCTCTTTAAATACGAACTTATAGAAGCGTTTAACATATGTATCAACCACAATTTCTTCAAATTTGATAACAAATATTTTAAACAACATGAAGGACTCCCAATGGGCTCGAATCTCTCTCCCTTGCTAGCCGATATCTTTATGAATAACTTAGAAAATAAATATTTAAACCCAAGTTTTAACATAAATAAACATATTAAATTTTACTATAGATACGTGGACGACATAATTTGTTTATGGGAAGGTACTCGGAGACAGTTAGATATGTTTTTGAAACACATAAACTCATTTCACCCAAAAATCCAATTCACGATGGAAATTATGGACAATAACCGTTCTATAAATTTCCTCGACATAAACATAACCATTACCGACAGTAATAAATTCGACTTTAAAATTTACAGGAAACCCACTCACACTGATGCAATAATACACTCACTTTCTAACCACCATATCTCTCACAAATTAGCGGCATTCCACTCCATGATAGATAGATTGTTCAAAATTCCAATGTCCCTAGAAAATTATCAAAGTGAAATAAATACAATTAAACAAATTGCGTCTAACAACGGCTACTCACACAAAATTATAGACAAACTTATACGTAATAAGGAAAAATCTCTGACTCTTAAAGTTGTTTTCCCGACACTAACGCCAATAATTTCCAATACAAGGTACATTTCGATACCATATTTAGGACCAATTTCCGAAAAATTAAAAAACATTTTGAAAGACACAGCCAAAGTTTCCTTTAAGAATACATTTAATACCAAAAAGTCATTATCACACACTAAAGATGAAATAAAAGAATTTGATAAAAGTGGAATTTACCAATTAGAATGCTCGTGCAAAAAAATTTACATTGGGAGAACATATCGCAAGTTCTCACAAAGAATAGACGAACACGTTAAAGCTATACACAACCACAACATTCACTCAAATTTTGCAGAACACATCAAAAATACAGCACACCAATTTAACACACATACGGGAATCAAAATTTTAAAAAACATAAATTATTCTAAGAAATCCAATTATCATGAAATGTTAGAAATAGAAAAGGCCATTCACCGTAATAAAGATTTATTACTAAACGAACAAATAAACTTCCCAACATCAGACCTTAGGAAAATTTTCATATCCCAACAAAAGACACCATCCCTCGGACCCACCACCTGACAGACCCGTCATCCCTTACTCTGACACCTTCAGACTGACTACCCCTTCACACACATGACATCAAATAACCCGACATAATCCTTCCCCATACACTGTCTCCAACAGAAAGTTCAGTGGTCTCTGGTTCAACAACCTTGATTCTTGTGATCTCCAATATCCAACGTCAATATATATACTCTGCTCACCCGGAATAGTCTCATTACCTCACACCTGTTCGGAGAGGCTGTTAGCAGTACTACCGGTGGAGTAATAGGTAACATTATTTGTCATAGCTTTAGTAATAAGAATACTTATAAATATCTCTGTAATAAATATTTGTCATAGCTTTAGTAATAAGAATACATATAAATATTTTTTTAAATTAATATATGCGTGTTTTTTGTGAAAATTGTAGATGCACTGACGATGAGAACCATGTTCTCGAAAAGCTTTTGCTAATAAATACTTTGAAAAACAGTGGAGAGACATCATTTTTCTACCTTCTACGAAATCGAGAACTCCACAAATAACGCTGCATACATCACAGATATAGATCGCCAGTCGAGCAGATACAGCGAACCATCTCTACAATTTGAACTTTACGACACCACGGACCACACCTCTTCCACCTCTTCAACATCAAAACCTGAGTTACGGAATACCTCTACAAGATCCATCAAGTATGTCAGAATTCAACACATTCAATAATGCCTACATTACTGAAATTAGAAATACTAACCGTGCCGAAGCATCCAACCTCCTCTACGTTCTCAAACGGAAACAAGCCAAGGCAAACCTCAACATTTTTTTCAACAACTCCTGCATCAAGAACAACTTAACTCCCAGGTATGTCCAAATTAAGACTTCAATAACAACACCATCAGCTATTAGAGCACTAAATTTAGCCCAAAAAACTTGGATAAAATCGGAATTGAAACGATGGTATTCTTCTAGAGATACTACTAATATATACTTATATACATTACATTTCCACCTTTGTAAATTACTCCACCCGTGGGAACTCAATAGCCTCTTAGATAGTATTCACGAAAGAATCCAAATTTTTATTGATGATAAAAAGTCTCGTATAGATAAAAAGATAAAAAAACTGATAACAAATAAATCCCCTACTTATACAAATGAAATTACAAACAGCGCGTGCAAAATTCGTAAACCCAGTTTACCCACACCCTCTAATAAACACAACCCCAGCACCTCACAGTTAATTAATAAGAGTAACTCTCAAACCAATAATAATACACATTCTACACCTATTACAAACCCACACGAACATGAATTCTTTGCTAGAACTGTAAACCTTTCAAATATTGCCTTCAGCCCTATAGAACAAGCTCTATTAGACAAAGGACTTAAATATAATCCAAAAAAATCACCCAATATACATGACCTTGAAGATCTTGCGTTAGACATAGACTGCACCCTTGATAATCTTGAAACCGAAAATCGCAACTCCCTCAAAACTATATGTTCTGTTACCATTAAGAAAGAATTAAATAAAGCTAAAACATACATACCCACTGAACTTAATACCTTAAAATCAATATCCAGGAAAATTAAAGATCATCAACTTACTCTTACCAAAGCCGATAAAGGCAACTCTACAGTAATCCTTTACACAACTGACTACAAAAATAGTATGTACGACTTCATTAACGATAATAATCTTGAACCTATGAACAGAGACCCCACCAATAGTTATAATCTTATAGTTAGACAATTCGTTAACAATCAATGCACACTTTTTTCTAACAAAGACACATTTCACATCAAACATCCAAACCCACAACCACCCAGACTCTATGGACTTTTGAAAATACACAAACCACCACCCTTTCCTATTAGACCAGTTGTTTCCTACACAAACACATCTGTGAGTAAACTATCCCGCTCTTTGAACAATCTGTTCCAACAGAAAATTCAGTGGTCTTCTAATTACTCCATAAAAAACACCGGCGAACTCATTAATAATATAAGAGATATCAGACCTCCCAAAAATGCAATATTAGTATCATTTGATGTAAAAAACTTATTCTCTAATGTGCCAACCACAGAAGTTAAGGTAATTTTAGAAAACCTTATCAACAATTCAAAAAACGGTAACCTCTTTAAATACGAACTTATAGAAGCGTTTAACATATGTATCAACCACAATTTCTTCAAATTTGATAACAAATATTTTAAACAACATGAAGGACTCCCAATGGGCTCGAATCTCTCTCCCTTGCTAGCCGATATCTTTATGAATAACTTAGAAAATAAATATTTAAACCCAAGTTTTAACATAAATAAACATATTAAATTTTACTATAGATACGTGGACGACATAATTTGTTTATGGGAAGGTACTCGGAGACAGTTAGATATGTTTTTGAAACACATAAACTCATTTCACCCAAAAATCCAATTCACGATGGAAATTATGGACAATAACCGTTCTATAAATTTCCTCGACATAAACATAACCATTACCGACAGTAATAAATTCGACTTTAAAATTTACAGGAAACCCACTCACACTGATGCAATAATACACTCACTTTCTAACCACCATATCTCTCACAAATTAGCGGCATTCCACTCCATGATAGATAGATTGTTCAAAATTCCAATGTCCCTAGAAAATTATCAAAGTGAAATAAATACAATTAAACAAATTGCGTCTAACAACGGCTACTCACACAAAATTATAGACAAACTTATACGTAATAAGGAAAAATCTCTGACTCTTAAAGTTGTTTTCCCGACACTAACGCCAATAATTTCCAATACAAGGTACATTTCGATACCATATTTAGGACCAATTTCCGAAAAATTAAAAAACATTTTGAAAGACACAGCCAAAGTTTCCTTTAAGAATACATTTAATACCAAAAAGTCATTATCACACACTAAAGATGAAATAAAAGAATTTGATAAAAGTGGAATTTACCAATTAGAATGCTCGTGCAAAAAAATTTACATTGGGAGAACATATCGCAAGTTCTCACAAAGAATAGACGAACACGTTAAAGCTATACACAACCACAACATTCACTCAAATTTTGCAGAACACATCAAAAATACAGCACACCAATTTAACACACATACGGGAATCAAAATTTTAAAAAACATAAATTATTCTAAGAAATCCAATTATCATGAAATGTTAGAAATAGAAAAGGCCATTCACCGTAATAAAGATTTATTACTAAACGAACAAATAAACTTCCCAACATCAGACCTTAGGAAAATTTTCATATCCCAACAAAAGACACCATCCCTCGGACCCACCACCTGACAGACCCGTCATCCCTTACTCTGACACCTTCAGACTGACTACCCCTTCACACACATGACATCAAATAACCCGACATAATCCTTCCCCATACACTGTCTCCAACAGAAAGTTCAGTGGTCTCTGGTTCAACAACCTTGATTCTTGTGATCTCCAATATCCAACGTCAATATATATACTCTGCTCACCCGGAATAGTCTCATTACCTCACACCTGTTCGGAGAGGCTGTTAGCAGTACTACCGGTGGAGTAATAGGTAACATTATTTGTCATAGCTTTAGTAATAAGAATACTTATAAATATCTCTGTAATAAATATTTGTCATAGCTTTAGTAATAAGAATACATATAAATATTTTTTTAAATTAATATATGCGTGTTTTTTGTGAAAATTGTAGATGCACTGACGATGAGAACCATGTTCTCGAAAAGCTTTTGCTAATAAATACTTTGAAAAACAGTGGAGAGACATCATTTTTCTACCTTCTACAATGAACATTCCTTAGATATATGAATCCAATTTATAATGATTAATATTCAGATAGTACATATCACTAGAGAATCCCTAGAGGGGATCATTATAAATTGGATTCACATATAGAATATATTGTTTTTTTCTCATAATATAAAATTTTAATAATGTTTTTTTTGTACTGTTGGCTTATTTCTTTCTACATGTTGTTTACTTTCACAACTTTGTTTTTTTTTTTACCGAAAACCACATTTTCTATGATAAGTACCTATCCGGCGCTAATAGCCAAATAGTTGATGCGCCGTTAAAAAAAAAAAAAAAAAAAAAAAAAAAAAAAAAAAAAAAAAAAAAAAAAAAGTACCTATCTAACGAATGTTCATTGTTTAAAAATAAGATTGGTTCAAAATTTATTGTCATGATGTACAAAGTACGCTCATTTCTGACTTTTTTAACTTATAAGCTGTATATATTTGTTAGCTGAAGAAGGCTGCCAACGTGCAGCCGAAACGTCCAATACAGATTTCTTCCTGAAGGTTTAGCACGTTTTAGCACTTTCCTCCGAAGGAAAGTAGCTTTTGAGGTTGGACTCATGACGGAATTTTTGAAAAATTTCTTCAAATCTTTATCGATCCTACCTAGTAGACACCGAAAATGACCCCCGTTAAAATTGATATATATATATATATATATATATATATATATATGCATATATATATATATATATATGCATATATATATATATATATATATATGCATATATATATATATATATATATATATATATATATATATATATATATATGTGTCTGTTAACACGATAGCGGCCAGAGTTTTTGTTTTTTCGTCACGAAACTTGGTATATAGCATTCAATTAGCAAACGATTGAACGTGTTCGTTAACCACCAAAGTCGGTCCACCGGAAGGGGGGGGGGTTTACCTCGAACTCAAAACACTAATTTGACCATGTCAGCCGTAATATTTGTTATATTTCAACGAAACTTGGTATTCGTAGTGGTAATATAGAGAGAAAAGTTAGATATAAAAATGAACTAAATCGGTTCATTAGGAGGGGGGGGGGGGTTTACTCCGGACCCACAATACCAATTCGCCACTACCAGCCGTGATTTTTTGTATATTTCGACGGAACTCGGTATTCGTAGTGGTAACCCACAGGTAAATAACTGTTGTAAAAATAAACTAAATCGGTTCATTAGGAGGGGGGGGGGTTACTCCGGACCCACAATACCAATTCGCCACTACCAGCCGTGATTTTTGGTATATTTCGACGAAACTCGGTATTCGTAGTGGTAATCTACAGGTAAATATGTGTTGTAAAAATAAACTAAATCTGTTCATTAGAAGGGGGGTTTACTCCTGACCCAAATTCTTAATATACTCATACCGGTCGTAATTTCTGCTGTATTGTAACGAAACGCGGTATACGTCGTGGGTGACTCATGAGAAAGAAGTGTTGTAAAAATGAGCTGAATCGGTCAATCGGATAGCGGGGGTTTAATTTGTAATATATTTCAATAGAAAAGCCCGTCAGACGTAGGTTCACAAAGCCGCCGCAAGGAGCGCTTTCTACCACTAGAGTGACTGTATCCTGTTCCTGCGTTAGATCAAAATAGATAATATGAGGTTTTTTGTATTTATTACGTAGTGTAATAGGTACCATGTGTAAACATAACTCTGGAAGCAAATTATTAATTGATCAGTTACTCATTACAAATTTAAAAGAGAACTATTCATGTTTTTATTTTATTTATGTAGGATATTTTACATTCTACATACATTTTATTTATGTAGGAAAGCAATCTACACTACCCAAATTCTGAGTAAAGTGCTTAGTTATGCAGCTCCTGCGTGACGGACTTTTTTTTCTCCTAGCCGAATCCCAACCATACCTTGTCTTCGTATCACTGCAACGGCTGACTACCTCCATCTCAACTATTAACATTAAGACGTTTCCTTTCTAGGTTAATATTATTATCCTTTGAACTCATTATAGTACCTCAGTAGATAAACCTTGAAGAACCTCGGAACGGCAGAACGGATGGACAAGAAGGCCGCGTGGGAGGGCGATGTGGGATAGCATAGCAAACATATTTTCACAGCCTTCGGAATTCCGGCTTCTAGGTTGAGGTATGCTAGGAAGTGAATGGCCCACATACCTGGCCGACGGTCTAGCACCGATTCAGTCTTACTCCCATAATCACAAGTATAATACAGCTAAATAATAATATTAAAATTATGAAATAATAAATAATAATAAAAATGCAAACGGCCATAATACCTTAGATAAACCGGTTCCTAACAATCGCGTTAATATTAACAATCCTAAATAAGTTAAGCGACGCACAGTGGTCAAAAAGTGCTCAAAACTTGATTTTTGAAGTATTTTCTCCGAACACTTTGGTGTTAAATACATCTTGAGAGTGCTACTTATTGAGTTTTAGGCCCCCACCGTTGATCATTGAAGTACTAGAAACGAAGAAAATTTTCCAAATCCTCGTATACCAAAATCTTTAAGTCCGATTAGGTTGACGCATGATTTTTTTTGGTATGTTCGAAGGGGAAAAATAAACTTTTTTTTTATTTTTCGAACCGTCATCATGGATGTGGATACTGAAAAAAGTAAAAATATTAAACATATCAGATTTCCTCTTGTCTTATAGTTGTTGCGTCTCTCTAATTTCGGCCTTAAATATTCCGTGGACATGTATAGAAACACTCCAAACCGAAATTGGCTGCGTAAACTTGCATACTTCGGTGCTAGAGGTAAACATTGGAATCAAATCGAAGACTGATTTTTATTTTTTTTTCTTCAGTATTCCATTCAGTGTCGACCGTAAAAGATTTCTAAGGTGATCCGAGTGAAAAATCGTGTCCTAGTTGAAATATTGTTGAATTCAAACGATAAAAGCGTTCATTCGGTATGCAAGTATTTGACAGATCAATTTTCAACAGCCGATGAGCATATTTCGTTACTCCAACGGAAATGATCTAAGAACTGTTGTACATGGATAGTACTTGGACGGTTGACTATGTAGGAAAGCTACGGAACGATGCCTTCACAAAATGTGACAAATAGTACAGACTCTGTCACTAATAGCCAAGCGCCCGATTTTCGGGAAACAACCTGTAGGTATTTTAATCTTTATGATTTCGGTATCACTTTTCAGGTGTAATTTTGTGCTGAGTCGAATGATACCACAATAAAATCGAAAAAATAATAATGTTTAGTATAAACGGGTTTATATTAAGAAAAACCTAAAAAAAAAAAAAAAAAAAAAAAAAAAAAAAAAAAAAAAAAAAAAAAAAAACAACAACAGCGAGTATTAAATTTATAAAATTAATATTTAATGCAATAGGTGGAGAGATATTTATTTCAAATGTATTTTTGAGTGCTGAGCCGAATAAATTAATAGCAAATGAGATACTATTAACTGTTACTGACGTATTCCTCTTTATTTCGATATGCGCTTATACCAAGTAAATTTAACAGTTAACCACGAGATACCACGAGATACTTGCTAGCACAAAATATTCAAACAACTCTCTGCAGAAAATAATAATGGTATAGTCGTTTTTCGTAAAATAACAGCATCGCTAATTTAAACATTCATTTTATTAGGCTGTGCACAAATACTGCCAAGTACGGAAATAAAATGTGAAGGATAGCAACCCCAATAAATGAACTTTTAGGTAAAACTAAACGGAGAGTATAGCTAAATACCGCTTTTTTCCTTGCTCCAAATAAACGAAGGATAATTTAACCTAAATGAACCAAGTTCATCGTACTATTTGGTAGGCAAAAAATTCCTTTGAAAGCCTACGTATATACATGAGAATCGTGGGTAAAACTTAATTTTTCAGGAATAGAATAAGTGGTATAAAATATTTTTTTACCTTTCACTAAAAACTGTGGGATTATTACAAGGTGAGAAAACGGTCCTCAAATAGGTGTTTTGGGTTTAGAACTAGTAATAAATTAGAAAAGCAATGTTAGAGCATTATTCTACAGGTAAGTAGGTATTAAAAAATGTTTGTTCAAACGGGATGGAAAATTTTCGGTTTGGCGGTTTTTTTTCCCTACCGGTGCTACTACTGTACGCCATACAAAAAAATAATACAATAAAAAAAATAATATTACGTCATGCGCTCATACCACGTTGAATAAGCGTGCGATAATTAAAAACGACTAACGTCGCTAAATTAACACTTGGGGGGTGACCGCCTGCTGTTGGCATTAATTATAAATAGTCTTACAGTTAAAAAAAAAAACAGACAACTGTTCCACTTGAGCAATGTAAATTATGCACAATTCTCCGCAAGACAGAGACAAAAATAATAGATACTTTATCAGGCTCAGTAATATCAACTCAAATCTTGTCTGACATTTCGAAAGTACTTACTTCCGTGTGCAATACTGCCCCCCTTTTTTGGTGCATTTACTACGTTTCTATCGTTCCTATCTACAATTTATTTTAATGATTTTCTTTGCTAATGATAAGGGATATTGGGTCGCCCCTTGGTCTAGTGGCTGAAGCAGGGGAGCAAACCTCGATTGGTCCCTTTTAAAATTGGTCCCCTTCTCAAAACTATGTTTTTCAATACAAATATTATAGTCTTCTGGTATTGACCGTGTCACAAACATCTTTGCCGACGTTTCGCTAGTCATACTGCCAGCTTCCCCAGGGCTTAGTCTGAGAATGAGGATGTTCTTCTAGTTCTCCTGTATAAATACCTGTCTTTGTATTCCTCCGCGGGCGTAGTCTGCTCTTCCATGTTCCTGATTGGTTGGGCCCAGTATTGCTTGAACCTGGTTGGTGGGTTCCATCTGGACCGTTGATTGGCTGAATTTTGTTTCTTCTTTTTTCCCTAGGTTTAATCACCGGATGCCATAATTTGCTGAGCTTGTATCCACCTTCCTTTTTAAAATTTTTCGGGCATCTTATTATTTCTATGGCTTCCCTAATGATCCGTTTTTGGTAGTTTTCTATTTATAGCAGGGGTCTTCTCATATTACTGTTTCATTGTTGTTGTTTTTTTTTACCTCAAACGCTCTCCTTCTTCATTACCTTGTATCCCTCTATGCCCCGTTACACATACAGATACCCGATTTCTTCGGGTGTTTAACTAGAATTTATTTAGTGTTTAATAATGGTCTACTTATAACTTTTATTACGGTAAAAAATAATTGAATGGGAAAAATTTCTCTTGAGGTGAAAAACAGAGAGAGTAAATTAGTGTTAATTAATTTCCTTGGATTCTGGAATAATTCCGAAAGTTTCTCCCTAAGAAGAGGATGAAGGGAAGAATAACAAATCTTTTAATTAGGGTGCTCTTCTTGTGACTTTTCATCTTCCAACACTTTCCCTTTCTTCTTCTGTATCTCCATTAATAACAGCTTCTTCCTGCCTCGAGGGTAGTTTTAGGCGAGGAATTTCCTGGTGCATGATTCTATAAAAACAGAGAATTCCATCCTCCAGAGAGCTCCTTAAGCTAAGCACATTTCTCACCTTTGACGACAGCAAATATAAACATAAAAAATCTGGAACTGCGGAATCTTATTATCGAGCTTAAAATAGAAACAGTTAATATTTTGTTTTAATTTTTCATTTATTTATTTATTAATTTTTTTTTGATGCACCACATCGTCTATAAATGGCATCGATTGCTCTTAATAGTTGCTCATAGTGATATACCACGACAGTAATATAGAATCCAGAGTAAAATATGGAAAAAACATAACTAAGCAGAATAAATAAAGTTAAAGATAAAAAAAAAAATAAAAATAATACACAAAAATAAATTAGAAATAAACATTGAATAAACTAACTAATATTCATTTGATTTTGAAATAAAAAAGTTGCGGATGTTCTCATATTTTGTCATATATGTTTATATTACTTAAGTATTTAATAATTTTGTCAATATGGTGGCTGCTGTCACCATAATTCTTTCATGAAAAATGTAGAAACACATGAAATTATAAAAATATATCTCAAAAAGCAGTAATATCTTAGTCAGCCCAAAAGTAAACTGATAGTTTTTGTCCATATTCTTCGACTAAAATTGTTTCATTAGATTACCCAAGTGTAATTACCTATAAAGCGTCTACCTGGAAGCCCGTTAACGCAAAAACCTAAGCGTTTCTGCTAGTTAACGAACTTGACCAAAGGTCGATGATTTTAACGATGATTTTCTGTTATCTTTATATTTTCTATATGTTTTGTTTTGTAATGTTTACTTTGCTTTTTCATTTTAAATTTAGAATATTGTATAGGTAATTCTGTAAATACATTAGATACTAGATTTAAATTATATTAGATTAGCTACATTAAATTTACATAGAAATAAAATAACAATATGATGTCGCTCACTAACTTATTTTGTATAATAATATCATGATGAATGTATTATAATACTGTATATAAAGTGAAAATATTTTGTACATAAAATCTGTGTATCTAAAAGAAAAAAGTAAGAAGTGTATGCAAAGCATGGGACCTGCAGAATAAACTCCCTCACTCTAGGGTTACTATAGGGAGGAAATAGAGAGAACATGATCTTTGAAATCACACAAATATTATTGAACCAAATTTTATTAGGATTGGCCCATTTTTAAGACTCCTCCAGAGCAAACGCACACACACACACACACACACACACACACACACGCGCGCACACATATATATATATATATATATATATATATATACATACATAAAAAAAAATCAGTCCCTTAGGGAGCCCTGAGGGCCACATACTATAGAGGTATCTGATTAATTAACGTACAGCAAACTAGGGAGATAGTTTAGCAGCCTGATTTTTCCCTTGCTGATTCGACTGCTAGGCTCATTAGTACCAACGTACCCTTTAATAAATTATTTAAAGGCCTAGGGACGGTCTGGGAGGCCGGATCCAACCCATGAACGAAGACACTGGAAGATAAAATCTTTAGTGCTTACACGGGATTTGAACTCAGGTCCTCCCGCATATTAGTCCAGTGCTCTACCACTGAGCTGGATTGTTAATATGATTCATGAATGTACGGCAAAGTAGGAAGATAGAGGTCAGTACTATGCTCCGGGCTCCTGATTTTCCCCTTTGCAGGTACCCATTAATTTTTTTTTTTTTTTTTATAATAAAGTGTTTATTAACATCTGCACAAATAATATAGTACATTGGTTAATTGTGATAAATAAAGACATTTTTATGATTTCACATAATGAGATTACAGAAAAAAAACAAGAAAAAAAAAATTGTACATACTTAAATTATTACAAATAAAGATAAATAAATAAATAAAGGGAAAAAATAATAAAAAAAATTAAAAATAAGAAAAAAAATTAAATAAATGAAATGATAAAATATAATTTAAATAGAAATTTGGAAGGAGCCAATCATAATTGACACTTCCTAGTTAAACGCTTTTAATTGTCCTTTAAGACGAAGTTGATCACGAGGCCAAGATCTCTTTAGCCTCCTAGGAGGGTTTTCGGGGTGGGATTGAGAGGAGAGGGATTGAGCTCTGGGATTGGGATGAGCAGATAGTTTAGAGTGGAAGGTTAGGAATCGGGATTTAGCTAGTTCATGGATGAAAGGGATATTGAGGTCATGATGAAGGGTTTTATTGGAAACGTAAAATGGGGCATTAACTATTTTGCGTAAGACTTTGGATTGGAATGCCTGTATTCTCTGTATATTTGATCTTTTGGTTGTTCCCCACAGTTCCAGTCCGTATGTCCAAATAGGTCTGATGATGGTTTTGTATATAGTGAGTTTGTTCTGTATTGTGAGTTTTGATGAAGGTCCCAATAGTCGTCGAAGAAGTCCGTATCTCCTGTTCAGTTCCTGTCTTTTCAGTCGGGTGTGTGGGGCACTTCGTTGGATACAGGAAGGTCTTGACTGGATATGTGAACTGGTGGGCAAGTCATTTTATTGAGAGTGAATGTTATTTGGCTGCATTTCTCTGGATTCACCTTGATTTTCCACCTGTTGCACCAATCCTCAACAGAGTGTAGATGTTCCTGCAGGTGAAGGGAAGCAGTTTCAGGATCAGGGGAGGAGGAAAAGATGGCTGTATCATCAGCATATGTCGTTAGATGAGTATTTGGATGGGTAGGGATGTCGGAGGAGTACACAAGGTACAGGATAGGACCGAGGATACTTACTTGCGGTACACCGGAGAAGATTTTACGGGAACTAGACAATGTGGAACCAGATCTTACTTGGAAGGAGCGGCTTGATAGGTAGGACTGTAGGATTAGGAGTATGTGTGGGGAAGTATGCGCCGTACTTTGTATAATAACCCCGGGTGCCAAACACGATCGAACGCTTGGGCGACGTCGAGAAAGGCACTCGTGCAGTAGTTTTTACTTTCCAGCGCATGGGAAATGGTGTCTACAACACTGAACCATTGTTGTATCGTTGAGTGCTGAGCACGGAACCCAAACTGGTGATCTGGTATGGAGTTGGGAGGGATAGTGGACAGAATTCTTCTAAGGAGGAGTTTTTCAAATATTTTAGACATAATTGGGAGCAAACTGATAGGACGATAGGATGGTGGATTCTTGGGGGGTTTATGTGGTTTAGGTATAAGGATTATGACAGAGTGTTTCCATGAAATGGGGAAATAGGTAGTTCTGAGGATTGCATTGTATATGTATGTAAGGAAGATTATTGCTTTCTGCGGTAAATTTTTTAGGATTGGAGCTGTTATATGGTCGCAACCAGGAGATTTTCGGGGAAGATGTTTGATAATATATTTGATTTCTGAAGGATGGAATGCTTTAGGAGGAAGTGATAGAGGAAGAGGGCTGTTAAGGTTATCGAATATTTCTACATCCTGGGGAGAATTTGTTTCGGGATGAGGAGAAAAAATGGATTCCAGGTGGGAAGCGAATAGTTCAGCCTTATCATCATCGCTTTTGGCCCAACTTCCGTCACTGCGCTGGAGAGGTTGGGGAACAGTAGGGAATTTAGGGATTTTGCGGGTGGCTTGCCAAAGGGAATTATCTTCGGTGGTAAGTGATTGCAGGTAGTCGTTGAATGATTCGGATCGGAATGTGGATAAGGCTTTTTTTAGAAGTCGGGTAAGTCTATTAAAGTTAGCGTGGTCGGATGGGTAACGGGATCTCTGCCAGCGAGCTCTTGCTTGGCGCTTAGCAGACAGGAGGTTGAGGATGTGATCGGATAGCTGGGGTTTCGGGCGATAGGGAAGACGTGATCTTGGTCTGCAGGAGTTCAGGGCGCAGTCTTGTATCGCTTTCGTCAGATGAGGATTTCAGAGGTGTATTGAGGTTTATGGATTGATATAGTTGAGAACGAAATAACTCCCAGTTCATAGGACCTGTGATAAGGGAGGGAATTCGGGAACGTGGTAGAGGAAATGTATTCAGGACGAGTAGGATGGCTGAGTGGTCGGATGAAAGTTCAAGCAGTGACTGAACTGAGTATGATATTCCTCGTAGGCCAGAAGTGATGAAGAAGTCGACCAGGTCAGGAGTGCGAGAAGGATCGGTTGGCCAGTATGTAGGAGAATCAGAAGAAATAGTGTCATAATTTTGGGAATGAAGGATGTCGTACAGAATTCTGCCACGAGGATTGGTTAGACGGCTTCCCCATCTGGGATGTTTCGCATTGAAGTCAGCCCCTATGAGGAAGCGAGGACCGAAGGATTGGAACAGAGTAAGGAATTCAGGATGGTAGATAGTGAAGTTCGGGGAAAAATACGCAGCGGAAACAATAATATTATTGGAAGAAAGGGAAAGGGAGATTGAGCTTACCTGCATGCTATCTGTTGAGAGAGTGGAATGTGAAAAATGAGCCAACGAATTTTTAACCATTACTGCAGCTCCATGCCTGGCCTCGGAGGGATGGTCTGCTCTGCAGCACACGTATCCTGGGATTGAGAAGTGTTGTGTGGTCAGTAGGTGTGTTTCTGTTATTAGTGCAATGTCAATGTTCTTTTCTGTGAGTAGGAGTTCGAGCTCGAGTCGACGTGTAGTAAGTCCGTTAGCATTCCATAGGATTATGGAGAGTGGAGTGGGGTTGGGGGATATCATTTGAGGAGCTTTGGAAGGATATCTGATATTAGGGAGGTCATGAGGGAGATAAGTGGGGTTAACAACGTTCCCAATTTGTTTAAAAATGTGGAAAACAGAAGAAAGGGATCTTGGGGTGTAGGAGTGGGAGGAACTGCTTTAGGGGTTGGGGGAGCATTAGCAGATTTAGGTGGGTAGTCTGTTGTAATATTTTGTTGGGGTGTTGAAGACGTGGATTGTGACAGATTTTTATGTGCAGAAGTAGTTGGTGGTTTTTGTTGTGGATTGGGATTAGGATGTGGCATTAGCTGCACCTTCTTCTCCTTGGAGGAGAGAAGAGAGGCATAAGAGATGGTTGGCCTACGTTTAGATGTGAGGGATGATGTACAGGGCTGCAGTTGCTGAGTGGGTCGATCCTCTTTAGCAGTAGTTGCCGGAACCTGGTTCTGACGGGATGCACTGCTTGCTCTTTGTCTTTGAGCTCGAAGAGTCCTAAGCGCTTTGTAGACCTCACATCCTTTATAGTTTGCAGGGTGGTTCTCTCCACAATTGGCGCAGGATGCTGGTACGTCGATGGGTTTTGGGCAATCTTCGGATTTATGTTGCTCGCCGCATTTCACACACTTAGGTGCGTGATTACAGTAGCCCTTGGTGTGGTTGTACTCCTGACATTTATGGCACTGGAGCAGTTGATTCCGACGGCGAGGCTCCTCCACTGAGATTTTGGTGTAGAGTAGGTATTTTTCTTTAAAAATGTCCTTGCTTTTCTCAGTTTTCTCTAGGTCCACAAAGAAGAGCGGGAGTTGCACTTTGGTCGTTGGGTGACGTACATTTATTACCCTTTTTGCGTGGTACCCAAGCTCACTAAGCTCTGCTACGATATCTTCTGGAGGTGTGGATTGGTGGAGGTTACGAATGACTACTCGGTATGCCTTCTCTTCAGGTAGCTGGTAACAATGGTAGTCGGCTTCCATTTCATTAAGACAATTAATAATTGCCCTGTAGGCTTCACTATTAATTGAGCTGATAACTATATCATTGAAACGAGCTCTGCAGGTGAAAGATTTTTCTCCGGCGGCTTGACCAAGTCGGGCGCAGAAAGATTTATAATTATTAATTTTTCGAACATATATGTTCGGTGGCTTCTGGCTCACTATTTCGGTTGGAGGTGTGTTTTTGGCTTTTGTGGTATTTTTCTCTTCTGGAGTTTTTATACTCCTTCGTACCCATTAATAAATTAATCAAAGGCTCTACGAACCTACGAACTAAAATACTAGAAGATAAATTCTTTAGTGCGCTCGAGTGTAGAACTCACGTCCTCTAGCATATTGTTCGAGTGCTCTACCACTGATCTAAGCACGCCCCTATATATATATATATATATATATATATATATATATATATATATATATATATACTTATATAAACACAATAAACATATTTAACATCACTCTTATATTTTACATTTGGCCCTAAATTTATTTCTGGCATTCTACTTCCATTTAATGGCGACCTATGCATTTATCTCACGTTTCATCTTTTATTTAAACGTTTCCTTAGTACAAAACTGGCATTTTAATGTGCTTTATCTGAAAACATTCTCGTATGATATGTTAATTAAATGTTAACGTCCACTCGTAAAAAAGATTCACTTTCTTGTTAAGAGTCACTTGAAGATAATAATCTTTAGTGCTTGTTTGGGATTTTTTTGGGAGTCCAGTGCTCTACCACTGAGCCCCATACATATATATATATATATATATATATATATATATATATATATATATATATATATGGGGGCAAGGTTAGCTCAGTAATAGAGCACTGTACTAATAAGTTGGAGGTTCTGAGTTCAAATCCCGAGCAAGCACTAAAGATTTTTTCTTCTAGTGTCTTCGTTCGTGGGCTGAATTCGGCCTCCCTGACCGTCCCTAGGCCAACCCAGCCTTTAATTAATTTAATAATGGGTACCTTGGCTGCTAATGACTCTAGCACTCGAAGCAGCCAAGGGGAAAATCAGGCGGCCGGAGCATAGTACTGACCACACTATCTCCCTAGTGTGCCGTATGGCCATGAATCAGATACCTCTATAGTATCTGCCCCTCTGGGCCATCGTGGCCTGTTACGGGACTGATTTTATATATATATATATATATATATATATATATATATATATATATATATATACATACACCGACAATTAATCACCCTTATATTTAGATAGTTTAGTATATTATTAAAAAAAAAAAAAAAGATTTGTCAAATCATCGCCTACTTCCATGTTGCTGTTTTTTTTTTCTTTTTTTTTTTTTTTTATCATATCTACTTATTGCTATTTTGTAAGATGGCGAATCAATTTTAACTACCTAGGAAATGTCATCTCGAATCATCTGATGCATTGAGAAGGTTCTCTACCAGGTATACCTACTACTATAACCGTGATATCTTAGACTTTTTTAAATATTTGAAATTAAGAAAACAATTTCTGGGAATTTTGGTTTGGCACGCCTTAATTCAAGTATGTTTTTTTTTGGCGCACCGATATGTGGGCCATTAGCCCACATGTGAAGTTGAAAATTTTCTCAACGAGTCTTGAGATTAGAAAATCCCTTGAGACTCGAACCTACCGTCTCCCGTATGAGAATCTAAAGCGTTAGCCACTAGACCACACGTTATCCCACGTTAGCTTTCACCCTCTCAACATTCAATTACATCTCCGTTTTTAAGGGAGCATCCAGAACTAATAGATGAAAAAAGTCACTCTGCTATAGGCAGGAATTGAACCCGCACCTCGTTAGGTAAGATCTGATACATTCTCCACCCTCACCCCCCACAAATACATTATGAAATTACTGACCATTGTATTAGAGCCTGTTTTGATATTTCATTCTCTGATTACCTCGTACCACCTCGTGAGGAATATTGACATGGTTTAGATTGTGAGTTCTGACGTGCACGTATATCCTGGCCAAATATTGCTTTATAAAGTCAATATCTAAAAGTTGACTCAGAGGGGTCTATATTGGATTAGGGCCGGCCAATCAGCGTCCGCCCCGGGCTTTCCTTCAATTTGATTGGCTCACGGGGGAGCCTCCAAAAAAAAAAAAAAAAGTATGCATTTAGTGATCTGTTTGGGTTGGGAAGTCAAAACACTTTTATCTACAGGTCCCCCATGATATTAATTTTAAATTGACTACACGTCCATTGAGCTCCTGAAATCTTAATTTGATCTAAAGCTACAACGTAGCAAGGAAAAAACAAATAATTAGTAATATATTTATTATTTATTTATTTAGAGTTCACAACAAAGGCTATTTACTCTTAAATTCAATATGCGAACAAAGCTAAATGTTGAAATACAAAGCTAAATGAAAAAGACAATTACAAAAAGATACTATAGTAGCTGAAAAGATTTATCATTGTTTAAGAAAACAAAATAAAATAATAATTATAATTATAAATTATAAAAAAATAAAATAAAAATATATATAAATAAATACAAAATAAATTATTTATAGGGAGGATTTCTGAAAACGTTGGATCTTATTTTTATTTTTTAAATATTTTAGAATATTATCAATGTGTGTACTGTCCTGTTTAAGCAATTCTTGTAAGTCTGTAGGTAAGTCAATGTCTTGTCTTTCCCTGCAGCCTGTAAGTATGTGTTTGATTGTTAAAGGAACGTTGCAAAGTGTACAAATCGGTTTGTCCTGTCTTGTCATCAAATACGAATGTGTCAAGTGTGAATGTCCAATTCTTAGTCTAGTAAGCACGACTTCTTCACGCCTCGAGTTCCTAATACTGGAACTCGAGGCTCCTATTGTCGGCTTAATCTCTCGTAACTTGTTGTCTTGTGTGTATGTCCAGTCAGTTTGCCACTTGTTCATTATGTGTATTTTTATTAAATTGTTTATGTCATGTCTAGTCATCTGATTAATGTCTTCAGTTGTTCGTCTTGTAGCTAATTTTGCTTCATTGTCTACGTCCGTACTTCTTGGTATGTCGTCATGTCCAGGTATCCATACAAAAGTTACATGAATGTTTCTGTCCTGTAGATCGTAAAGTTGTGATAGTATTTGTGTAATCAATGGATGTGTACTGTACATGTCAGATAGGGAATGAAGTGAGCTGAGAGAATCTGTAAAAATAATGCAGTGTCTGTTAGTATGTCGAATATTTGAAAGGGCCAAAATAATTCCGTTAAGTTCTGCTGTGAATGTGCTAGTGTCATTTGGTAATTTTGAGTGGTATGTTGTGTTGTCAATGAGTGCTGCAGATGCTGTCCCGTGTAGTGTTTTGGATCCGTCAGTGAAAATGTAGAGGGCTTTAGGATTCTCAGATACTATTTTGTAAAAATGATATTTGTAAAAATGAGTTGATGTGGGATTGTGTTTCTTATATTTCGATAATTTTTTAATTATACTAAATTGATGAATTCTCCAAGGCGGGTGTGGAATGAGCTCATTACAAAACAATGGTATTTGAAGAATAGTTGAGTTACGTGAATAGTTCAAAATTCTTTTATTCAAAGGCTCTTGCTTGGCTCGATAAGGCCTTACGTTATCGTCAATTATAGATTTTATACAAGGCTTATTGAGGGCTTTGAGATTTATGAATTGCTTTAAGGAGAGGAGTTGACGTCTATACTCTAGTGGAGGTTCATTAGCTTCAACACATAGGCTTTTGCATGGGCTTGATCTAAATGCACCTGTTGCTAGTCGTATACCGGTGTTGTGTATTGTGTCCAATTGTTTGAGGGCAGTTGGACTGGCCGATGAATATGCTGTACATCCGTAATCAAGGATTGATCTCGTGTAAGCTCTATAAAATGTCAGCATAGAACATCTGTCAGCACCCCACTTCGTGTTGGCTAAGATCCTCAATAGATTCAGTGATTTTTTGCATTTATTGAGAATAGCTTTTATATGGGGTACCCACGTAAGTTTCGCGTCAAAAGTCATGCCTAGAAATTGTATCATGTCAGTCTTTGTTACGTCTCTTCCGGCTGAGGTGATCGATGGGTTAGGTTTTAATCGTTTCTTGGAAAATATGATACATTTTGTTTTGGTTTGGGAGAAACGAAATCCTCGAAGTTTTCCCCAATTTTCAAGTGAGTCCAATGTTGTCTGTAAGGTAGTTTCTTCCTGTCTTGTTTTGGTGGACATTGTGTACAAAAGCAGGTCGTCAGCATATATACAGTATGATATTGTTTGAGGTATGCATTCAATCATACCATTTATTGCAATATTAAAAAGCGTTGTTCTGAGGACACCTCCCTGTGACACTCCATTTTCCTGCAGGAATTCGTCCGATAAAGTAGAACCTATTCTCACTCGGAACCGTCTGTTACTTAGATAATTTTTGACAAAATTAAAAATGTTTCCACCAATATTCCATTTTAGCAATTGCAGCAATATGAGCCGCCTCCAAACACTATCAAACGCTTTTTCGATATCGAGGGAAACTGCTATTAATGACTGCTTATTGTCAAAAGCCTCTAAAATGTCATTTTCTAGCCTTAAAATATGATGCATTGTGGAGTGCCCTGTTCTAAACCCACATTGATAGCCAGAAAGAAGATTATTTTTTTCTAGGTACCATGTTAACCTATGATTTAATATTCTCTCCAGGGTTTTGCACAAACAACTGGTTAAAGAAACTGGACGATAACTGGATTCGATTTTCTTATCCTTGCCTGATTTCAAAATCGGAACTATGATAGATTCGTTCCACGAGTGAGGATAGATTCCTGCTTCAAACACCTCATTGAATGCATTCAGAAGAAGGGGAAGAGTAGTGGGTGGTAAGTGTTGTATCATGTCGTATGTTATTCTGTCCGGTCCGGGTGAAGTTGTACGTGATTTCTTTATTGCAAAGTTAAGTTCGTTTAATGTTACAGAGTCGTTCAAAGTCGTATCGTTTTCAGTTTGGTCTCTTAATGTATCAGATTCTACTTTTCTTTTATGTTCCTGAAATTCTTTGTTGAAGTTTTTGTCACTAAAACATTTTTTGAAGTAAGTCCCTAATAGGTTAGATAAATCTTTTTGGTCAGTTATGATTATGTCGTCGTTTTGGAGTCCAGTTATGGGTTGTTTGTATTTTTTATGAATTATTTTGTTTACAACTGCCCATGCATCGCTTGGCGCACTGTTAGAATTTAATTGAGAAACGAAATCTATCCAGGAATTTCTTTTGGCAGTTTTTATCACCCACTTAGCCTTGGCCCTCTTTTCCTTGTAATCAATAAGGGCTTCATCAGACGGATGCCTGCAAAAATATTGAAGTGCCTTTTTCCTTTCTCTGACGGCCATTCTACAGTCATTATTCCACCAAGGAACCGGAGTTTTTGCGTATTTAGTTGTGGTTTTAGGTATACTATGTTCAGCTGCGTCTAATATTAATTCTGTTAATTCGTTCACTGAGTATGTGTGTTGTAAGTTCTGTGTGGTTATAATGTGGCCTTGAAATGTGGTCCAGTCAGCTTTCTTTGTATTATATCTAGTCTGAGTTTGGAATATCGGTGGTTGTGAAGTTAGTGTCAGGAATATAGGAAAATGATCACTCGAGTAGGTGTCGTCGCTCACTTCCCACTCGAATCGAGTATAAACTGAAGAGGAGCAAACAGATATGTCAATATTTGAATAAGTACCTGTCCGTGGGCATAGATGGGTCGGTAAGTTCGAGTTGAGAGTGAGTAAGTCCAATCCTTTAAATATATTTTGTAAAAGTCGTCCACGGTTGTTTATAATTGATGAGTTCCACATAGTACTGAGAGCGTTGGCATCAGAAAGTAATAAAAAGGGCGTTGGAAGTTGGGTCAGTAAGTCATGAATCGCATGTACATAAATAGGTTCACTTGGTGGAAGATACAGAGAACAAACCGTGAGACGGAAAGGAAGGTACACCGAGACAGCTACAGCTTGTAATATTGTCAATAAACGAATGGGTTCGCTGTATGTGTTGTCTTTAACAAGCACAGCAACTCCCCCACATGCTTTACCTCCCAAACAATAGTCATTTCTGTAAACGGAATAATTATGTATGCTAACGCTTTTACCTGGTACTAGATGTGTTTCTTGGAGTCCTATTATCTGTAATGGTTTATGTCGCAACAGGCACTTTAAATCATTTAAATGCGTTTTTAAGCCATTTATGTTCCACTGGAGTATAGTCATAATTAATTAGGGAATAAAATAAATTAAATTGATTAAAAAATATAACAGCTGTTAAATTCATTTTAAATTACCTGTTTCTTTTTTTTTTAGCTTTGTTCCCACTTTTAGACCTTTTGCCCTTAGGAGTTTTAATATTTGGTGGATTTTTAACAAATATTTCATCTTCCAAAACATCTTCTTCTTCGGATGACTTCTCCCCAAGGGATGGTTCTGTTGGGCTGCGATTTCTTGACTGAACGCCTTGGTCCGTCTTGACCTGGATTGCGGGCACCGATGCATTTTCCTCTCTGGAGCGTTCCTTCTGCAGGATAATATTTTGTAGAATAGCTAAGCTAATTTCAATCCTTTTTATAGATTCGGATAAATTATTGATAGCATCTATGTTTTCTACATGTTTGGATTTTTGAGCATATGTTGTTATCTTTGCAACAGTTAACCTTTTTTTTGCCTCAGGGTAACTTATTTTTTCAAAAACCATTTTCCGTTTTATTTCTAATTCTTTTAAATAGAGCTCACACTGTTTGAAAAAATGAGCTTCTCCACATAAAGTACATTTTACAACATTACAATTTCCATCATGCCTGATATCAGTGCATTTCCCACAGATTTTATCCTTCTCACAAGAAGAGGAGAAATGATTTAATTGAAAACATTGATAACACATGGTCGGAGGCGGTATGTAAGGTCTAACCTTCACTGATAAGTAACCTATGTAGAGTCTCTCAGGGAGGTTAGGACTCCCAAAGGTTGCTATAAACAACGGAGAATTGGTTACTTCATTCTTAACCCTAATTCTTCTTAAAGTCGTAACCAATTGTCCACTCAGCTCTCTAATTATATCTGCATCAGATACTTCTGCTATGTCTCGGCAGTAGAAAACCCCTTTAGATTGATTAAGTGACCTATGAGGAGTTATTTCAATTTTATTTGAGCCAAAATATTTTTCTGACAATAATTTTTCAGCAACATGTGACTGCTCAACTTCTAAAAATAATTTTCCATCTTTCCTGATTTTTTGAACTCTTATATTTTTAGAAAATGATGAAGTCCATTTGTGTATTTCAAAAGGGTTTATAGTATTAAAGTTTTTACCTTCATTTAGGATACGTACTACTAAGAACTTCGGTGTTGGCAAAATCTGGTTATTGTCGGGTTCTTCTTCGTTGTACCACATTGCCTTTATTCCTGGGGCTTCAATATTACTTTCTTGAGTTAGCTGTAAACTTTTCTTGCTATTTTCACCAATCATTTCATTAAATTTAATAAAAATTTTACACAGTAAAATTGTTCGACTTTCTCACTTGTTTCGATCATATGTTCTCTTAGTAATATATAAAGTCTTAAAAGAATGATTAAAATCTCTGATTAATTTTTTTAATGAAAATCATTCTTTTACTTATCTAAGAACTATCTATATTTCTCCTTTGTATGTTTCCAAGCAGTAATTGAAACATTTATTTTTCATAGAAAAAGTTAAAATTTACTGTTTAAAAAACTTTTATTCAAAAATTTATTTTTTTCAATGTGAAATAAAGGTTTTAAGTTTTTTAGTTAGAATGTGTAATTCTGGGATGAAAGAAAATTCTTCCATACCTATATTACCTAGCACTTATCCTTCCTATCCATTTAGGATAGGAAAAAGTCCGTACTTTCTGTTTTAACATATCTAAAGGGTATTTTTTGTTTATATTTCTTTTTTTTTGTTTTAGGTAAGTGCCGATGGAATCAGATGGACAGAATTTTTAAGGTAGGTCATGACTAATTTTTATTTCCTTTGTGAAAATTACTAGTTACCTAACGTTTTTATTTCTTTTTCTCATTAAATTGATTGTTTGTTTTTTTATTGTATTTATTTAGTTATGTTTGAAGCTTGAATATCGGAAAGTGTCTGAATTTTGTATAAGCTTAGAGAAACTTCTATTTTTGTTAAACTCAAAAGTGCACTTCGTAATTATTATAATATAAGAAACATAATCTAGGAATTGTAATTACAGCAATAATAACCACAAAAGAGCAAAATTATTCATATAATACAATTTACATCACTATGCCGAAATCAGAATATCAGAAAAATATATCCCGATAAACAGCATTAATATCAAAACTTAGTCATCATGGCTACATGATCTCTATGGATGTCGCTGTCATCATCTCTACCAAAGGATCGCTTTTATAAATATAACAGTTTGTTCTACCAAGGACCAAGCAAACTTATTATATCATCCCAAGAAACTGGAGAGAACACTTTTTAATGTCCTGTAATAAATAAAAATAAGTACAATATTTTTGACATTACATTTGTCATTTTCCTGAATGGGTTCAAAATTTAGCTTCACGAGTGACAGAAGCCTGCCACGTGACCGAAAATTGATTTTGGCGGCGAAATAAATTTGTAATTAGGCGGGAATTTATTTTTAATCGTTGAGAATATTATAAACGAGCTGCAACGGTTATTGTTGGTAAATGTATAACTGGTCTTATTAAGTTTCCAAATGAAATTTTCAGGCTCAAAATGATTTTCTTTTAGGGGGAAATCTTAGGGGACATTACAGTTGTTGGGATATATTTTTATTATTTGTTGGTGTTCCACTTACATTCTATATATGTTATTACATAACATATATAGAATGTGTCCTTATTTTCTATATACATTATGTAAATAGAAAATAAGGATTATTTACATTATGTATATATTACAGTATTTACATTATGTATATAATATTTACATAGCATTATATTACCTTATTGTCTATATGATTACATTATGTATATATTAATACATCTACGTCTATTTCATGTATATATTAGCTTATATTATTTTCTTTATATTGACGTTATATAAAAACATACATTCTTATATATATACATATAATACTACATTATATGATGTTGAATTATTGTGAGTATATTTACATTATGTTTATATCAACTCTTTTTGAATTTTCATCCTAGGAATTCTGTATGAATCAGAAGTTAAACATAGATAATTATCTGCCATCGGTGGAATATTCATGTCACTATAGGGGGGGGGGTAACAAAATATTAAGCAGTATTCAAATTAGTTATTATAATCCTATTTTGGCTATCTTCTCTTAACAACTCTCATAAGTAGGGTAAGTTCAGGTGACTTTTCCACAAAAAGTCACCCCAAAAATACTTAAATACATCAGACTTTAGTAATTTATTCCGTTAACTGAGAATGTTTTCCAAAATTAATGGAGCGAAAATTTAATATTTTAGTTTGTATATGAGGAAATATACGTTTCGCCACAAGACAATTTCTACATTAAAGATAAATTCTAGAGCTCTACGAGTAAAAGCTGTTTCATTTAACCTACATTGAAATAAAGAGGGGTATTAATTATTCAAGACACCTCGGAGTATGTAGAGAAATGGAGAGCATGTTTTGCATAAGTAGGAGTAATACAATTTAATATTTCCTAGAAAATTAACATTTCTGATATCACTAAAGCATGTAGAAAAAGAACTTGGAATTATTTTAAATTCGAATAAATTCCTAATGTCTACAATATATACATATTACCGTGAATAAGCTAATTTATGGTTTACCTTAATTATAGCAAGAAAAAGGTTTACCTTAATTATACAAGAAACCCGTCTCAAACCAACCGACACTTTTCAAGTCCCACGCTACACGACCTACAGGAAGGACTATGAATCGTCTGGAAAAGCATGTGGTGGAGTCTCCATCTCCATATCAAACGCTATGCCATCTGATGAAATTCCTCTCATCACTCAACTGCAAGCGGTGGCAGTCACTGTCTATTTACCACAACCGATCAATATTCTAAACATGTATATTCCCCCAAGTGAAAATATTGACCAAGCGGCCCTACAAGCCTTATGGGAACAGATTCCCAACCCAAAATTAATCACAGGCGACTTTAACGCACATGCCTTACAATGGGGTTCGGGCAGACAATGCTCAAAAGGAAACGCCATCGAGCAATGCATTTTAAACCTAAGATTAATAACACTCAATACAGGAGATTCAACCCACCTCGACAATAGAACTGGAAGCCTCACGTCCATAGACCTCACCATCTGCTCACCAAACATCTCACACATTTACGACTGGAAGGTTTTAGATGACCAACATGGTAGTGACCACTTCCCAATATTAATACAAAACATAAAACAACAGAGTATAAACACCCAAACACCCAGAATAAAATGGAAGTTAAACAAAGCAGACTGGAACGAGTTTCAGAAATTGGCCTTAGCTGAAAAATGGAATGCTACCGACCCAAACGAAAACAACGCTACTCTGACCGAAGCCATAATCAACTCAGCCCTTAGAACAATTCCCCATTCAGACAAACCTTGTACAAGAATCCCTGTACCATGGTTCAATGAGCAATGTAAACAAGCAATTAAAGAAAGGCGAAGAGCTTACAGGAAATTCAAGAAAAACATGAACAACACAAACCTAATAAACTACAAACAACAAAAAGCTGCAGCACGGTCAATAATAGAAGAGCAGAAAAGGCAATCCTGGAAAGACTATCTTAACTCAATAACAGCCTCGACCCCGGCATCTACAATCTGGAAGAAAATAAGGTCCATTCAAGGAGTACCAACACAAAAAGCTATAGTCCTTAATATAAATGGAAAAGTAATAGCGGATCCTCAAGAAGTTGCAAATCAGCTTGCTTATGTATATAAGCTAGAAGATCACACCTTTGATCAGGATTTTTTAAACCACAAAGCTTCTGTAGAGAATACACCTTTAACATTCGACAGTGAACAGAACCAAGAAGATTATAATGTGCCTTTCTCAATCTGGGAGATGGATACAATCTTGGCACAACTAAAAGGAAAATCTCCAGGGCCAGATCACATCAATTACGAGATGATCAGGAATCTCCCTATTACCTCCAAACGTTTCCTTCTAGATCTGTACAACCAAATATGGGAAGAAGGAAAGATACCTGTAGAGTGGAAGCAAGCTCACATAATACCACTATTGAAACCGGGGAAAAACAGCAAACAACCAACGAGCTACCGGCCGATTTCGCTGATTAGCTGCCTCAGTAAGATAATGGAGCGTATGGTGAATAGGAGGCTGCTATGGACGCTCGAAAACCGGCTTCTCCTACAAGAACAGCAATCAGCTTTCAGGAAAGGACGTTCAGCTACAGACAATCTGGTCATGTTAGAAGGAGAACTCCAAAACGCGTTCATAAAGAAGGAACATGCTGTTGTAATCTTCTTCGACATTAAGAACGCATTCGACACGACCTGGCCTCACGCAATACTTCGGCAACTCCATCTGTGGGGATTTAGAGGTAGGCTTCCAGTTTACATCAGAGAATTCCTAAGCGACCGTAAGTTCCAGGTTATAGTTGGAGGAAACACATCAGAAACCACAACGACCCAATGTGGCATTCCACAAGGAAGTGCTTTAAGCCCAACCCTCTTCAGTATAGCAATAAACAGCATAACAAACACTCTCAATAACATAGTGAAAGGCTTTCTCTATGCCGACGACTTTGCCATTCTCTGTAGATCAACCAGCTTAAAATACATACAGAAAAACCTACAAGCAACAGTTAACCGCATCTTATACTGGAGTAAGAGGAATGGTTTTACCTTTGCAGCCGACAAAACACAATGCATGCATTTCACTCGACGCAGAGGAAATTTCGATGGCCCTCCAATAAAATTGGGGACAGTTACACTCCAATATACAGAAGTAAAACGCTTTCTAGGTCTCACTTTAGACAAAAAACTCTCATGGAGGACACATATAATGGATTTAAAAAATAAATGCATGGCTAGAACAAAAATACTTTCTGTTCTAAGCAACACCAGCTGGGGAGCGGATCGTTGCAGTCTCATCAAGGTCTATAATGCTCTAATAGCTTCTAAATTAGACTATGGGAGCCAAGTATACAGCTCAGCGAAGGCCTCAGTCCTGGCTACTCTCGACGTAGTGCACAACACAAGTTTGAGACTTGCGACAGGTGCTTTCTGTACAACCCCCGTCCATAGTCTTTCAGCAGAATCAGGAGAAACACCATTACTCTTCAGGAGGAATAAATTAGCCATAAAATATATTTCAAAAGTCTACACAATGCCAAACCACCCATGTTACAGGTATCTCTTTCACCAAAAATATAAACAGCTATATCGGATGAAGGAAAACGGGACTCTGCCACTTGCCTTAAGAATGGAAGCAGCAGTTCAAGCACTCAAAGAAACAAACATACCCTTTGAAGAAGAAAGCATTCCTCCCTGGCTCCTACGAATGCCGCAAGTCAGTTTCAAATTTAACAAATTGAGACAGAATTCTGCTGTAGCTCCGGACACTATTCTACACAGCGAAATAAACGAAATACCCAAAAAGCTCGTCCTGTTTGCTGATGGATCGAAATCAACTGAATCCTCCGCATGCGCGTTCACGGATCTAGACTCGGAACACAAATACAAGCTCGATGAAAGATGTTCCATATTCACCGCCGAAGCCCATGCAATTGTTGCGGCTCTTTACTTCTCAATGTCCTCAGATAAAACCAACATTATAATTTGCACCGACTCGGAAAGCACGCTAAAGAGTTTAAGGAAAATGTACCCCAGACACTTCTATTCGTACAAAATACAAAAATATTGCAAAGAGCTTGGCGACATGGGCAAAACAGTTACCTTCATTTGGGTTCCGGCGCACGTAGGAGTCAGGGGAAATGAAGCGGCCGACAAGGCAGCAAAAAATGCCCACCAACTAAGCGAAACAACACCGACAATGCTTACCCACAAAGGCTGTCCAAACCACTGTTAAATAAAATTAAAGAAGACTGGCAAGATATGTGGATGGAGTTGCCTGAAATTAAGCTCAAAATGATTAAAAGAAACACCAAAAAATGGAGCTCATCGACCCTAGACTGTCGACGAGAAGAGGTGATCATTGCCAGGCTAAGACACGGACACACAAGACTCACCCATGCCTTCCTTCTGAATAGACAAGAACCACCGAACTGTGAAGTATGTAATGAACGGTTAACAGTTCGACATATTTTTGAGAACTGTGTGAAATATACCGACATACTTCAAAAGAACAATGTTCCTCAAAATCTAATGGAAGCACTAGGGGATGACACAAAAATAATAAAGAACGTCATCAAGTTCATTAAAGATGCTAACATGTTTGCAGAAATATAAGATAAGTTAAAGATAAGTTTATGTTCATGTACGTATAAGTTAATATACATAAAAAAAAAAAAAAAAAATTAGTTGTATTTTGAACGGTTAGATTTAATGTAAGGAATACTTGTAAATAAATATATTTAGGTGTAAGTGTAAGAATGTATGTATGTGTATGAGTATGTATATGGGTGTATGTATACATATGTATGTGTGTGTGTATGAGTGTGCGTGTTTATAAATGTGTATATGTGCATATATACATATGTGTGTGTGTATATGTATATATATGTGGATGCGTATGTGTGTGTATGTATGTGTATATGTGTATGTAGAAGTAGCTATAAGTGAAAAAAGAAAGGAATATACCATCTAGTGTTTAAGTGCTTTAATTTAATGAGAAAAAAATAAATAAGTTGTGTACATTTATATGTAATTCTATTGAAAAAAAAAATAAAATAATAAAAAAAAGAATAAAAAGAAAAAAATGAAAAGAAAAGAAAAAAATAAAAAAAGTAAAAAAAAAATAAAAAAATAAAATAAAATAAAAAATAAATTAAGGAAAAAAAAAGGAAAAGAAAAAAAAATATATATATATATATATAATAAAAAAAAAAATAATAAAAAAAATAAAAATAAAAAAAATAAATAAATAAAAAAAAAAAAGTAATAAAAAAAAAAAAAATTAGATATATTTTGTACGGTTAGATTTAATGTAAGGAATACTTGTAAATAAATATATTAGGTGTAAGAATATAAGTATATATATATGCATATATGTGTGTGTGTGTGTGTGTGTATGAGTGTACGTGTTTATAAATATGTATATATGTATGTATGGATGTGTGTGTGTATGTATGTATGTATGTATATGTGTGTGTGTATGTATATGTATGCATGTGTGTATATGTATGTGTGTGTGTGTATATATATATATATATATATATATATATATATATATATACACAGAAGTAGCTATAAGTGAAACAGAAAGGAATATACCATCTATTGTTAGCTTTAAATTAATGAGAAAAAATAAATAAATAAAAAAGTTGTGTACAGTTATATGTTATTCTAATAATAAAGGAACAGAATGTGCTTACATATTTCATGAGATTAATTAGTTAAAAACTAGGTTTAATTAAAAAACAAAAAAACAAAAGGTTCATAGGACGATTAAAACAGTAAGTTGTTCGTCCTTTAATTCATTCCATTCCATTCCATTAATTATAGCATGTCGGAATTAAAATATTTGACGCTTTTTTTATTAAAAAAATATAAATAAAATAGGTACATACTGCCTTTTTAACAGATTTAATTGATTTATGTATTAACCTTTGTTGAAAGGAAAAAAATATTACGGCTTCAAAGAATTAAAATTTCTGACAGTTTTATGTTTGTTATAAACATCTGACTAAATTTCTAAATAAAAGAAATAGGTACTTAATTCCATATCAGCAGAATTAACTGGTTTATAAAGATAGTTTTGTAGAAAGGAAACAAATATTTTGGTTCATAGAATTAAAATGTATGACAGGTTTAACTCAGGATTAAAATTGTTGACAAATTTATTTTTGTTATAATTACCCGACTCAATTTTTAAATAAAACAAAAAAAAAAAAAAAAAAAAAAAAAAAAAGGTAGTCACTGACATTTTAACAGATTTAACCGGTTATGTAGTTTTGTTGAAAGAAAACATAAATTATAGCCAGCAGCTTGGCACATATTTTGGCCAGGATGAAAATGATTCCTGTTAACTCTATTTCTTATGGAACGATTTCGAACACATTCAAAGTATTGTTTTATCGTTAAATTTAAGGTCACTAAAATTCGGCCGAAACAGGAATATTAATAATTTCTCTCAGAACGAATACATTATGAGAGATATTTTTTGGCACCTAGGAGGTACGGCCGAAGAATATATGAAGAAACGCTTCAAAAAACCTTTCGTTAATCAAACCTGATTGGCTACATAACTTTGAAATGCATCTAAAATCATTATAATATGAACAACCAACAAATTAATTGAGAATAAATCGATTTCCAGTCGGATAGTATTTAGAAATACTAAATAAAACAATCAAACGAAAAAGTCATTACGCTATCCCACCAAAAGAAGGGTGAAAAAACTACATTAAAAGGAGAGACCTGTGAAATAAATCCATTAAAAGGGAAGTAAATCAAGAGAAGTAAAAAAGGTTTCCTCTAAGAGAAAAAGCTCTTAATTAGGGCAGACTGCTTTGGAGGAAGTAAAAAAGTCAGATAGCATTTCGAGGGAATGCCTATTAGCCCCCCAAATAGGTGGTCGTGGGTTCAAATACTTCTTCTTTGTGTTTGTTCTTTTGTAGAACTCATTATTTAAGGCCTTTACTTTTAATTTATTGAAATATTTCATAATATTAAAATATGTTTTCATTTCTCATTACAAAAAAAAAAAATATAATATAGTAAATACATGTAACATGAGAGTTTTACTTGAATATCACAAATGAATTACTGGAAAATCACAAAACCCCAGGGGCTGTTTGTTAGTATTTTTATTAGTTTTTATTCTTAGGAATGTAGTGGGTCCTTACATATACTTATATACAGGCAGAGTTGGGCAAACGTTAGCGCGCGCTAAAAGCTGATACCTCTCCGCTAATTTAGCGAAACTGTAGAAAGCCAGCGCTAATAATTAGCGGTTAGCGGCGGCAGTGCGCTAACCGCTAATCTATTTATGAAATATCGTAATTGCTAATAGCTTAAGCTATAGTTACAAGTTGTAATAGCTTAAGCTATTAACAATTACGACATTTCATAAATAGATTAGCGGTTAGCGCACTGCCGCCGCTAACCGCTAATTATTAGCGCTGGCTTACTACAGTTTCGCTAAATTAGCGGAGAGGTATCAGCTTTTAGCGCGCGCTAACGTTTGCCCAACTCTGTATACAGGGTAGCCCAGATAAGTGGGCCACAAGGGAGATAACTACTAAACGGTTTGAGATAAGACAATGAAAATCAAATTCAGTCCAAAAGAAAGGATACATAAATATATAAAATTCAATAAATAATTATAAAATATAACAAATAAATAAAACTAAAAACAACATAATAATAACAAATAAAGTAATAGAAAATATATACAGTTTGGCACAGATAAGCGGGCCACAAGAGAGATAACTACTAAGCTGTTTGAGATATCAAAATTTTTCAAAGGGGCAAAGTTGTAGTTCTCGTTGAGATCTATAAAATGGTGCCCTTGAAAATGAGAAAATAACACTTCTAAGGGCTCAAATAGGCCTTTGAAGGGAAGGGTTCCCTCTTTACCCATATTTTGAATTATATATTTTTAAAATGTACTAACAAAACAAGGAAGAAGCGTGCAAACGGGGTTTCGATGCGTCAAGTTGTTTTCTATAAAAATACATTTTCATTTGCATGTATTCCTCATCTGAATTTCCTAAAAAGGAAGGGCTGATTCAGCACAGGAGAATGTGTTCTGCACTCATCAAAACGATTCCCATTAGTTTAAACAAAAAAAGAATTTATGTATTTCATTTTTTGTTTACACTAATGGGAATCGTTATGTTGAGTGCTGAACACATTCTCCTAAGCTGAATTAGCCCTTCCTAAACAAAAATACTATTTAAATATATTGAAGTGCCTTTTTTTGGAATTTCAGATGAGGAATACATGCAAATGAAAACGTATATTTACAGAGAACTTCTTGACGCATCGAAACCCCGTTTGCACGGTTCTTCCTTGTTTTTTTAGTAAATTTAAAAAAAAAAAGTATTGCAAAAAATGGGTAAAGAGGAAACCCTTCCCTTCAAAGACCTATTTGAGCCCTTATAAGTGCTATTTTCTCATTTTCAAGGGCACCATTTTATAGATCTCAACGAGAACTACAACTTTGCCCCTTTGAAAAATGTTGATATCTCAAACAGCTTAGTAGTTATCTCTCTTGTGGCCAGCTTATCTGGGCCAAACTGTATATATTTTCTATTACTTTATTTATTATTATTATGTTGTTTTTAGCTTTATTTATTTGTTATATTTTATAATTATTTATTGAATTTTATATATTTATTTATCCTTTCTTTTCGACCGAAATTGATTTTCATTGACTTAAAAGTGTTAGGAGATCACCGCCAAAAGTGGCGGGACTCTCGAAACAAATAAATAAATAAAAATATAATTTTAATTGTATTAAATTTTTATTTTATAAAGTAATTTGATAGCATATTCATGTTTTCCACGTTGGAGTAACCCTCCAGCGTGGGAGTTTATTTATCTACGTATGCCATCCTTTCTGGATACTACACGTATTTTGATTAGGCATGTACATAAATAATGAATTCTTTTACAATTAATATGAATACTGAAATTAAATGACAATAATAAAAATAAAAATAAAACGAAAACTGATAAAAAAAAAAGTAAATAAACAAAATTATATACATATGTAAATAACATAATACATATGTGGGCATTCAGATGAGTTGATTGATATTTTTTAGGTCCAGTTGTTTAATAAATGCATCAAATTCCTTAAAATATGTAAGTAATAAGTCGGGTTTGTCAACGGGCCAAGTTCCGTCCTGTAAGGTAATGTCCTTAATCAGTTTTGTCCTGGGTCCGTCCAGTAATGTACAGTCGAACAGGAGATGGTCGTAAGTCTGTTCAGTCATATTGTCGCATTTACATGTGTTAGTAGTTATAAGTTTAAATCTGTGTAAATAACTTTTCGTCGGTCCATGTCCTGATATGAAATGAGTCATTTTAAAGTTGTTAAGTGTTAATTTTTGTCTAGTGAGTATTGTAGGTATGAATTTGTGTAAATGTCTTCCTTTAGTTGTGTTCGTCCATCGTTCGTCCCATTTTTGTATTGATTTGTCTCGCAGTAGTGTTTTTATAGTCTGTGATGTAAGTTTAGAGTAAGATATAGGTAAAGTCGTGTCTTTTGAAGCTGATTTTGCGAGTAAGTCAACTGTCTCGTTCCCTAATAGTCCAGAATGTCCTTTAATCCATGTTATTGTAACTGTCACATTTTTCTGTTTACACAGAATTAGTAGTGTTCTAATGTGCTCAGTCTGTTCGTTATGATTTTGGCTGTTGTATATCCGTGCTATGTTTGTCTTGCTGTCAGTGTATATTTTGCATGTGTCTCCGTCGTGACTTATGGAATATAGTGTTTCTACTGCTTTTATGATTGCAAGGTTTTCTGCCTGGTTGTTCGTACATAGTGGTGATAGTCTGTATTGTCCGCTGTCAATAGTTAAGTCGTCTTTTAGTATTATGTATGCAGATCCAACACAGTCATTGCTTTTACTTCCGTCCGTGTAAATGTGATAAGTCCATGTTGTTTTTACATCGTCAGCCGGTACAATGTTGTCTTTAGGGTGTAACCAGTTCGTGAACCGTATGTCTTGTTCTATGTCATGAGCTGTGATGTTCTGATATGGAAAGTCTTCTGGAATTTCTTTCAATTTCAATAACCTATGTAGCCTTAACATTTCCTCAGCTTTGATGTGAATTGGCAATGTGTTAGCTAAAACACATGATGCTTCATACGATAATGTACGATATCCCCTGGATATTTTAATCGCAGCTAATCTCTGTACTCTTTCTAGTTTTTTCACATTTCTTTTCACACTTAAAGCATGGCCCCATATTTCAATCCCGTATGTCAAAATGGGGACTATCGCCCCTTTGTAGATTGTGGCTAATGCGTCAGAATTAAGACCCCAAGTGACTCTGGCAGCCATCGATAGTCCATTTATTATTGAAAATAATCGTGTTTGTAAGTTAGTAATGTGATAGTTCCATTTCAACTTGTGGTCAATATAAAGTCCTAGATATTTAAGAACAGTTTTTTCTTGAAGAGTTTGTCCATTTAGGGTAATGTCTAATTTAGGTATATTTCTTCTTCTTGTAAATAGTGTGTATGTCGATTTCTCCAAGTTAAACGTAAGTTTGTGTCTGTTCGTCCATTCATTAATTGTGTCTAAAGTTAAGTTTGCACGTTCTTCTAATTCAGTTAAGTTTGTCCCAACTACTGTAAGTAAAATGTCGTCAGCAAATGCTATAATCTCTGTCCCTTCAGGTGTTTCTGTTGTAAGTAAACTGTCCATAATTAGGTTCCATAGTAGTGGTGAACAAGCTGATCCTTGTGGAGTACCTCTGTTCTGTGATGTATGTACCGTCGTGTTTTGTAGTGTCATGTATACATGTCTATTATGGAGATAGTCAGTTAGTAATCTGTAAATATTTTGGGGGCATTGGTGTTTGTGTAGTGATTCGAATATCGATGGCCACCAAGCATGGTCAAATGCTCCTTTGATGTCCAACGAAATTATCACAATATGCTTCTTTTCTTGCAACTGCGATCTTAATAAATTCACAATTTTATGAAGAGCATCTACAGTACTTGTTTGAGGCGTGAACCCATATTGATTAGGGTGCAATGGTGCATGCTTAATAAGGTGAAAAGAAAGTCTGGAGTTGATAATTTTTTCTAGAACTTTGCCTCCGACTGGAATGATACTTATAGGTCTGTAGTTCTGTCCATTATGTTTAGGTACTGGGATTACCTTAGAAATTTTCCATACATCAGGGAAGATTCCACTATTGAAACACTTTTTATACAAGTTTATTATAAAACATGGGAAAATATTAAAAACTTTTTGAAATATTTCTACAGTAATTAAATCAAATCCAGCTGCTTTGCGTGGATTTAAGTTATTAATTAAATGTCTTATCTCTATATCTGCTAAAGTACTGTCGTCCTGAGTATTGGGTAGTTGATTACTGTTTCGTCTCATGGTGATGTGTATGTCAGTGTCGTTAGTAGGGTCGTCACTTATGAAGAAGTTGTTCATTAAATGCTGTAGTGTTTCCTCAGTGTCTGTCGTGAAAGTTCCGTTGAATGTTGATAGCATATGATTTCTACAAAAAAAAATATTAAAATTTTCTGAAGTCACTTCTAGATCTGAAAGCCATCTGTCATATCTGTCTAATAAGACCTGAGCCCCGAGAGAGGCAGGCTGTTTTATAAGGCGGGTCCTACTCGATTTCCAATACTCCTCTCTGAATCACCATATTTATAGAGTACCGGTAGAAGTGGGATCCCTCTCCTCCATCTACATACTGGAATTGGAAGAGAACTTAACGCCAATTCCATACTGGGTAAGGCGCAGAATGGATTTCAAACCTTTTGGAATGGATTTTCGTGTCACCGGATCCTTTTGTCGATGAACCATTCGCTCCAAGAAGATCACCTAGTTGTTGATTGCAATTTTAGCTTATTCCTCTCTTACATTTGTTACGCTTGTATTATATGTATGTCCCAGGTGTGCCAAAATAAAAGGCCAAACTTAAGGAATAGATGCAGGATGTAAAAAGAAAGAAAACAAGTCCTTCGGCATATTTCTCGTTATTGCTTCGTGACCGAGGGGAACGCAAAAAATTAAAACACAATCGTGAAAAGGCATTATTTCATAATCATTAAAATAATCAATAAATCATTAAAAGTTTATGTTTTATCTTTTACCCGTTCCACTCACCCTCCCAGCCCAGAGGGGGGGGGAAGATATAAACATATACTTTGAATTATTTTTATATAGGCATTATGAAGGAATGCATATATAAAAATCATATTGCCACATAGGAAATAAACGGCCAAACTTTGTGAATCGATGCAGAATGAAGAAGAAGAAAGAAAAAAAGTCCTTTGGCATGTTTCTCTTTTTTGCTTCGTTTGCGAGAAAAACAGAAAAAACTAAAACACAATTGTGAATAAGCATTCCTTCATAATGCCTATATAAAAATCATTCAAAGTATATGTTTATATCTTCCACCCCCTCTGGGCTGGGAGGGTGAGTGGACCGGGTAGAAGATAGAACATAAACTTTTAATGATTTATATACAGGCATTATGAAATAATGCCTTTTCACAATTGTGTTTTAGTTTTTTGCGGTTTTCTCGCAAACGAAGCAAAAAAGAGAAATATGCCAAAGGACCTTTTTTTCTTTCTTCTTCTTCATTCTGCATCGATTCACAAAGTTTGGCCGTTTATTTTGGGTACATTCTGTATAATATATATACATATAATACAAATGTAACAGATCGCTGTCTGATCATCGAAGATATATGGGAAAGAAAAGTGCTGGGGGCCTTTATCAACGCAATAGCACCCAAAACAATGGTTGTTAGATTTTTTATCTGCTTGTGTGTTTGCCCGAGTGTTTGTGCAAGCTAATCTCAGGAACGGCTTATCTGATTTTTAACGGAGATGCGATTTTTACTAATACACTGTGGTAAGCTTCACTCAACAGTTAGTTTTTGTCTCATGCGGTTCCTAAGTAAAATAGTTAGCCAATGTAAAGAATCACGACGAACATTCGATGTTTTTTGCACGGTCAGCTTTATGTGGCTTTGTTACGTTTTAGGAATCCTAGCAGCCTTCATGCTTTCATCCCCGATGGCCATAGGTCTATTTTTTTTTTAATTTTTGTTTAAATGCCCAAACGACGGTGTTTAAAATCCAAAATAAACGAAAAGGTATATCTAAAAAATGCTGCCCAAAATCACTATTCCACGTTGACAAAGTCGGGGGAACAGCTAGTATATATATGTATGTATGTGTGTATATATATATATATATATATATATGTGTGTGTGTGTGTGCTCTTTGCAATTGCTTGGCTCAATAAGATATATACCTCTTCATAGGTTCTTGTAGGATTATGGAAATTAGGTTGAAGTGGTTGGGTAAAGATTATCTCTCATTTGGAGAAGTTTGTGGATTTTTAACAGGGTGCAACTAGGAGAATATTGCTGGCTATAATAGGGATGCATGGGAAATGATACGTATGATAGTAAATAAATAATTTATGTCTGTGTATGTAAGTTAGGTTGTAAATATCAATTATTTGTTCCTTGTTAGTTACCATAATTTATTGTGATGTAGAAGGTATTTAATTAATAATGTTATATGCTATAATTATGTTATAAATTTGTTAAATTATAATTTACTTTTATAATTTTTTTTTAGTTTTAAGCCAGTAGCTGTAATATAAGTCTGTAAAATGAAACCTTTATCTTGCTTCAGTGCCTGTTTTGATGTATGTTTTTATCATATATTAAGGCTATTATAATGTTAAGTAGGGGCGGCGGGTTAGCTCAGTGGTAGAGCACTGGACTCATATGCTGGAGGACCTGAGTTCAAATCCCGAGCAAGCACTAAAGATTTTTTTCTTCTATTGTCTTTGATCATGGGTTAGATTCATCCTCCCGGACCGTCCCTAGGCTACCCCAGCCTTTAATTAATTTATTAATGGGTACTTTGGTGCTAATGACTCTAGCAGACGAAGCAGCAAAGGGGAAAATCAGGCGCCCGGAGAATAGTACTGACCACGCTATCTCCCTAGTGTGCCGTATGGTCATAATTCAGACACCTCTACAGTATCTGCCCCTCAGGACCCTCGTGGCCTGTTATAGGACTGATTTTAATTAAGTGTTATCACCCTCTGATGGGAGTTAGCCAAGAGTATTAGTCTTTAGAGTCCTAAGTAGGATTATAGTAATTCATTTTTGTCTAGTATATATTTATAGAGGTAGTCTTGTTTAATTTGTTACAATTTCTTTTGTTGTTATTTGTTGATTAATAAAGACTATTTATCTATCTTATCTATCTATGTATAAATATACACTCAGTGTCAAAATGATAGACACGCCCTTGAAATTTCGAAAACTGAATATAATTTTTTTCAAATTGTGGTTCAATCTTTTTTTATAAGTTGTTTCAAATGTATATATTTGTAAATAATGTAATTTATAGTTTTCCTCTGTGCTACGTCAAGAGATAAATAAATAACTGATAATGTCTTTTATTTTGGTGCGTCAAAATGATGGACACACTTGTTGTTACTCGCAATCCTTTAATTTTCTAAGGGTCGATAAGGCATTTTTAGACCTTAACCCTTGAAAAGCATTAAGATATGGCATTTTCCATTTCTCCTGTGGTCATTTTCAATGACAACAGTTCTGAATTATTCAGTTAAAGTATAAGAAAAAAGAAATGGTTGTCTCGAGAAGAGTACCGTTTAATTACTTTGTTACACATGGATGAGATGGATTGTAGGGAGATCCCAAGTCGCATAAAACTAAATTTATCGAATTTAGCTCATTTAATTCCGTTCGGAGAGCCGTACGGTACCCATTGCTCAACTGGAAGACAACCAACTCTATCGATTAGGCAGGACCAATTGTACTAAGAATCGCATCACACTCATGCAAAACAGCCAAATCAATTGCATAGGAAGCCAGTGTTCACACCAAGTCTAGGAATGTGCATGGGTTACTGGAAAGATCAAAAGACATATTCAGAAAAAGTCCGACTCGCAGGAACTGCATCATCTTAGCGCGGTTCCTTTCTTATCCCTAGTTTAATTTGGAAAGATTGAAATATTTATTTATTGATAAGGCTTCGCAACTTTGGCGAATCGCCTTAAGATTAAAATAGACGCAGTTATTATTTTGGTTCCACCAGTCTTGAAAGGTCTTGATTTACGATCTTACCTGGAAGGGTCGGTCAACACTTGAAAGGGTCCCGCTAGTTACAAGGTCTTGGAATCTAGGAAATCTATATTTCTAACAATAAATTGTTTTGTTATTTTACTTACCTAGTTTTATTGTAAAATACATTATCCAACTATAAGCAATTAAGAAATAACAAGGAATAAAAACAGACAAAAAAACCGTTCGAATAAACGAAATCAATTACTTTAATGGTTTAAGCACTTATTTCTCCGATTGACATCGCCTAATTAAAACTTTCGTCAGAACATTTTTTGTAGAGTATTTAGTAAGCTTTCGAATGGTAGCCTTTCGCTTCCCAAGATTTTCAACCGTTTTCGAGATATTAAGAAATTATACGAAGTTCCCAAAACTTTTCATTATTTCTAGCAATAGAAAATTGGTCTCATTTTACCTATCCTGTTTTACACACAAATACATTTTCTTAACATAAGAAATTACAAAAATAAAAATCAATAAAAAACTAAGGGATAGAGACAAAAATTACAAAAAGAACGACAAACACCCGTTCATAAGAACTAAACAGACGTATTTGAAGTTTTAAGCACTTATTTTTTCGATTGACATCACCTAATCAAAACTTGTTTCAGAATCTTTTCTGTAGAGAATTTAGAAAGCTTTCAAATAGTTTCTATCCACTTATGAAAATTTCCCAACCGTGTTCGAGATATTAATGAAAATATACGAAGTTCCCAAAACTTTTCATGTCTGTTCATAAAATATTTTATTCTAACCCTTCCTTAACTCCAAACGTAACACAAAGTTTAAGATATTAGTTTTGATAAAATTTGAACATGCAAAAAATGTTTCAACTGAATCCCATGATTTTATGTACCAAAACCAAAAACGTTATTCAGCAACTATGTTCCCGATTTTCTCGAAAACGGTTAAAGCTATCGCCTTAAAAACGGTTTCATTCGTTTTCCTAGGCCAAGAAGCCTACAAAACGAGTACTTACAAGCATATGAACTCAAAAATGTAAGCGTTGCGATTTTATTTGCGCGAATTTCGCCCCAAACGCCATCTTCCAGTGGGCGGATTTTGCTGGTTAACGAACTTGACCTTTCAAATAACAGACAAATATATATATATATATATATATATATATATATATATATATATATATATATATATATACAAATTTGAACCACTGTTATTTTCGGTCTCTAGGGGTTCTGAAACGCGAAATTTTCTAGTCGGCACTTCCCGATTGTTTCATGAGATCAATTTTATAAGCGGGGTTCCTCCCTATGAAGGGAGGGAGGAACCGCGCTAACAATATAAACAGATCTAAGGTGTTACACAGGAGCTGGTAAAAAGAGAGAACGAGGTCTCGTATTGTAATTCTCTGTATGCAGGGTCTGCTTCCAGGTAAAGTCATATAATTTTACTGCCCTTTACCGTTACTCAGGAGGCTCTTTGTGTTTACAAACAAAGGACTCGGTATAGACCACCCGTATTAACCCAAAAGTGATTATATCAAGCTTGATAAACTTCCTCAATTAAATTAAGGAATTTAAGAGTGCTTAAATTAGGTTCTTGATCTAGTCAAAAAATTCAAGGAGAATTAGATCATGAATAGAAAATCTCGGCCAAACAGAAGGAAAATAACAATAACAAGGATAGTCAAACTTCGTTTTCAAAGATTGTTAGTTGTAACACAAAAACGGTCACTCATGATTCTAATAAATTAACTGTGAAGGGTGATTACACAAATATTCCTGCTGAGGCTTTAAAGCTTCAATTTAAAAAACATATTAACCCAAAGGAATTATAGATTGGCCTACAAACAAAAAACGATATAGAGGTTATATCAACAGAGTTTTTAAATGTATGCAAAGACCTGTTGATCAATAAAATTAAAATAAAAAATTGAGTTCTCTGTAAAAGGTTTAATGAGTTCTATTAAATACATATTTTCCAATTTAGTTATAATTTTAACTATTGGAATTATTATCCAAAGATTCATATAATTACTCAACAATAGATTCTAATTTGAAGCACAGCTTTTTTCGATATCTACCTGTTCGAATTGTTTTTCTTATTTTAATTAATCTATTTTATTGTCAAATACATTATCCAACTATAAGCAATGAAAAAATAGGAATAAAAACAGACAAAAAACCGTTCGAATAAACGAAATCAATTACTTTAATGGTTTAAGCACTTATTTCTCCGATTGACATCGCCTAATTAAAACTTTCGTCAGAACATTTTTTGTAGACCATTTAGTAAGCTTTCGAATGGTAACCTTTCGCTTCACAAGATTTTCAACCGTTTTCGAGATATTAATGAAAGTATACGAAGTTCCCAAAATTTTCATTATTTCTAGCAACAGAAAATTGGTCTCATTTTTCCTATCCTGTTTTACAAACAAATACATTTTCCTAACATAATAAATTACAAAAATAAAAAGCAATAAAAAACCAAGGGAAAGAGACAAAAATTACAAAAAGAACGACAAAAACCCGTTCATAAGAACAAAACAGACGTATTTGAAGTTTTAAGCACTTATTTCTCCGATTGACATAATCTAATCAAAAATAGTTTTTGAATCATTTTTGTAGAGAATTTAGTAAGCTTTCAAATAGTTTCTATCCACTTACCACGATTTCCCAACCGTGTTCGAGATATTAATGAAAGTATACGAAGTTCCCAAAACTTTTCATGTCTGTTCATAAAATATTTTATTCTAACCCTTCCTTAACTCCAAACGTAACATAACTTTCAACATATTAGTTTTAATGAAAGTAGAACATGCAGATAATGTTTCAACTGAATCCCGTGATTCTAAGTACCCAAACCAAAAACTGTATTCAAAAACTATTTTTCCAATTTTCTCGAAAACGGTTAAAGCTATCGCCTTGAAAATGGTTTCATTCGTTTTCCTCGCCCAAGAAGCCTATAAAAAGAGTACTTACAAGCTTATGAACTCAAAAACGTAAGCGTTACGATTTTTTCTGCGCGAATTTCGCCCCAACCGCCATCTTCCAGTGGGCGGATTTTGCTGGTTAACGAACTTGACCTTTTAAATTGGACGACGGATTTTTGTACCAAATTTCATCAAAATCGGACCATCAGGGAAGCCAGAAATGAGCGAACAGACAGATATATATATATATATATATATATATATATATATATATATATATATATATATATATATATATATATATACACAAATTTGAACCACCGTTATTTTCGGTCTCTAGGGGTTCTGAAACGCGAAATTTTCTTGTCGGCACGTCCGGATTGTTTCATTGTATCAACCTTATAAGCGGGGTTCCTCCCTATGGGGGAGGGAGGAACCGCGCTAAAAGTAACGCGAAACCCTCTCTCATCATAAAATGGATTTTGCTGAAAACTTTATGTTGAGGTCCGATTAATAGAGGAAAGGTTTTTTTCTGATGAGAAAACATTTGATTTGGATGGACTTGATGGTTTTCCTTTTCATTTTCATGATTTAAGAAAAGTAGAACTTATATTACCCCAGCGGCAAGTGAGCGAAGGTAGTGTTATGATTTGGGCGAATATTAGGTTCAACAAGAAAGGCTACTTGGTGTTTCTTTCTAAGAGAGTATGTTCACATGAGTATTAAAACTAAATAGAAGAACAAAAAACCACTTTAAATGACATGGCAGAAGGTTCATCTGCATTTCAGCAAGACAATGATCCAATTCATTCGGTACGAATTATTAAGGAATAGTTTCTCTGAAAGAATAGAGACAAACTAGATTGGCCGGCTATTTTCCAGACCTTAATATTATTAAAAATGCCTAGGGAATTCTCGTAAGAAGAGTATATAGCGAGGCAAGACAATTTTCCACAATCGATGGTCTAAAAAGTAAAAATCTACCTTCAAGGAATTACACACCTCAAGAAACATTAAACAATTATTTTATTCAATTCCAAATTGAATTTTTTAAGTAATAAAAGGCGATGGAAAAGCCAAAGAATTTTAAATTCCTCTTTAATTATTTTCTTCTTACAGTGTGTTGTTTTGACGCACCTAGAATCCGTTATTTTTTTTTTTTTTTTTTTTATATTTTATATATTTTTTGTAATGGGTTATAATACTAATTGACATTGCCAGATAAGTCTAAGATAAGTTAAAAAAAACTGAATTCGTATTGGTTTGTTGATCTATTCCAATGAAAAGTCAAAAATAATATTTTGCATAGTGTGTCTATCATTTTGACACTGAGTGTATATATATATATATATATATATATATATATATATATATATATATATATATATATATATCTTTTTAATAAATTTGTCTGTTCGCTTCTTTAGAATAGGAGAAATGTAAATTTTCTAGGGAAGATTAAATTTCATATCTCCTACTTATGCAAAACCACGCCCTCCATTTCCCTACATACTCCCAGGTGTTTTGAATAATTAATACTCACCTTTAGCTCTCTGCAGGTTAAATGAAACACCTTTTACTTCTAGAGCCTTTATTGTCTTGCGGTGGAACGTATATTTTCTTCTCATATACGGACTGAAATGTTGGATTTTCCCGTCATTAATTCTACAATACTATATACTATGTATATATATATATATATATATATATATATATATATATATATATATATATATATGCCTTTTTGCGTAAAATAGAGCTGTATGCGGTATGCAAAACGGGAATTTTGGAGAACAATACGAAATGTCAAGTTCATTAAACAGAACTGTCAACCCACCGGGATACTGATTTTACCTGCAAAATTTCTGTATAAAAGTGTTTTGACTAGGGTAATTAAATTAATTCTCTTCAACAGTTTGGGAAAACGTAGAATTTTAGTGATACTCAAAAATTACGCCAGGTTTTCATGATATTTATAAAAAAAAATTAAAAGTACCTACCTTCTGCGATCAAAGTCATTTTCTTGAAATTATAATTAAAGAAAAAAACAATATTTAATTATTCTTTATATCAAACGTTTTTATATGGGATGTTAAAGTATAAAAAAAAATGCATTCCAATAATGGTGGCGCTGTGTCTGACAAAAGGAAACCCTCTTTTTCCACGGGCGACAGTCTGCAGGTGGTAACGAAAAACTAAAATTATTTCGAAAGAAGAAGGTTAAATCTAGTAAAGCACGTATTATTCATTTTCTATTACAAAATCGGTCATAAAATCGTAATAATTCAATAAATCGAAAAAAAATCCCTACGCACTTTCCTAGCAAATGTGTATCATCAGGAAGCTGCAGTTAAAATTTGAAGTTGATCGGGCAAAAATTGAAAACACCAGAGTATCGCCCTTCAAAATTTCAATTAATAAATCTAAAAGTATTGTTTTCAGTCCTAGAAGACCAAATTTTACTCCACCATTCAAAATAGATAACCGAGAAATAATGGAAT